>JASXSY010000511.1:0-188826 GCA_034509805.1 Sipha maydis
TAATCGATATGCGCGTTATATTGTCTTACGCTATCGGCCCCAATAGTATACATAATAAATAACTTGAAAACTGTTATAACTTAGAAAATTTAAATCAGTCATAAGACCTTCTTCGTAATACACTCTATAATTAAAAAAAAAAAAAAACAAAAATAAACAATGTGAACATATTATACATATAGTATGTTAGTATAGTACTATGTTGATAGTTTTTCAATACTTTTAGTATTTCAATCTATTATTTTATAGACTACAGATCTGTAAGAGCTCTTCATGTTTTAATGTTTTTTTTGGTAAGACGAAATATAACACGATATAAAAGTGAAAAATTAGTTCGTACCGTTTGTTTTTAAATGTTGATATGTACGAATCAGTTTTAATATACCATTCTTAAATCGTAAGACAATAAGATTTATTAGACTTCAAAATATTATAATCCACAAAAAAATAAAAATAAAATCGTGATTTATATTAAAATCAAACTTACAGATTTTCAACAAGATAAATTTGATTTTTAAATCATCAAAAAAATAAAACACGGAAAACATCACTACTTCTACATATATTATATATATATATGTAGAATATACTCATGAATACCTGAAACACATTACATATTTGTTTTCTTTTGTAGAAATAAATTCATTTTTCGTTTGAATTGGAATGCAATTAAAAATAAAATGTACTTATGCATACACAAAGTACACTTACACATACATATGATTGCATTGGATAAAAACTTTAAAGCGATTCGTATAAATCGAAAAAATTTAGTGTGAATGTTTTATTTTAATCTTTCAAATTAGTTAAAAAATATCTTAACGTTTGAAAATCATTCAGAATTCAAGCACAATCTCCTTAGTTTATCCGTAAAACTTCGGTTTTCTAAAATGGTTAAGAAAACGAATGTATTTCTTATTGTTACTATTAAATAACAATTTATCTTTGACCAACACGTATCCAAATTTTAGTATGCGTAATCTATTATTCAAAATATAGAATTCAGTGAACTACTATGGTAAATGTCTACATTAACTTTATGTATATATATATATAAAAATTATTCTGAGTGAATAGCTGTTTAACATAAGTATACAGAAAAATCTTTGAAAGTGTACCCATGTAAATTATGCAAATGAAAATATTAGCGTGTCATGTACAGATTTCTACAATATCTATCAAAAAGAGTAATACTTTTTTTATGTATATTCGAAAACATTTGTAACCATTTTGAAAGCAATACATAATTTTAGTTTCCTTCTACTATCTATATTATCAAATATAAAATCACTAAAAACATTATTTCATTTAAATATTTATGTAGATTATTTAATATTTAGCAGATGGTTATTAACAATTAAATTGTTTTGAAGTTTTTATTAGAAAAGTGGCATATAATACAAATATTATGTAAGTAAATTATAAAAAACTCTTTTCCAAAAATATTTTTTTAGCAAAACCTTTTTTAATCAAACGAAATCCACTTAAAAATCACTTAATACTTACTGTTTGTTTACTGTGGTATTTAATATTTGAATAGTTGAATTGTCTCATTCAAAATGATATATTTTTCTTAACTTGATTTGTAAAAAATATGAAACCATATCAATAAAAGAATTATAAAAAAAAAAAAAAATAATTTAGAATCACTTTGCATCATGATTTAATCTATGTAAAATAAATATCTCTATAAAGATACATAAGTAAAGCAGATATCATCGAAAAAAATCCAATTTTTTGGCACGCATTATCATTTAAATGTCAAAATTAAACACAAGCTAAAAATGATGAAATTATACTTCTTTCATTCTTAATAATAACGAGAAAAATTATTGATGATTAAACATGATGTGATACGCTAGACGACGCATTAAGAACACTTCACAAGGATTCACTATAATAATATTGCAAACTTTACTGCTCAGGTTGCATTTAACGTTAGGAATTTACCTCGATCCATAAAAAAAAAAAAAATAATAATTATTTTTGTTTTGAACAATATTTTACATATTTTAATTATTAATAACGTTTTAAATACGTATGTCTACGTAATTTTGGTGATGCGTCGTGTACGTGCGATGCGAGAAAAAAAGTGAAAAATGGATCCGTTTTAAGTGATAATGTTATTTCAGAAGAAAAATTCACGATTTAATATTATAGAAGTGCGAGCGAAGCTGAAAGGTGACCTCTTGTCATAAGCTCGGTTTTTTCTGTTTATTTTTTTTTTTTTATGTTATAAAAGTCCGTTTTAAAGAATTAAATGAAATCCGCGAGGCAGCATAGTGTAACTATAATACGATGGACGGATCTCGTTGTTCGCGTTCAATTACACGAGCTGGTAGGAAAAAATAACGTTAATATTTCATTCGACTGTTGCACCTGAGAAATTAGTTTTTTGCCGACCGTTTGAAAACGCAAATACGTATTACAATCGAGAATGATCCGTGATGAATTTATGTCTACAATTCGAAGAAGACACAAAATCGTCATCAGAAAATTCAATGGAAAACTGTAAAAAAAATTCATTAAGACTGTAAATTATAGTGTTTATTTTTTCGATTGTTGTGTTAGTCGTTTCAAAATTATGCATATTTGATAAATAATGGTAATTCAGAAACAATTTCCAATGAAGCTCATTGTCTTGGTGCCGCACGGAAAATGAATGGAAAATATTATCGTTGTTAATATTGAATCGTAATTTTAATTATGATATTACAAATTCGTCAAAATCAATTTTTATACATTCTATTGTAATTTTTAATGGTCAACATTCGGTAATCACTTATATGGGTAAAAACAGAGCATAATGAAAATAACAAATTAAAAATTTAAAAAATGTCATAAATTTAATTACACAATACATGAAAATCATAAGTTATATTTTAAAACATCAGAGAACGAAGATAATGAAAAAACATCTGCAAATGTGTTACTTAATACCTTCGGCTCTGGAATGTTTTTTCCGAAATTATGTATTCTTCAATTGTATTTTCAAGTTCTTAAAAATAAATATGATAAATTACTATCTTAAGCTCATTTAAATGAATTTTCATGTACTTGAGAACTGTAAGAGTAGTTCGAATACTTCTAAATGTAGGCTGGGATTCAATAATATGATTTACGTAAAACATTTTAGCTTAATATAAAATAATTATTACCAAGTCATAAAACATGAAATAGCGGTGAGAGTCTTAATTCGTTTTTAATGTTAAAACTTACTTTGAAAATCTACCCAACACCTCAGAGATTAGAGTTACAAAGTATTTAGAACATGTTCGTCAATATTAAAAGGATATTATAAAAAAAGTATCGCTTAACTGGGTATATTAAATATATACAAAAAATAAATAAATAAATAACCAAGAAAAGTTTTTTTTGACTAGACGAAAAATAATGGATCGTTTGAGAAAACACTGCCATTACTCGATAAAAAAAAAAAAAAAGTACAAATAAGATTATTCGAATTAAAATGATGTTTATAAAGATATTTTAAAAACATAAATAAATTTAATAAAACATCGATTACAATGAACAGTAATGATTTAGTACGGAATTGAACTATTGAAAAATCAATCATTATTTCAAAAGGAAAAAGTCCAAAACTAGTACGATGCAATCACAACCGTTATTCTCTCTATCTCTTTCTCTGTCTTCTGACATAGACTCTAAATTTACACCGTTATCTAAGTTCGGAAACTGTTACATGGTATATGGTTTGCGTGCGTTTATGTCTTACAATAAAATAATTTATTGTAGAACGTCATCGCGTATACCACGAAGGGGAACGCAAATAGTGTGCTCGTGAACTATCTGTGCCTATATTACCTGCGATACCGACAATAGTAGTGTATTTAAATTCCGAGAAACGATGACACGGTCGATAAAATAAAATCTAAAATCTATCTTTTCCGGCGAAAGAAAAATTAAATAATATATATTTTTATTCAAATTCACCACGACGCGACGCGCGTGCACCTATTCATTTCACTGTCGAATTGTATTATTTACCTACCAACGCAAAACATTTCCTCGATGCGCACCACAACTCCATTATCGAACGTTATTTATATTTCTTTACACATCATCTTATTCTCCGAATACACACCCGACCTTTGATACACGAACATATGGTGTTTATCTGATTGTGGTGGTAAAGATGTCACCACAGTCGCGCTGTATATTACGGTAAGATAAATCCTGCGCAACTACCACTGTACGAAGACCTTTGATAATAGCACTACTTAAACTAATAATAATGCGTGGTGCATGCTATTGGATATTCGTAGCTATAATAAAAAATGAATACACGTTCCGATGAAACGGATCCAACACGGTTTTCGGAATGCGATTATAAATTTGTACGAATTATAATAGGTACAACAAAAGGTACTAGTTTCTAGTAAAAATTCTAACCTGCGATTGTTAGCGTGAACGTTCTTTGAAATAATCGAATTTATCTCGTTCGGCCATTGCAAAACTATTTTCTGCAAATCTGTTGATAATTATTAGCCAACAATCATTCGTAAATACTTATTTATACATATATTTATGATGTATATTTAATTTAACACGTATTTATTTGTTTAAATAATTTGTAAATCTAAGCTTTACAACTCAAAATAGCTGTTTAATGAACAATAACAGTAACATTAACCAAGATAATTGTGGTTCTCCTCATTAATTATAGTGGTGTTGAAAAGTGTGTGAAAAACAAAACAATCCAGATCGTCTGTAACTATGAATTCGCTTTAAGCTCACCGGAGTCTTTGAAATACATAAAAAAATCATAAGAGCGTAAGATAAATCATTGAAAAACGCGAAACGCGAAAGTCTCAGAAATAATTACAAAAGCGTTTCAGTTTAAGTAGTACGCCGCTGAAAACATGCACACACACACGCACATACATATTGTGTATAGAGCTCACTTTTTTTCCCGCTTGATATTCATATTAAAGCCTACGTAGGGCAACAACAACCCATCTTTGAAAAGGATTCATTTAGCATGCTAAAAAATATATAACCTCTATTGCATGCACAGTGATAAATAGAGGACATGGCCACTCGTCCGGTTTTTGCATAGCTCCGAGGAATATTTCATACGACAAGTTTAAATTAGTTATATATTTTTTGAAACTCGTAGTAGGTATAAAAATGTAAAACCAACACCGAAAACATATCCCTAACGGTTGGTCGAAAACCAAAACATACAAACAAAACACACACAAACAATCGAATTCTCGTACACGTACGAATATTTGGCTCTGTTGTGAAACGTTTACCCGTGAATCAAATCCTCTTTCTTTCTCACCGCCCACACATTACCATGTACAGCACTAGGGTTGGTAAAGTTTTCGCTGCCAATATTATTTATTCCTCAGTGTCCGGCTTTAAATCACAACTGAAAGAGTTTTCGCCAAATTGTACGTATATATGTAAACGACGAGGAATAACGTACACTGTTTTTTTCATTTTTTTTTTTTTTGCATTTTTTAAACAAAAATAAAAGAAACTTTATATAATTCGATCGGTTAGAAATAAAGATGATATCCAAGCAATCGATTCGTAGTCGACTCGACAGTTTGTCAGTACGAGAGCTAGTGTCCGGAATTTTTAGAATTACAGAAGATAGTGGTTCTCGATTAGTATTAAGCCACAAACCACTATCTATAACTTTAATTTTACCCTTTTTAAGTTTGTTACTTACTAAAATAATTTTTCGTTGAAAAAGATTTATTTTAATTTAACACGCATTTTTGTAATAATAAGAACACGTACTTTGTCAAAAGTGCATTACAATGAGATTTAACTATTTAAGTATTTATACTACACTACAACACTATCAAAACCACCTACTACAGTTATTTAAAAAAAAACGTGTTACTTAAATAAATTATCGACATTGATTTCCGAACTTTACGAGTCGAGAGAAACTTTTTTTTTCGTTTTTGTTCATAATCTCTTCCAAGTTCGACCGCATTATATTGACATCCATTCACTTTCAGCACAACCTCGGAATGACCTGACCCCGTGAACCACGTAGTGTTGGAAATCACTGATTTGTGGCACACACCCATCGGCAATCGATATTGTCACCGTGATTTTTCAAACATTTAATTATTGCCACCATCATCGTTGTTAAACTTGTGTGTTGCGGAACGCTCGTGGCAATCGGAATACGACATCAAAACGGAACAATATCACGGCCGTAATATCATTCTGGATATCGGACGCATGAATATTGACACGTCAACGTTGACAGGGACGTCGTTCGACTAACCTTAGGGCGGTGACATTATTCTCCCAGCGCTCAAGTGTTCGCGGCAGCCAAAACGTTGCGATACCACCCCGTGTTATGTATAATAATATACCGTGAAACCGCGCCGAAGGGTTGTTTTAAATTCTCTACCCCTTCGCTTACGGCACCGCGCTCCAGCTAAGCCCTCGGCCGTTATCCCTGTGTACGTTTATAAAGTATTTATCGCCGGCCCAGTTCTCGTGTTGTTTTAAGCCCGTTCACCGTGCCTCATTCGTTTCTCCGTCAATACCATTTTCTACCAACGGCGCGCACCGCGTGACGGTTCGGAAATCATGTCGGTCCCAGAACGCAAATCAATGCAAATCTGAAACGAGTGCCGAATGCTTTCGAGCATGTTCACGCATGTCTCCGGACGGTTTTTATTAGCTTTGCCGATCGAATGCCGTTCACAATAGCGCATACACTACATCATTGCGGTTTGGCGCGGCCCCGTCCGTCGGATGTAAATGCGGAAACTCGACATACACGCGTATCCCGAAGTATCACGTACACCATCGTTTCCTTAACTCGGTCGATAGAGAGGTGGCGGCGGTCCCGTAGACAAGTGGTGGTGCGTCACTCAGAAATGATGACAAATACCGTTCATCGCTTCGCCCAACATCGAAAATACACGTACCGAGAAAATGAAAAACGTACAAGCATTATAACGATAATAACTGATGGGACGTTTGTGTTTGGCTTGCACTTTAAAAGTGTATCCAAGCGTATGATTGGTTTCATGATTTGTCCCATAAGTGATAAAATATATGCGACCGATAACACCGATTTCGAGGCTCAAACAAGTATGTGCTCAAAGGCGATCGTGAGGTGGCTAACTTGATCGTTGACCTATTTCCGGTATTGTGACGCTAAAAGGTTGAGAAACGATGTCATGCGCAGTACCTGAACGTCGATAAATCGCCTGTACGTTAGATCTCTGTGAAAAATGTTGCCGTTTCATCGATTTCTCGACCGTTTTATGTGCAGAGTGATGTATCCCGAAAGTACTTGAACGCGTATTTAAAACAGTTGATCGCTCATGCGATTCTTTGTAATATTATAGTCTTGCGGAGTCCTAATCTTCACGTAGTTATTAATGAATCACGATGTGCAAGCTGTATTAAATTGTTCCATCATTTTTTAAGACATTTTTTTTTTTTTTTTTCGATTAAGTATAGGCAAACAATATGGCCTATAGTTGAAAATTTCGAAGCACTTTGTTTTTTCCGTGCAATACAAACGTCGCAATTTTTCAAAGTTCAGTAATTCACGACGAAAGTTCCGTTTGGACTAATAATATAATTAAAATTTACTAATTTTTTTTCTAATGATTTAAAAATTGATTTAAACGTTAAAAAATGAGAAACTTTAAATTTAAAAATAATTTTAAATTAAACGAACAATTCAATATTTTTCATATAGGTAGAGTAAATATATATTATTAAATTATAATAGTTAAAGAGACATGGTAATACGAACGAAATTAATAAAGATCATCGTCCTTTACAGAATAATCCTTGCAATCCTTGCAAAACTATATCGTTAGTATGACTACCGTATTGAGAAGAAATAAAATACTGAACATACAAGTATTATGTATAAATGGATGATTATGTACCAGACGAGTTTAAGGGTTTTTTTTTATTTGTTTCTCGAAAAAACGACTTCTTAATTTTTTATATACGATACGCGTAAATGCGTTTTATATACGTAACCATCAAACCTTAAAAAGCGTGCAAATCTATGGTACACATCTGATTTTCGTACTCCATAATGCATTTATTATTTTTTTTTCTTGTTTTCACTCAACCGTATTAACTCGATCAATACAATTTAATCATGTACCGCAACGCATACCGTTTAATTATGTGATTGATTTGGCGCACATATTTTTCGATTCCGTTAATTGGTTAAAAAATTGGATTGATTTTCTTTTTCTTTATTAACATTTAACAAAAACAGCCCTATCCGATAGTATTTATAACAATTACAAACATTTTTAGATTAATCCTTTCGTTGTATAGAAAATGGAATTTATAACTCACAATACACGTATCATAATAAAGGGCTGATTTGTCAGATTTTAAATTTTACTGTTACGAGAATTCTCTGGTGTACTACGGATTACAACGAACCGGAAAAATGTATTGACAAGATCGACCTGTGAAGACTTCGACTGGAGTTTCAGCAAGGTGCACGGCGAAGTGTACGTCGACCGGTCGAAATCGGCTGCAACGATATATTGACGATGCATGTCAGCTCGTAACGAATTCCGATAGATCACTGGCGGTCGCTACCAAATCCAAGTCGTGTGCACGCGATCGGCGGTCAAACTTCATCCCCGATACCGATACTACGGCGTCGCGGCTCCGTTAACGTATAGCGAGACGCCGACGAACGGTCGCGCACTGCCGACAATGCGCACGACAGTCCGTTACAGGCGTACGGCGCTCAAACATGATATTTTTTTAGGCTCGTGATCGGATGATTTCCGAACATTTCGGAAATCGTCGTTCTGACCACACGAGCGTCCGCGGCCGTCGCAGCGTCAGCCAACCGAACCGAGTACGCGCGCGCGTCGTAAACATTGTTGTCCGGTATCGGTGCGGTCCCGAACACTTTTCACGGACTCCGCGAGCGCAAGGACCAACGTGACTGCTGTGCCGGCCCGAAGCGATCCCCACATCCGCAAAGATTCGAACGGATACGATAAACGCGGGAACGGCGTTCCCGGAGTGAACGATTGCCTGCCCGTCACCGGTACGTCTGTATGTTTTCCGAGGAAAAAAATAAAAATAAATAAAAGACGACGCGGAAGAGAGAACGCCCCTATCTGAACCGTTTGATTTCGACAAACGTACGTCGTAATGAAAGTGACACGGCGGAGCACATGGTTTGCTCGTTGATTGTTCGTACCGCCCTCGAGCAGTGTTGCCGTCACGGTCTTAACGCGGTTTAATGTAATTTACGTGTACCGCAACTCAACCGGTAGACACTCGACGAGAGTGTTTTGATTGGTGGCGGTGCGAAGTTTATACATATATATATATATATATATATATATTTTTTTTTTTTATTCTCTCGACAATGAGTATCACAACAGTGCACGCCCGTTCGTTTCCCACACCATCGCAGCACGTGGTTTACGGATAATTCATCGAACAGCTTTACGATGCTGTCACTGCGATCTGTTCGGAAACACAACGTGTGACCGTCTCCGTGTTCCGATCGGATGTAGCCGCTCGGTCACAAAGAACGTCCGTATACCATCACCACGGGTTAAAGTGTGTTTTTCCCCGAAACGTCTTGTCCGTTTGTCGATTTAGACACAAAACGTCATATAGATCGGTTCTGCGTTACGTTATGTGCTATCCAGCGTTTAAATTCTAGAACATCATTGTTATATTATACTCTGGCGCGCACGACGCTTGCTCGCAGATGTAAATATATATTACGTATTTAAACCAACGTTTCTGAAGACGTTGGTTCAACTGTCACTTCAACCAGCTGTCGCCGGTTTTAGATTGCCATTGCATTTTAATTTCGAAAAGTTTTTAATGAAAAAAATAAATAAAAATGTCAATCACAAAAAAGTTACACGAAATTCAAAAAAATTTCGTGCGACGACTATTATAATACAAAACTGTACACAGCAGTTTTAGACTAATTTTTCGGTATTATACATTACGTCACTACCGCATTCTATATACCTACTAAACTCGTACGCTAATGTCACTATCATTTTCTTCTGATAAATTTAATTTACCGCGGCTATTTATGATGGTTTTTTTTTCTGATGGTCGCAATTAGTTACTTGTATGTACATCAACACAGCTCTAAAATCGTTATTAATTTCGTGTTCCCAGAATTTATCGACCATTAAAGTCAGTACCCGAATCAAATAAGCACATATAAAATGTTATAATAAATATGTATTATATATTTTATGCGATCCCGGATGATGGGTAAAATAAATGATTTGTTTCCTAAATCATTTTTTGTATAGGAAACAAGAGTTCTTATACATACATATTATATAATACACATCTTATATATCATCACTAAATATACTTTTTTAAAAATATACATAAACAAGTGTAAGATTTACATTTGATTTATTTAATAAAATTTGTTTCTTCTCTTATTTTATGATTGAGCTTTTACATTAAAATACGTTTCAACTTATAAATTATTCCACTGCCCATTTTAGTATCGAATAATGAAGATCATTTATAATTAAATTATTACATATTTTGTGTGTAGTTGTACAGCGAATTAGATTTTAAGTAATAATAGTAGAAAATATAGTATTATATGATAAAATGTACTGCGTAAAATTTATTTTTCTGTTGTTGGACACAAAATCAAATATTATACACATAGAGATTTTCATAGAAATCTGAATTCCAGTGTTATATGATATTCGCACGTCTTATATTAACATCACATAGATATATACAATATACATATACGATATTATACCATTTTTTAGTAGTCATTTTATTTCATGCCTTTAAATTGCATCGCTTCAAGATGATTTCACTACAACGAGTTTTTATTAAAGTGCTTCAAAAACTTCTTACTGTTGCAATATTAAAAATGAAACGTGTATTTTTTTCCTCCCTTTCACTCACACTCCATCATAATTTTTGATGATCTATTAATTGCAAATCAATGAATAACCATCGATCGAAAAATGAAATACAAATTTATAACACAATGAATAATATTGTATTATTTCAATATAGTCGATAAAACATAACAAATAAATACTACGAAATGATGAATAAAATGGTTATTATTTTTAGGCACGGCGGGTATTTATTTTTAGTTTTTTTGGTTTAAATAATAAATCATAAACACTTTGATTACTAATAAATTATCATAAACTGATATTTAAAGGTCTATTTACACATAACCATTCCGTATACGTACCGTCCGTTCAGTATCAGTGCTTTGGATTTACACGGTACCGTACCGTGTCCGTTGTCCGTCCTGTTAAGTGTCGTACCGACGAATACATCCGTATCAGTGAAATTCTCCAAAACATTGTCTCCGACAAATCTAAAATTACGGACACAGAACGGACATGTGTAAACATGCCCATTTCATAACAAGTAAACAAATTTAAAACGCCGGACACGGAACGGACGGCACGGATACAGAACGGACACGGAACGGTTATGTGTAAATAGACCTTAAAAATATCGAAATTGTTTCTGTGAAAACCCTACACGCTATACATATACGCCAGGAAATCGATTCACGAAACAACCAACGGTCCCGGTTATAACGATTCTGAAGTAAAAAACCAACGCGGTTATTATGACAGGAAAATTAAAAATATTTGACATATTTTGCAATACATTAAATAAATTTAATTTACTATTAATACGTCCTCGAAAAAGCTTCGTCACACGTTATAACCTATACAGTTATTGTGACAATAATAATTTGTTCGACAAACTTTACTGTAATATCTATTAGTCTACACAAAATAAAAAAGTGGTGTAAATCGGATTATAAGTTTATAGTATGGTACGAATTAATAGTTTAATACGAAATATTAAGTACAATAATGAAAATATCATTGTTGGCGCTCACCATGACCGTTAATATAGAGATGGGCTTAATCGGGGTTCAGGAAATCAGCTAATTCACAGTTAATATTTGTTGACAAAATTAGCCTCTCCGATTATAGGTTAATGTAAATACAAACCTAAATACTAACTGGGGTAAATGCCCCAGTCACCATTCTTTCAAATTATGCTACTGGTTTAATTGTATAGTACTGTAAAATACCTCTATTCCGGACCCCATATAAGATGGAATCCCATAATAAATATTAATGTTTTCAACGATAATTATGAATAAACTTAAAAAAAAACATAGAAAAATCGATCCGAGAATAAAAAATACATTAATTAAAAAGAAAAAAAAGTACAATAACAAATAAAGGGAAACCTTTTTTCGAAAGGAAAATTCTTTCGAGCTAGACAAAATCCCAGTCTCTTAACAATCGACTATATATAATTTTTATAATGCATTAGAATATAATAATTCGATAACCAGCCATTTTTTAATCTTTTTTTAACATTTCAGATATATTTAATGACCATCGGTTATAATTACAAATGTTTACCGTACCTTTGAACGCTGTTAAAAAACGGTTTCCGAGTTATTTTAGAGATAACGGATTTCGGATGCCCCACCTAGCAACGGGCGGCACAACCGGTGATGGTTGTCGGTTCTACCTTTGAAATGAGCGTTTCGAGCGGTGGATCACACACGTGATGAAAATGATCTTCACGTTCGTAACAAGCAGTACGGCGCTGCCAACGCTAACAGACGTAACGTAGCCGACATTGCGATTATTAAGATGAAGACTCGCTTCGAACGCAACGGCGCGCAGCGGCGGTGAATTATGTTACGCCGTATAGTGTTTTATCTTCACCGTTTAAAGTAGAGCGATAGGGTTGTTTATAAGTTCTACGGGATATTCTCGAATGTTCGTGCAATGTTCTCCCTTAAACACTGGATGAGGAGACATTTTCCGAAAACCCAACCGCTTTCGAAATAAATCTTTATTGCGTCACCGAGGATCCGAAATGTTTTTAAAATATAGATGTTGTAAGCATATATTTAAATCAGATATTTTACTAAATGTCTTGGCAAGTAGTCAAAAGATATATTTTTCTATTTATTTTTTTCTTTTTCAGTTAAATTTCTAATAATGCCATTATCGAAAAATAATAAAAAAAAAAAAAAATATATAAAAAAACAGAACATTTGTATATTATATACAAAACTACTTATTTTCTTATTAATTATTTCTGCTGTTTTTTTTCGCGTAAATTAGATTGACATTCATCTGATTTTCGATAAAGATAAAATCATTGTTCGCCAAAATGCCGGTAAATGTATATTGTGTTTGGTTAAAAGGGTGCCGATAGCAACATACGTAAGTAGTGACCCGTGTTCAGATCTCATATACATAAATTACGTCCGACGAATAATCTGCTAAAATTAAAAATAATTATAAAGATGAATGTTTTCATTGCTGGCTAGATAATAATAACTCGTTTGAAAAGAGCATAGAAAAAAGCTATACTTGCTGCTGCAGTTATTGCCGGGCCTTCTATTCGAGTAAAGGAGTGTATATTCTATCTAGAACAAAATTGACACAAAAATATCTAACATCTGGGACTTATAATTGATTATAAAAATAAAAATATACAGAAATACGTAATTTTTTAAATCTCTTTTTTGGATTTGCTTTCTTAAATCCACAAAATGATAAAAAGTTTAACCGAAGACATTATAGCAGTACAACCACTACAAACTCAAGGTACTCGAGTATCAAAATTCATGGATTATATATTAGAATCATTTATAAAAAATAACGCTGACTTTCCACCAGAAATATGGGCAGAATATTTATCATCAACATTACGCATGACAAACAATTGCGAATCATTCTACAGAAAATTAAATGATTCATTTAATTCTTCTCGCTCAAATATTTTTGTTTTTATAGAAAAATACACGAAATGATACTTACATAGTTTAATGAAGCAAGTGTTCGTGAAACAGAATAATAACAGAAAATAAGGATATATTAAAAATAAAAATAAATAAATGGGAGGATTGGAAACTAAAAAAATTAACTGAAATTGAATTTGTGAAACGATTTTCATTCAAATTTTTACCAGCTCCAATGTAAACTTATATGTCATAATGAATAACAAAATATAAAAGTAAATAAAAAAATGCTATAAAAATAAATCCAATATTTTTAACCATGCCAATATTATAACAATAATGTTGACAGTCCTAAGTCTGATAAAATGGGAAGAAATATACCCGTGACACAATTTACATATGCACAAAAAATACACGGGTCATGATTTAGATATACCCAAAACATATTCGGGACGTAATTTACATAAAAAAATAGGTGTATTGGGACACAATTTACAGTCACCCATTAACGCGTCCCTTTGCACGTTTATTTAAGGATGAAAATCTATAGATATTTTATTTTTTTATTGTTAGATGGTGAATGTTTTATTATACGAGTATATATGTTTAAATTTTAATAACAATAAATATTTAATAATTATTTAAATATAATGAAAATATCATTTTAAATGTGAAATAATAAATTTAAATATTAGTATTACCTTAAAAGCATAGCACATTTAGTTACACGGTTTGGTGAATAGCATAAAATCGGACGCAAATTAAATTATTCAACTATTAATTAATTTAGTAAAATTCCTGATTTGATGGGCCGCTACATATACCGTGTACAATATAACACAAATACTTCAATTCCATCGAATAAACAATATCACCACGAACGATTATACATTTAAACATAAATTTCATTCGAATTCTCACCAAAGCTATTTATCTATTGTTAGATTCATTCCTACTGATTTATTACATTTCGGTCGGGGAAAAAATGAACTTTTCAAATCTTGTGTCAAACCTGCAGTAACCGTTCGTAAATCAATTTCGGTCTTACTTCTTCACATTTGATAATTCTTAGCCATGGTACAATTTAACCTGCGATACTCATTAGTTCCCGTTCAATTAAGAATCGATCTAATTATTTAATTCAGAATAAAATGTAATAAAAACATTAATAAAATGTATTTGGTTAACGCGGTACCCGCACACGATACAACTATAGGTTCGGTGTTATAATCGTAAAAATACTGGTAAATGCATCAGTAGAACTAGGGAATTAAATTCCCGTGTAGGGGAGACTTAAGGTTAAGTTGAACAAAATTTACATATTAATTAGTTTATTGTCAAACCCTTGCGGAGTACTAAACCCAAAACATGCCCCTTCCCTTGCAATTGTGCCAACGGATGAGCGCAAATAAACGTTGTGTGAAATCCGCTTTGAAATCTATAGTCAATACCTATAGATTTGGAGAACGATCGTCAAACTCGGTACATAATACTTTTACCGACATCAAATACGTCATTAATAAATCATTACGGAGAGATTCGATTTCCCGTGTTTTATGACGTAAAGTGTTCTTTAAACGCTTCAAACGATTATTGAAATATACCTAGAATGATGATGTTATCATTTTTTGTAGTTAAACTTGTGCATAACCTTAAACTACGAGCTGACTTATTATATTATTTCGATATAAGGACATTTATATTAGAGATGTTCTGGTATCCAATCAAACATTTACATCTTTAATCGACCCCAATTCAGTAATCATCTAATAAACTGTGTTTATAAAAATATGCACACCTATTAACACATATTAAAATAACAAGAAAAATTCTAAGTTATGAATTATAATTGTTTTTAATACATTTAGGATTAACCGACAAATTTACATAGCTAGCAATTATTGTAAATAAATTGTGTTTTATGAATTTTTATATCGTTTTAATTTCGCTTGTTAACTGTTTGTAATTAAATATTAATTTATAACTTTCATTTTTTTTTCTTTCAATCAATACTATACAAATATGAATTCAATTGACGATGATGATGAAGCACAAAGTAAAATTATAATCCTTTAATTTTGTTTTTAATAATTATAAATTAGATATGTTCCAGGTACCCAATAATTACTCGATAGCCAAATACCCGATATAGTAATTAAGACTCAGCCCTTACTCATTATTTGGTGTAATATTGAAATTTTTACTTGACTAATACTCGGTACCTGATTTATAAACAATTTTCTACCAGGAACGTCTCTAATTTATTTCAAAGCAATACCATCGTAATAAGTAAAAGTGGTCCAATTAACATTACCGTAAATCAAAATCCAAACGTTAACAAGAAATAAACTACTTATGGGAATAATTCTGATTAAAAATGTATAATGGAACAATCAAAAAGTGTAATGTTCACAACGAGTGTAGTATAAGTGTTCGTTTTTCTTCTACTATTCTATCGTTTTAAATGTAAATTTATAATAAACTGGCATAAAAACACTATCTGACGGATTTCACTGAAATTCTTTTCGACCAAAATCGCTGGTTGACTAAAGAAGTTAAAAAAATATGTTACAAAAAAAAAAAAAATTTCTAATAAAAATATGAAGATGGTCACATACAGGCGTATCGGCTATGCAATTGTATTACGTTTGTGTCCATAATGAAACTAATCGCACTTCCCTAATACTGACATATCATAATTTAAGTAGCACTAAAATCCTGTTTCGGTACACATAAGACACACTCGAAATTAATATTTAATGTAAAACCGTGTGAAAAAAAAAACATAATATTACTTTATAATACGTTACGTATACCAGACCCCGGGCACAGTATCTGCGATATTTTCTTAAAACAAAGTACATGATGAATGATGAGTTAACCACAGGTGAATAAAAGAATACCTGTTTTAAAACGTTAACTTAATTATAATTATTCTTAATCGTACTATGATGAAATGTTACGTTTACTGTTTATGTGACACAAAGCAATCGTCAGTGTAGAACCCACACGCGCTACTTCCGGAAAAACATAATGATGACGTGTACTATAGTCACTAGAACATTGTTAAAATAATAATAATAATTTAATCATAATACGAATATGAATATTGATTAATGGTTCGTATCTTCAGAGTCATAATTTATGATAGTGACCTTTGTGTATTACATTATTCATTCTGGACGTTTCAACAGAAGATTTCTTGAAATATATGAAATACAAAAATATAAAATATGATCAACATTTTTTAAATTATTTTCCTTCAACTTACTTTTCCCATACGGTACTTGATAATAATAAAAATGTTTATCAGTTCAATTGTTTGAATTATAATCTGCTACTACGCACAGAAAATATTATTACATTCGTTACAATAAAAAGCATAATTATAAAAATAACAATTGACAAAGTCCGATCAGGCTCAGGTTGCAAAATAGATAAAACTAAACCATATTTTCTAGCTCCGCTATAATGTTATAACTTGTTAATTGTTTTTATTTACGTATAGTTTTTTTCTTTTATTAAGTTTTTATCAAGGGGATTTGACGTGTTATAAAATCATAAACGTTTGAAGGTAAAATTTGACAAACGTTGACACTACTGGAAAGTGTTTTAGTGGTTTACCTACAAATAAAACTAACACTGTTCATGAAATTCAATAATTTATCCGTCACCAGCAGAGATTGAAATGTTAGACACACATTTGATTTATTTGACTTCTTGCAGATTGCATTGCAGACGCAGTGAATTTATTTTTAACAATACAGCAAGACAATTTATTAAGTGATCAATTATTTATTTAAAAATATAATATATAATAATAAAATTATTTAAATTATTTCTGAACGAAAACCCAGGATAACTTCGAGCAAAACAAGAATGTCATAAAATTAAATTAGATATAAAAATGTCCAGTATAAAAATACAATACATGATTATTTCTCCTTTAAATATAATTGTTATCAAAATGATTCAAAAACATATTAAATAAAAGTTACCGTTGCACATCAAAAGATCAATATGACCAACCCATCCCTGCGAATTTGATATTTACATAATATGTTAAATGATTCAAGTATAAATGCTGTGGGCTTTTCAATAGATTTAACGATGACAATATACAATTGATTAATACCATTACTGTGATGGAATGATATATTCAAAATTATTTATATTTTACATTCACATGTACCCGATGATAATTATGTTTCACTAGAATGTTTACTTTTGACCATATACCATGTAATATTTGATTGTTTTCTTAACCAAAAATAACGAAGAATTATTTAACAGACCAAAATGGATATAAATTCGGAATCGTAAACGTTTTAAATCAAATATTCAAATTAGGCGATCCGAGGCCGACGTTGGAAAATCAACAATTAAAAGAAATTTTGTCGCAGGCAATTCAGCTGGAATTTCATTTTATTTCAAATTATTCTATAATAGTTTCTAATTTAAACAGGACTTATATCTCAATAAAAATGAAAGGTCGGTTTAGATAAGATTCAATAAGTTAAGAAACTTTTAAAGGTGAATAATCATCATACAAAAAAATACAAAAAGTATCATCTGTGAAGTGAAAAGGTAAAATGTAAAATATTTTCAATGGATAATCTGGAACATTTTTATTTTATTGATTACTATAAAAAAGATTACCTTCTTTACACATTTCACCTAATAATATAAAATCTATTATACAGAGAAAAAAAGGCCAAACTCTATGATTGGGTAAAGTATAGAGTTGAGTGAATGAGTGATTTCTATATTGGTTTTTTAACAAGAAACCAATGTACCATTGCTAACCAAAAAAATTATTCTGAGCGGAAAAGATTATGTGGATAAGCTTATATTTCTAAGGATGGTTGATCTATTGACGGATGATAGAAGAACATTATTTTTTAATAAGATAGGTCGAACTTTAAATTATTTTACTTAAAAAAATTAAAAAATAAAAAATTTAAGAATATCGAAAATATCAAATGTCTATAAAAGGTACAAAACTTAATAATATATTTTGAAATAATGTAATATTTTTAATTAAGTAACTAACATCTTTTATTGAAAATTTGTCGAACTATTTGTGTTTATATGATATTATTAATATAGAGACCGGATTTTTATGCAGTATAAATTAAAAAAAATTGCAGTTAATAAATTAAAATGTACAAAAACATGCAGTTAAGTGTCTAAATCGTGCAAAAATGTATTTTATGCATAAAATTGCCTTCTACCTACCAACATTTTATAAACATTCAAAATACATTAATTTAAAACAAAAAATCATCAGATTGTCGTTAATAAATCGAGAGACAGTGTTATAATTTGTTTTATGGAGAACTATAGGCAATTAAAAATGGTGTGGAATCAATTTTTTGGTGAATAATTCCAACCAAAAGGTTACATATATAAAGTCCTCCAGAATCAGTAGCCTCATCAACCATGACATATTTATATAATGTTTTCCATTTTTTTGGTGAATTTTAACCATAGTCGAGTCAAAACTAACTTTCAGATACATTTTCCTGAGTGTGCTCAAGTCAGGTATACTTTTATTGATATATTTTTGTAAAAAGCACCTAAACGGTAGAGAATGCAGTTTGAAAAATGGTATATTTGCTCCTACTAAAGCCTAGCATAAATAAATATAAATTTGGTTTTGACTACTGGATGTTTAAAAATAATACCACTAATCAATGTTATTCTAAGAATATTAGCAGCTCATATTCACTTTTTCCTTTTTTATAGTTTAAAACTTAAATAAACAAACATTTACGCACATATCTATATGTAGGTACTATAATTTTATATACCTACTTATATATAGTTTAATTCTTAAAATTTGGAACATACAATTTCGTGCAAAGAAAATCGAAATCGTGCAATTTAGAATAAAAAGTGCAAAACGTGTAATTTTGGGCAAAATAATACTACTTTAAATTAATCTACTTCTCATGATTCGAACTTATAACTTGATTTTATATGTTTTAAAACAAAAGAAAAAAAGTTGCAATTGCACGAGAATCTGGTCTCTAGTTATTAACTATTTGTATTTTGTTTAAATGAAACACTGCGATGTTTATAAATCATTTTTTTTTTTTGACTTTCTGGTTAATATCTTCTTTTTTTTTCCTTTTTTTTTTTTTTGATACTAATAAGAAAAACTTCCAAAAATTCTTGTATCTAATATTCACGAATGAAGTATAAAAACTGAATTTTTTGTTTTTGTTTGTATAAATGTAGCAATTTTTTTTTGATTTTTATTGTTTTATCAAAATTTAATAATGAAATACTCGTATTTATCTCTTTTTTTACCTCAAACAGATTTTTAATCACACCTGATTCAATGTCATATCTTTAAGATCTTGCTTCTAACCTCTTCAGTTCTCATGTGTTGCCTCCTATTCCTCAAATGTTATTTACTTTGTTTCAACTATACCAATAACATTTATTTTATCCAGTTTACCTGGGTTCTCACATAAATTCTCTACCAATTAAATATGTTATCCTCTCTCTTTAATTCCTTGCACCAATTTTATACCAATCCTTCGACACCATATTTCTACAATCAAGTCTACTAACATGAATAAGTTACCCACACATTTCTACTCCGTATTCAAATATATTGTCCTTCATATACCAAATAAAATAAGAATTAATAATCTTATCATATCCGAATCCAATATAATGTAATTTAACTTATTACGCAATATCCATCATCTTTCACCTTCTCTAGCTTACAAACTAAATCTTAATGTTTCCTCCGCACACTGCATTTAGAGAAAGCATCTGTAATCCATATCACATTATAATTGATTGTCTTTCTACTAAAAGTAATATTCTAATTTAAATTCCTATGTTCCTCAATATCACATTGAATATCTTCAACATTCTAAATTACATTTCAAATTACAATTCAAAACCTGTAATTATTTTTATATTTTCTTTCATTCATGAGGTTGATATTTAATCCTCCGATATTTAAACTCTTATTACTTATACATTTTTTACATTTTTATATTAGATATTAGTGTTTTAATTAAATAAATTATTACTATTATTGTTATTGTCAAGTTTAATAGTCATAACAAGAAGATCTTATAAAAAAAAAAAAAAAAAAACGCTTTTAAAGAAAATTATAATACACTTTTGTGACTTTTCGTGAAACGAAAATGTAATTTAAATAAAAAGTATCATTACTAACGCATCTAAATAGCGCATACCGGGTAAAATTAGACTAATAGGGAATTTTAGATTTTTCTCAACACATTATACTCACACAGTTTTTTACACTTTTTCGTTCTTTACTAGAATCTCATCAATTATGGATGTATTCAAAATAAAAATAATCTGGCAGTACTGCAAAAATCTTAACGTTTCTTATATATTTTATTCTAAACATTATTACATTTCCGAGCGAAGTATTTGAACAATGAAAACTGACAAAAAAAAATTAAATGCATTGCAAACGGGCACTATATACAATAATTCGAGGTCAGTTAAATATATAAGTACATAATAATAATTATGTAATAGTGAAGAAAAATGTTTAATAAATGAACGATTTTCATAATTTCAGTTAAATCGTACTATTTATAGTTTACACATACATAAAATATAACACTAGCTATATAGAAAATCTGTTATAAATTCTATCGTCAAGTCAATAAATATTGAAATTTAATATTTTGTTTGTATTGTGATTCAGTGTTGTAATAGCTGCTTTACTGTTACATTTTATAGAACAACGGATAACTTTACGTTTATAATCATAGTAAAATTTACAACTTCATCAATTTGTTACACAGTATAATTTGAATTTATAACATATACGTTTTATATTTAAAATAATAAAGTTAGTTATAATATTAAGTAAAAATTTAAGTGTTTTCCATCAACAAAATATAATGGAGAGAAAATATCGAAATGCTTCCCGCTACATTGAGTCGGCAAGATTTTATATAAAAAAAAAAGGTTTCCAGATGGCTTGGTTATACGCAGTTAAACTTCATACATTATTTCCGTCGACAGAGTCAAAACGTGAGTTAAAATATTTATTTATAAATCTATCAAAAGAAGAAGAATATAGTTCAATTAATTTCTAAGTCTTCTGGATATGGTCTACCATTTTTATTGACCTATCTAGATCAGATGGGATTCTCGCATTCAAATCATATACAAATCATAAATAACCTCTATTTATCTTTATACGTATAATTAAAATTATAACTAAAACTATATATATATTTATATATATATATATATATATATATATATATATATATATATATATATATATTAACAAAATTAATGCAATTTCTTGCCCCTAATCAAATTATGAAATTTAATAATTTTAAAGTAATCTTTAGTGTTACTTCAGATTTATCTAAATTATACTAAGAACTAAAAATCATGAAAAATGAATAATGGTTCACTTAAAGGACGTAGCTTACATTCTTATTAATGTGAATTTAAAATGTTCTGTTATTGTACTGTTGATAGTTAATTAAATTAAATAATTAATTAAAAATTATAGTTTTAATTGATATTAACAATCATATTAATTTATTATATGAAGTACATTATAGTTATTAATATATAATAAAATAATTATCAAAATATATTTGTAGATTTCATGTTATCACTAAAACATCGAGTAATAAAGTCAAATCTTCGGATGTTGAAAAAACATTTCTTGGATTCTGGTTTGTAAAAATAGATAATAAAAACAGATAATTTTAATTACTTTTTATTTAATAAAATTTAAAATTGTTATAGATGAATCTTCTCAGAACTATCATTTAAGTTCACTTGGTTTTCATTCGTGAAGTACATATTTTATCAATGCAGTGAATAGAACAAAAACAAAGCAAAAACATGCTCAACAACTAGTATTTCATTTATTTATTTTTTTTTTTTTACTTAAATATTTGTTATATTGAAATTTCAATTTATATTATAAACTTTTTTCTAACTTATTTTTTTTTTTTTTTTTTGTTGATTACCTACTTTTTTATATTTAAATTTGTTATTTTATTAAATGTATATATTTTGAATAATGAGTTTTTAATTTAAGTAAAATCTACTTGCTTATAATTCTGAAACAGAACAGATATGGTAATTATATATTAACACGTATTGCCAAAAAAAACTCTACTCTTTACGATTCCAATGTTAAATGATTTTCTTCCAAAATGTTAACAAAAACCTAACTACTAATATTTTTTCCAAATGTGAAGAGTAATATATTATCGTTCTTGACCATAAATTGTGACAAAAAGACAAAGAACCAAAATTATTCGCAAAACCAAACCGGTTTGCGGCTCTATCGATTGAAAATGATTCAAATGACGATGTGTTTTCTGCGTTAAGCGATATCAATTCAACAGGTGTTATACCAACTACTCTACTACTACTCTTCTTCCTCCTATTCAAATTAAAAGTGTAAATTATATTACTTTTTTCGACAATTCGTAATCAAGCACTGTTGTTATCAACCAAATATATTTTATATTTTCCCAGTCACGTTTAAGTGTTTTTACTAAAGATCAAGAAAGTTTTTAATGGAATCATTATTTTTTATCGTGAAACTACTTTTGAGTACCACTCATTTCTTCCATCACATCTACGCCCATTTCGGGATCTAATCAGGAATCTACATTATACGATAACTAACTCCAATATTTCTGAAACTTTGGCTGCCCTCGGTCATACAGTTTAAAGAATCTTAAAGTTATTAAAACTAAACGTTTCTCTACCAATCTTGTATGTATATTTACAACTCACTTAAAAAACAACGATTTTTTTAATATCTCGTCACTGTTCAATACTGTAGTTAAAATCGGATATCCAAGTCAATCGAGGCCTACTAAAATGCTAAAACTTCCAGATCTACGGCTATATTTGACAGTTTTTGGTCATCATCCACACTATGCCAAGTCCGATAACCGATCCCCTCACTTCCGAGTGCAACAAAGATCAAATGTGCCTTTTGAGGAAACGACCGCACGGCGAAATTAAAAGGTGGTTTGTCAGTTATATCTCTCTACGAACATGAATATTGTATCCATTGTATTTCACAAAAACCCAAAACTTCATAACTTAAATATAAATTTAGATCCTTGTCCTAAACTTATTTCTTTCACCTACGTCCTTTCTAAATCTGAAAACAACAATAACAATTTTTCCGTAATTGACACGTTGTTATCAAAATTCTTTCTAAATTTCACTTGAGTTATTAACCTACTTATATCTCTTATAACCACCGTTCTAAATTAAATTAATCTTCCATAAACACACTAATCTTGTTTCTATATAAAATCATTACTTTTTTATTAAACCGTTAGTTATTTCTTATTATATTAATTTTTTATTATTATTGTTATCTTCCGTATTAGATACTAATTATTGTTATAATATGTAAACTATTGATTTATAAAATATATAATTATCGAGCCATATTACTTTATTAGTAAAGGCTCGTAAAATATAAAAATAAAAATAAAATTTGAAAATGTAAAATAAAATTTGAAAAATTATGTGTTCTTATTGATTTAAAAATCGTTGCTATTAGACACGTGGTACATGGTTTTATGATAAACTTATGTTGATAACGGATTCCACGTGCCGCTTATAATTAAAATAAAATCCTATTGAGTTTAATTTAAAAAAAAATGAATTGTGGAAAAGGAAAGTTAATTTTGATTTCAGTTGAAACTCAACGTTGTTTGGCAAAGCAAATAGTGCGCAAAAACATGAGATATGTATACGATTTCATAGTAATAGTTCGTTAAGTAAATACTACAGACAATTATATTTAAATATTAATTAATTAAGTCGAATATCGAAAAAAATATTTGTACGTACGCAATTAAACGAATCGGTACTAAATACTGAAGCTGTCTCGGCTGGTGATCGAATTTTATGCCTACATCGGTCATGATCAGCAGACAAGTGTGCCCATGGGGGCTGTAGACCACTTATATAAGGTTCGAATATTGCGTTATGTCACGAGCTGTTTTATGCGGAAACGATACGATTATGTTTGTGATACAAAAAATGATCGAATAGCTGATAAAACACTATATTTTTATGGAAAAATTATGTACATATAATTTGAAATGAGTCGAACCGTTCGAAGAACTCAAAAAATCTAACCGAAATGCAGTATGGGTTGATTAATCGAACCCTGGTTATAATCATAAAAACAAACCAAACACAAATGCAATATAGTTCAAATAATAATAGTAAACATGCCGAACGCAAGTACTTTGATTGAAATCATTCGTGTTGGACTTTATTAAAATAATAAATCAAACAGATGCACTGAAGTATATAACTTCAAATAAAAACCGGTACGGAAAATACCATTTGGTTTTAATCAAATAAATTGACTCTGATCGATGACAATAAATTTGAAAAAAAAAAACAAATAAAAAATTATAGTTTGATTGGTTTCGGTTTTACGTTGGAATAATTTATTAAAAGGGTACACTACGGTTCGATACCAAAATGCGAGTTCAAAATATTTATATAAATGTATAGTTTATTCGATATCGTTATTGAATTAATGTAAATATCATACACTGGAGACGGTGTGCCCGTTGAGAATTATTTTCATTCAAAAATATTTTGCGGTCTCAACGAAACAATTAATGTTAACGACAGCCGGCGGTGCCGTATTCATTGACGAAATTGTATTCACCAATTATCACCAACGGTATCCCAGTGGAGTATCAATGGTCAGACGACCATCAAACCGGTTTTTGAGTACATAAACAAAAAAGGCGGAGGATCGATTGAATTTTAGGGGGAGGTCTTAAATCTTTTTTCATAACCTATTTATTACTTTGAAAAATGTTCAAATAATTTTTTTGGGGGGGGGGGGGCTAAGTCCCCTCGAGCACCCCTAATGTCCGCTTATGATAAACAATCGTTTTTCCGCTCCGCTCCGCTTGGAACTAACAGAGAAAAAAAGTTTCACGCTAAAATTAATTTATACTCCATGTTTTGAGATTTTGTTTGTACGTCGTTATATTATCATATCCGACCATCTGTCGGAAATTTCAGCAAGAATATTTAAATACACGAATAATCCGCATAATTTTAAGACGCGCTGTGTACACAATATTATTGTAATGTAAAACAACAGTGTTCGGGTTCACGTCCGTCGGCATCATAAAATACCATGGCGGCGCTTTGTATAGGCAATTCGAGGGCTTTATATGATTTTCGCGACTCGTCGTTGAAAGTGCACAATGGCCCGCCGAATTTCAGATATTTTCGGTTAGTCGGATTTCGCGGAAAAACATATTTTCATTCGTTTATTTATTTTTTATCCTTCCGAACTAATGAAATTGATTTAAACGGAACAAGGCAGTGGTTACGATATCATCGGAGACCGTTCCGTTTGTACAAAAGTCGATAACCTGCGCCACGACATGTTTACGTAGACCAGCGTGACAAATCATTTTCGTTTCATTGGGTCAGCAAGTGTCATCGCGGTAATAACGTTTCAGTTTTCTCGATGTCCAGTTCACGTGATACCGGCAAAGACGGTCAATTATTATTATTATTCGAAATAACAATATATTCACGTCACAAAAACTTATTCGAGGGAACGAATTATACGTGAACACATAACATGACCGACGACGGTGCAGAATCTGTAGGATTACACCATGTACGTGCTGTGATCATCACCTCGATCATACCGTTCTGCTGATTTCGACACCAAAGGCTGGAGCGATAGCGTGACGAAAATAAATACGAAAAAATAAAACAAAGTTATACTCTTGGGTCATTGACGTTTTGTACTTTGTCGTTCATCATTGTTTATCGATATCGTGATGTTGTCGACTAGAACACGGTGGTTTGTATTTGAACGATAATATTGTATGTGGATGTCAGACTATAAATTTTATAAAAAAAAAAAAAAAAATGTCAAACCTCATAATTGATTTCTCCTATTTTGTTGCTCGTTTTTTCTTACACACATACTTAATATATTTTTATCATCATATTAATAATAATATAATATAATGAAATAACATAAAAACAAAAAACTTGAATTATTTCATTTGTACCATGTTATCCAAACCAAATCAAACATTTTTTTATTTTTTTTATTTCATTAAAAATATAAAAGCAATTTGTGTGTTCATTTGAAAATCAAGTAATTAGAGTAAATAAGTAATATAAACAATGCTTGTAAAGCATTTTGAGAAACTTTCTTGAAGAATGGTAACCCAGTGATAACATTTTCGAATTTACTTACAATGGTAAATCACAATTCCGACTCCGTTCCAGCCTGCGTGAAAAGTTTTGTATACATACTATTGCCATGTATCATTAAACGAGAAGATTTATACATGATTTAAGTTTTGTGTGAAATTGATTATATCTATTATTGGCCAGTTTTCAATTAGTTTGAAGGTAAGATTTTGAAGTATGATATTTGTCTAAAATCGCACCAAGATATTTGGTTTCATTAAAGACGACCAAACCTAACCTGTAGAAATACAATTAATTTATTTTTTTATTTTTTTTTTGATAGGATATGTATATTCAAAATAACCTGATCTATCCTAAGTTTAATGCTTCATTATTTTTAAAATACACTTCCTGTTTCAATTTTATATTCTTCGCAATTAGAAATCATATTTCCGAAAGAATATTACAATAATAATATAAAATAATTGAAATTTAATTCGAGATTAACGGTAAGAAATTAAAACTCCATTAGTCCGTACATTTTATCGAACGTGTAAAAATACTTCCAACTCTAACAATGCAAAGTAGTATTTTCAGAGCTGTTTCACGTTTCCCAATTCTATAAAACTTTCCATATTTCCACCAAGAGTCGACGTTCACCGTTAGAGAGTACACTCATGGAAAATCATTGAGAACATTTGTGTGGAAAACAGAATAAATATTATTATTATACTGTAAACTAATTACTAGAGATGTTCCCGGTAACCGGCAACTACTCGATAGCCGAATACTCGATGTCATAATTAAGACTCAGCCCTTACACAGTATCTGGGGTAACACTGCTCTTGGTGTAATATTGAAATTGTTTTCAGCCAATTCTCGGTACCCAGTTTATAATCAATTTTCTACTCGAAACATCTCTATTAATTACGAATAAGAAATCGATTCGAAACGCTTTCATCATTATCATAAATGCAAATTATTTATCAGTATTTCATTATAATCGGTACAAAGGTACAAATCTTAGTGATATTTATAATTAAATAACCACATGACTTTGTTATTGAAGTTTAAAGATGAATTACATTATATGAAGAAAAATGTTAGTCAAAAAGTCTACAAAAATAACTAAACATTATTAAAACGTTTACACAGCAATAATAGATAGTACAATCATATCACGTTTTGATTTATTCTTAATAAAAATATTTCGATAATACTACAAATAACTCTCGACGTATCTTATATTTTTGTTTTTAAATATTTCTACATTCCCGAGCAAGTATTTGAACAATGAAAATTGACAAAAAAAATGAAGCGCGTTGCAAATGGACCACTTTAAACAAATATTCGAGGTTTCTCCGTCAAATTGGAACCTCACGTGCCAATGAAATGTACTTACAGAGTCTGAGACTAAAAAAAAGAGTTTAATAAAAAAACAAGTTTCATTGTTCTAGTCAAAGCGTTTACTATATATAATTTATATAAACATATAATATAATACTAGCTACAAAGAAAATCGGTTATAAATTCTATCGTCAAGTCGATAAATATTGAAATGTATTATTTCGCTTATATTAGCATTCAGTGTTGTAATAGCTGTTTTATTGTTATATACTGTGGAATAACGGATAACTTTTGTGTTTACAATTTTAGTAAAATTTAAAACTCCGTCGATTTGTAACACAGTATAATTTGAATTCGTAACATATACGTTTTGTATTTACGATATTGACGTTGGTCATAATATTAAGTAAGAAACTAAGTGCTTTCCAACAGCAAACCATAATGAAGAGAAAGTATCAAAATGCTTCCCGCTACATTGATTCGATAACATTTTATATAAAAAAAAAAGGTTTTCACATGGCTTGGATATATGCAGTTAAACTTCATAAATTATTTCCGTCAGCAGAGTCAAAACGTGAGTTATAATATTTATTTATAAATTTGTCAAATTATTAAAGAATGAAATTCTGCAATTAATTCTTAAGACTTCTTGATAGGGTCTACCATTTTTATTGACTTTTATTGATCAGATTGGGTTCTCGCATTCTACTTATATACAAATTATGAATACATATATATTTTTACTTAACACAATTCCATATCCCTAATCAAATTATGAAGTTTACTCATTATAAAGCACTCTTTAGTGTTACTTTTGATTTATCTAAATGATATTTAAAAACTATAAATCATGAAAAGTAAATCATGGATGACTTAAAAAACGTAGTTTGTGTTCAGAAAGATTATTTTAGATCTTTATTTATACTCATTTCAGATTTATGGTTAATATACTGTTGATTAATATATAATAAAAATTATTACCTAAAATTTTAATTTTAATTTTTAATAAAATTTATATCATTTAACTTGTATTTTAACAGTTATAACATAGTTGTTAATATATAATAGAAAAATTATTTAAATATATTCAAATAAATTTGTAGGTTTTTTGTTATTACTGAGAGCTGAGGTAGTAAAGTCAAATCTTCGGATGATGAAAAAACAATTCCTATATTCTGGTTTGTAAAAATGTAAACAAATTGTATTCACTCATTATCTAATCAAATTTTAAATTTTTTATAGATGATTCTGATACATCTTATGAAGACCATATTTCAAGTTCATCTGGTTATGGTACCGGTGAATAAAAGTGTTCAACGTAAAAAAAGCAAGCTCAATAATTTATATTTTTTTTTTTTTTTAGATAAATATTTGTTGTATTGAAATCGCAATTATGAACTTGTTAATTAGTTTTTTGACGTTTAAATGTCTGTGTTAATTTATTGAATGTATATATTGTGAATAATAAATTTTAATTTTAAGTTGAATTTACTTGTTTACACCTAAATAAAAGTACTTAAGTAAAAATATATAATATTGCGTAATAGCAATTTTTTTTTATTACTATTCATGATGCATAACACTACTATAAAACACTATCTTCTATTTTTTAGCTCAGAAAATGCAAGTTAACAAATTTTGACACATGCCAAAACAATAGCTATAATAATAATAGTAATCTATATTTTTTTTCACTAGAATTATCAGTGTACTAAAAATACTAAAAAACCGCTTTTAAAGGATAAAATAGTATAAAGCTATCGAATTATGTCAATCAATGGCTTTAAAGCTTTTCCGGTCCGTTGGATAACACTGCAAAAAACCTTATAAATATATATATATATGTATGTGTGTTTGTGTGTGTGTTATATTTTTATATTTTAATTATTAAATGTTTGATTACACCAAATGTTATTACTATATTTTTCTGATGTAAAATTCTAGAGTACAATATTTTTCGATTTCTTTATCACTTTTGTATATTTCATTTGGACTTTTAACATGCTAGCAAGTAATTTATTTTTAATACAAACAACCAACCCATATGTGTTTAAATAAGCAAAGAGTTTGGTGGACACTGATTTAGATTATGCGTACATAGTCAAATGAGTCCCCAACGAGCAACCACCATCAATCGGTCGTTAAATTTATCAGTTAACATATTGAATAAAACCCATCCAGGCGTATATTTATGGTCGTATAGGTGATATATTTACGATAAATACTAGGGTATTAAGGGTTGTAAAGGTTTCTATCGCTATACATGAGTCAGACCTTATTCAATATATCTAACTCGGTCTTGCACCAAGAACAATATTAGATATAATAGATTTCAACACTATTAATAAATCAATTGCATAACGTATTAACGTATAGGACAAATCATTTGTTCATAAGGTTATGTGCCGGAAGAGATGATTTTTCAAAAATTGTTGCTATGAAAGCCTAGCATTAAAAAATGACTTAGTAATTTTATTGTTTTCAAAATGTATCGATTATAATATTTTGAGGATAATTTATTTGTAGTTATAACAATTCTCTAAACTAAAATATGTATAAAAAAAAAAAAAACATTTATAATTTTAGATTGTGAACAATTGCTTTCAAAAGTACTAATTTAGAACAACTGACCTAAATCACGTATTTTATTTAAAAGCGTCTCTTAATCGACTATATTACTTTGTTTGTCAATGATTCTTTTCATTTTTTTGATCATTTTTTAGATGAACACAATTTTTAATTAATATATAAATAAATAGTTTATACATATATACATAAATAAATAAATAAATGCTTAGCATGGAGTATTGTTATATGTGTAATTTTCCACTAGTTTCGAATTAAAAATTTATCATAAGGTACATATACTAAGTAAATAAAATCGCTACTAAATATGAAAAAATAAAGGAAGGAATACATTGAGAAATATTAAAATTGGGCATATCACATAGAGGTAATTTATTTTAATAAGAGAGATTATTTAAAATAATTTATTGTCTAATAACTTTATACTTAAACTTTATTTTACCATATATATATATTAAAAAATATATATACTTTGATTATTATTATTTATTATTTTCTAAAATGTATTAATTTAAGATATTATTTTTGAAACCAGTATTTACGCTTAAAATATTATTCAAGTTTTTTTCTTTATTATTATTTCATTTTGTATGTTTTAGCTGCGATTTCATCAACTTTGTATGTACCTGATGATAAATTTTCAATTCGAAACTAGTCGAATATTATAAATATAATAACACTCCAGACTAAGCATTTATTTACTTATTTTTATGTATAAATTATTTATTAATATATTCACTTTCGAGTGTTAACCATTTAATAATTTTTATTTAATTTTTTATTATTTAATATTTAATTGTTCACTCTGTTTCATTTCGCACTTTCCTATTATGTATCAAATGTATAAAACATTTGCGGAATGTGCTAAATAAAATAGCAACAATTAAAAATTAAATAAAAATGATTAAATGGTTAATATTATAAAGTTAATATATAAAGAAATAAATAAATATATAAATGATAAAGTTTCGCACAAAATTATTTTTTCGGAGACATCCGTTTCAAACTCATTAATACTCAGCATTTAAATAACAGAAGTTACACGTGTATACGTTCAAATATTATATATTTAACTGAGGTTATAGAAAAATAATATGCTGTGTGGTGGTAAGTAAATCTTTCTTCATTGGAATTAATTTTCAATTGAATATCATGGATGACATTCAAAATCGTAATCAATTACGAACATATTACAAATTACTTGAGTAATTAAATGACAGTAGTTCAACTACTGCACAAAATCCCTGCCCACGATAATTCTATTAATTATCGCGTAACGTAATGGGATGTTGTCAAAATAAAATGTATATTACGGATTGTTTCACTTATCCGTTGATCGATTGCCACACGTAGACGTTAGACGAGGCGATACGATCAGACGGGGTGAAGGAGGGGACTGGTAAATACGTTTTTAACGCTTACCGTAGTATAATTTAGCATTTGGTAAGAAAAATAAACTAAATGACAGACCGTATTATGCCGATCCCATCGTTTTCGATATTTGAATAACTCAACAAAGTCCGAATGAACATACAACGAATAACAGTTCCAACGAAAACCGTAACGTTTTATATGCGTACATTACTGGTAACGTGTATGTGTATTTTCAATAAATATTTAACATTTACTTGGAAACATATCGATACTGCTGTTCGGTCACTGGTCATTCTCAACCCCCTCTCGTCGCGTGATAAATTCATACGAAAAAAACCTTAAACGAAACAACGTTCGATCGACAGGTAAAAAATAAAATAAAAACGCCCATACGAGTATTTAAACACGTGTGTAAATGTTATACAATACTGCATCGTAAATAATATCGACAATTCGGACAAAAAAGGTATTTATACAATCGATTGTCTTTCTTTTGTTCACTGGAAAGCAAACGTTACAACCACACGACGGAGATCGCAAAGGCCGAACACAAAATATTCTTTTACTTACATACCTACCCATTTCGGTGTGCTTGGAACCTCGTTTTAGCCTTTCAGATTTATCTTGCTTGGTCGTGTCACAACGTGTATTGTATACATTTATAGTAGCTTTTGACACCGTAACGACACATGAACGCATTTGACACGTGACGTTCATCGTTCAACTCATGAACTCGCACAGTGCCACCAATTATCGATTTTACTCGCAGCAGTAATGAATTACTATCGAAACATTTTTTATCACATAAATAAATGTAACCAACCGATGAGTATATATGAATATGTGTATTTGACGTAATGACGTGATATAATTTGTACAGAAATTGAATCACCTAAGTCCTAGAAACATCTATTACACGTCTCGAAAGAACAAGAATATCGGAAAATACTTTCTCCGTCGAATTGAGGGCTAAAAATAAACTCGTAACAAATATATTTTTAATTTATTATTAGACAGTATATGTAATAAATTAGCTATTGATTAGGTTATACGTTTCTTTTCCTAATATGACAAAATAATTTTTTTTAAGTTACATCACGGATCTTTATAAATAATTATTTATAACAGTTATTGAAGTTTGGTTTATATGACATGACTTCTTTATACCTAATTTCGTCAATCCTCGGGTGATTTCCAGTAGTCATTAAAACAAACGAAACTATTTTTTTAAAAAAAAACGCTTTGTTTTACATAATTAATTATAAAAAAAAACTTTTAACTCTTAATTTTTATAATATTCAAGAATAATCATCATAAAATTTGCTAGAAAAAATATTCTTGTATCAGCTAACGAAAAAATTATATTTAAATAAATAATAGAATGACTTGATAGATGTAAACTCCTAAAATGTTTAACGATTTCTTATTTTAAATAAAATATAAAAAATACTAGATGAACTACACAGTGTTACCCAGAAAATAATTGTGGTTGTGTAACTTATTTTTGGTATAACTCGCTGTGGAAGTCTATTGAAGTGTAAATCACTCAAAGTAACGTTTAAAATAAAGCATAAGCTATACATAAAACTCATGGAAAATAAAAATATCTATATACTCGTATACATAAATCAAATATTTTTTCTTTAGGCCTTTACAGTTCTGTTGTGTTTCTTTACAACACCAAATTAAATATAATAGTAGCTAAATATAAATAAAAATAAACTTAAATTAAATTCTATAAATAATAAGTAATTATTTCAATTATTACAAAAGTTATATGTTTAACATATCATCTACGAGTGAAATTTACATCATCAAAAATCTATTCCAAAAAATTATTTTAAAACTTTTCAATTTGATTGCAATATTTTAAGTCTCGTGATATATTGAGTGGAGTATGTAGTATTGTAATAAACAGATCTGGTTTGACTTTCGGTTCAAGCATAAAAAAAAAAAAAAGAAAAAAAGTCTTTTGCTATATTTTATGTACAGACTAGATACCGTGTGTATTGACAGAACATAAACTGTTCTAAAAATCTGCCATTATCTGCCTTACATAATTAAAATTATTAAAATAAGAAAAAGAAAGAATATACGTAAAATATGTCAAAGGTATGTATAAAACACACCCTAAGTTATAATTAAAATGTTGTTTCACTAATTTTCACGATTAAAAGTAAAACTGTTTGTAATGATTTCATAACATAAAATGAAAAATTGTATTCATAATTTTTACTAAATTACGTAAATTATATAATGCACTTGACGTATTGAACAATGACGATGTAATAAAACGCCACATCGACATAGATGCGTACTCATTACCAACAAAAAGTCACACGTCACATGACATAGAGCCACAAAACGGACAGCTAATGAAAAAAAAAAATAACTAAAATAACTCAGCGACTAAAATTCAGTAAGACTTTATGAATAATACATTGTGTTTAGCTGTAGAAAACATTCATTTAGATCGAAAAATCTCAACTATCTCAATATGTGTCTATACACATGATACTGTTGTAATAAGGACCGTATAAATATTATTAATTGTTATTTTTTTTTATTTTTATTAAGACTTCAATTACATAACTTATCAGCCTACAATATTTTACATATTTAATGTAACGTTTTGTAACATTTTTTTTTATATTTAACAAAATTTTGAAAATGAGGTATCGTTGATTCATTGACCTATATGATCGTTGTGAGCTCGGCTATCTTGATGAAATCTATTATTTTATTCTCTTTCCAGGACTAAATACTCCTTCGGATGATATGGTGTGATTTAAATTTATTTTAAATTTCAAAACATATGGTTTTGTCTAGACGTTCTGATAAATGGGATATTATAAGAATATGTGATTAACAGTGAGTTAGCAGAGGCACGTTTCACACCTAAACTTGGACTCATCACACACTAGGTGAGAATATGCGAGCCTGTTATGTCCAATGCGCACTCTGGTGACCAAGGTCTCCTCACATCGTATAAGTTTCATTAATGGGTGTTGCTATTTTTAAGTTGATGGTTTTATTAGCTTAAGCTAATTGTTTTTGTTAGTTAGTTTTTTCCTTCCGACTTGCCAAAGATATTAACATTTGATTTTTAGGGTATGGTAACATATTCGTATGTTACATGATATTGTTTTTTTTTTTTTTTTTTTTCATGAACCTTAAAACCAAATATTAAATAACTAAAATATACTCATGTATAATATGTGGGACAGTAATATTATGATAGGAGCAAAAAAAAAAAAAAAAAAACTATAAAAGCGTTGCACGTTGATAACCTACGTATTTATGTTCAATCACGTTACAACCGTTACGACGCAGTTTGTCGAAAAGATCGAATCTAATACGAAAATCATTCGCCAACACTACAATGTTCACAGTTAATAAACACCTACATACACATACATGCATGTGTACGAACAATTGATTTTCAAAACCGACCGAACCGGCTCGTCGAGCTCATTAGCGACCATAGCCGAGTGAAGCGAACGCCAAGCGATATGATATTGCTCGCGGAAAAAGTGGATCGACGTCCGTTACGAAAACCACCCGCGAACCGCCACGGATGAGCTACGCGTTTTCCCGGAAACGGGTGTGTTACCGCTGATGCGCGCGAGTAGAGGACGGACGCGCGGGTCCCTGTTTCGGACACGTGGAACGAGAACTCCCGTGCAAGGACGAAGGCACTGCGCAACAACGACGATGGTACGTGTCCGCGAGGCGTCCTGTGGTCCGCAAGTTGCCGCGCGGACGAGACGTATTATCCATGCGACGCGCGGATGCCGTTCACGCTGTTTCGTCGGGGCGTCGCGCACGGAAAGGAAATACCTGCCGAGCCTCGACTCGCAGTCTTAACAGTATCAACTCGTTCCGGTCGCGTGTTCGGAAATGTTCTCATTTCGTTGGCAACCGTTGTTTTCCCCGTCCCGTAAACGTGCGCGGAAAAAATCACCGACGCCAAGTTCGGTCGCGATGCGAAGGGCCGTACGTAGTGTACGGTTCGTGCGGGTCAAAGGGGGCAGGAGATTTACCGCTTGGAGATCGTTCAGTTTTCCCGTGTACGAAATTATCACTGTGCGGTGAATCCCCCGCAAGCCGCCTAAACTATTTTTCCGCTCGTTAATCGAACGATAATGTTCATAAATATATCTTAGTGTTGTTTTTTTCTTTTTTCGTTCGTTCGTTCGGACTGCGTGTTATACTAATCGTCGTCCGAACATACTTCCATTTGTCACGCGAGTTTTGTTCGCGTTAGACGAAGGATTTCGAACGTACGGTGATTCTGTGGTTTCACGTGGAAATCTGTACGCCGTATGCGGTGTTGTTCTTAGAGAGGAGTCGGCTTGTTTAGTGAAGGGATAAAAAACTCCCCATCTCGTTGTACTCGGTGCAGACGCGCGCGGGCTACGACGGGACGTGCTGAGTCAGTGCCATCGTTTTCGGTCGATACAGTGGACATTCAATCTTTCCGGAAAACATCACTGACCGTTTACACGACCTTACTCTTTATAGCAGTCATTACTTCGGTGTACCGAGTGTTTTAAATATTTTAATTGTTTGCGGTATCCTCACGGGCTGAAGGCAAAACATTTCAAACGATCAGCGATTCAGTTTATTAACATATGTACACATGCGCTTCGAATAATAAACATAATAATATAATATAACATAGTTTTATCAACACGCATTATTTTCATTTATTTCGAACTTTTCAAATCTCAGCTCACTCATATCAGATATTGACGCGATTGCGTCTTATGATCTTTTATGATTTTTAGTTAGCTGTTTTTGATTTTTTTTTTTAAGGTTCATTTACATGCATTTATCAAAATACATGACTTTTTCCGGTTTATATTCATCTTCAGGCCATTTCAGTGACTCATATTAATTACAATGGATCTCTCAGCATAGTTAAGCTATGCGTGGTCACAAACAATGATCAGGCTATAATCATAAATTCATTATTTAAGTCGTTGACACCGTTCTATCTATCAGAATTCGATTAGGATCTCGTATTCTGCGTTATGTTTCCAAGTCTTATAAAATTAAGTTGAAGGTTAAAATAACATGCAGATATTTGCATCCTTATACCTTCACTCTTCCCCTCCTACCTGCATAGAACTCAAAACTATACATTGTATTTTCCATAGAACTCATTAATTATTCACCTTGAAGAAAAAAGCCACTGCCCTATTGTTATAATCAACAGCGAATTCCGACCAAATAAAATACTTATGTTTAACATTGAATAAGCTTCTCATTTGGAAACCTGGTTTAATAAAATACAAGCAAAAAGTAAAAATATATTACAAACTTCGTCAATTTAAACTTAACCAGAAAACAAAATTATTAAATCATAAATCATTAATAAGACCCAACTGGTCTAAAATTACTGAAATTGCAGGATGAGCCAAAACTTCCAACAACCGTTTAGTACAATCACGTCCGAATATTACTCTTTGACTAATTAAAAACACCGTAGTAGCAATGCTTCTACTCATGTTTACAAAGGCCTGAACATCACAATCGATATAGAACCAGCCTCAACATACTATAAACGATTTTACTATCAACTTGACTATCTTATAGAAAATATTTCTTCACGTACCCTACCAGAAATCCAGGATGATTCCTAAAAATAAACTGGTATCGTATCACGTTGCATTACAATTTCTTATTCATCTTTGAAATGCAATAAATAACAAATTATATGAAAGAATTGCCAATCGGCTTCTTCCCAAATAAGTTACTTGTGTCAATTATATTCGTTTCATCATATTTACTTATTTTCATACTGTACAGTTAATAAATAATTTTTTCAATAAAAGTAAATTACTGATTATAAATTTGAACATTTGGTAATAGCCTAGTTTAGAATTTACATACCGTAACACTGTATCTAATTTTAATTGGATGTTAACGCCAATTACTTCAGGATATCCAAACATTCTAACCATTATTGGTTATTATTATATTATACATTATATTATATTATTATATTGGTTATTATAGTCACTATTAATTTACTCCTGTAAATTTGTATTTACTTATGTTCATCTAGATTCTTTATGAGTCGCGGGTTCGAGGCTTAACTGCCCCAGTTCACTCACCACCTCCCTATGAACATAAATGGATTATCCGCTCCACTTACTATATGTATTCAGCACCACTGATGCTGCAAATCCAAATGCACAACGACGGTGAGCTAAAGAACCGTCGTAGTCGGACGTAGCACACGGCTGCTGCGAGCTAATGATATTGCGAGAACGGACGAGCAGAAAAGTAATACAATCCGAAACAAAGACGCCATACGATATAATGTCTGACGACTTGTAATGCTATACGTGCGATAAAAAAAAGTGTAGAGAAGTTTGAATGAAAAATGAAAGAAATTTGGCCGGGCGGCTCAATAAACGTGCACCGACGCGTGTTGTACCTACGCGCGTATTAATTAATACGCGTTTGTCATGACTTACACGACGATTTCAATGATGAAAATAATCGTGTTATTGAAGATCACGATTAAACAGCCATTTGAAATGAGAATTCACAGCAACCGATACGATTACTATACGGAATAAAAATTCCGTTAAATGTAATTTAGTAGGTCGTGGATATTTTAAATATCAGTAAATTATGAATGTTGATCCGGTAACCAATTTCACCGATTAATTTAATTCTTATAGAATATTTGCGGGATAACATCATTGTGCTGATAATCATCGGACTAATGGGTTCGTTGTCTAATAATATATCAGCCAAACATCATACACGGCACATAAGCTAAATAAACTATTAATCTATAAAACAATAATAATTAATAAGATAATTAAAAAAAAAAACGCTTATTTTTATATTAATTAAACATTTTTAATAATATAATTATTATAAAGTTGAACATTTACGGTGTAAAACTTATAAAATATTTATAAATTAAAATAGTTTATACTATAGTTACTAATTAGTTTTATTATAGATTGCTAACATTTTAAAAATGCGTGCAAAGTTAATTGTGTATTATCAATATTTTTTATTGTCTATAAGCTATTAATTTTTATAGTGGGTTAAGTGTACTTAATGTGTACTACATTAAAATATATTACATATAAGCACTGATTGAAGAATATAATTAAAAATGTAAAAATAATAAAACTATAATTAATTGACGCTTACTTGGTGATAAATAAAAAAATTAATTATTTAAATTATTTTAAATAACTGGATAAAACTGTTTAATATGAAACAAATATCATAATTATTAGAAGCAAATAAGTAAATAAAATATAATATGTAATCATAGGGTAAAATTAAGAATAATAACTACACTAATTTTGAGTTTGAGATTTGTGTTTAAGCAATATGGTAGGTAGTGTCCAATATTTTTTAAATATATAATTTAAATAAAAAAAAAATTATGTTTTAGTGTTGATGAAAAATGCACTTAAACAACATTAAAATCAGACGAGTATGTTATGAAAACCACTATAACAGAGCAATGTTAATACATGTTAATATATAGAGATTTGGAACCATTGGATGAAGATTCTACTGGCAATATATTCGGTATTATATTTTTCTATTATATTTTTATAACTCAATTTTTACTTTTAGTAAAATTGGTATTAATGATTCTTTATTAGGTGCTGGTAATTTAGAACAAAATATTTTGAAGAGCGCTACTTTTTCTACAACTTTAACTTGTCCACCATTTACTGAAATTAAGGCTATAGCCACTCCAATCATGAGAGTTGCAGTAGAATCAAAACATTCATTGGATATTCTAGAATTAATCATCAAAGGCCTTAAACTACTTAATCAGCTAATGCATGTGTTCAAATATTCTGTTAGCAAAATAGTTTGTAGTTTTATTTCCAAAATAATAGCCGAATTATATCACCCTATGATATTTTTTTTATTTTTACTTATTCGAGTCAATTTTTATATTTAAGCTGTATTCTTGGTCATTAAATATACCATTTTTCCAATTTATTTTAATGTAAATTTGTTTTTTTTTTAATCAATATTATAAATATATAAGTGGTAAATTATTTTGATTTTTGAATAAGAATGGAAATAATTAAAAAATATCTAATGAATTAATGTATAAATTAATAAATTTCCTCTTTATACAAATTTCTGGAGTATACTATACTATATTTCTAATTCTTATATTAATTTTGATACTACTTGCTATAGGTAATAACGCAAGAAACTGGTGAGCACAAAGTTATCACTGCAGGAGAAATGAATCTTACAGTCATTCAAAAATGATCTTTGCAAAAGGTTAAAAATAAAAATTCGAAACTGCCAATTATAGGCTATGAAAATGATGGTATTATGGTAATGCATAGAAAATTTTGGATATTATTTGTAAGATTATTTTAATACTCTATCAGCGAGATGGTGTTTTAAAAACAAATAACCAATGAATGTAATTTTTGTATAATAGACATTTTTCATTTATTCTTTTTTATATTGTTTTCAATTATGGGTACCAATATCGCAAATATATTATCATGATTATAGAAGCATGTATATTTTATTATACTATGTTTAAAAGCGTCATTTTCGAAATACAAGATTGTAAAATTCCTTGCAGTTCATATTTTTTGAAACACTTTTTATGTAATTATACATATTTTCATTAAATTAATTACTCGGTCAATTTTGATCATATAGAACTAAACTGAGAACCAATAATAGGAGTATGTTTTGTAGTTAAAAATTGTACTGTTGATGTTTAAAAACAAATATTTTCATGAGTAATTTAATATTTATTTTTTAATAGTTCTATTATGTGATTAAATAACATATTAATTAAAATAGAGATCCTTATAATCCGATGTCTGGACAAATTATGTTCTCTGTAAAAGATGGATGACAAAAATATTTTCAAACTGAACCTCAAAGACTTATGGCAGCTATTTATACCTGTTCAATTTAAACAAATGCTGACATTTTAGTTAAATTTTTGAGGCATTCCATTAATTTCAAGTTTAACATTTTATTGTTCAGAGAAAATATGTGATTTTGAGTAGACATCATGGACGAGTGATCATATACCATATACTGAAGAATAATTAGAACTGTTTGGAGAGAAATCAGATTTTAATAATAAAACTTTAAAATATATGAGTGCTATTCGCAGATGCAAAGTTTTATCAGTGGAAAAGATTATGGAGTTTACTGGAAAACAACATACTTTATCAAAAAAATAAATAACTTTTATTATAATGTTTTCAAAAATGTACAATTTCTTAATTTTTCTAAATACAAAAATGTTTGTGTTTCTAATTTTTTTTTTCGGATTATTTAGCAGCTTTTTTTTTCATCATTTCAATCCTCTTTTCCACAATAGACATCACAGGAGTAGGTAGGTAATGTTTATTATTGTGATTGCTATTAACAGAAGATGATTTTGATTTTCTAGGACTTCCTATAACACGTAATAAAAAACATTATGTAGGTAATAATATTTTGTAATTAAAAAATACCGATTTTAATAACTTACTATGAGAAGTTTTACTAGTAGTTGATTTTTCTGGTTTCATTCCAGAAGTACTTTTAGAAGAGCTTTCCATACTTTTCTTTTCAGATGAGCATTCCTTCAAAAAGCAAAACTATTTAAGACAACTAAAAAGCAGCATCTCAAATTAATTAAACTAACTACTTTCTGCGAATATCTCAGCCTACAATTGTTACAATAATAAACAATTTGTGGATCATACAAAATAATGTCTATTATTGGTGGAGTTTGGCAATTTTGATGATACCTAGAATGACAATCCAAACATTCTACCAAACTGTTTCCAATGTTTGTAAAACTTAGTCTGTAAAAAAATAGAAGGAAATATTTAGTATATATTCAAAGCTTAATAATTTGTGTTATTTACGAACTTGCAAACACAACAGGAATAAGCATCTATATCTTCAATTTCCATTTCGGAATCCAAATCACTATTTATGACCATATCTGATCTAGCCTGTTCCAATGTCGTGGTAGTTAGCGGAGATGAATATACCTCTACAATGGATTTAGATGTGTTTAGTAATAAATTTAATGAAGAGCTCGAACTACCAAGCTTGTCATCAACAATCATCTACATAATTTCAAATTAAAACAAATTAAACTGTAAATACTTTCTCTTCAATTGTCTTCATAAATAATGACATACTTTTGTTTGCTCAATATCCAATTTTTTTGGAAAGAGATCGGTTCGTACAGATATTCTTTTAACAGCATTTGTTGGCTGTTTTTTTTTATCGCACTGTTCTTGTACGACTTCTTCCATATGTTTTAACATTTTTATGATGAAACTTGGATCTTTGGTGCGACGCAGCAGTTTTAAACCATTTTTGATGAATTTATTCAATTCTTTGGGTGTCTCCATGATGATCAATTGACGATATGCACAGTAAAGTATGATAGAGAATAGTATTATAAGTAGTTATCATGAAAGAGCTAACTCAATAAGATAAATCTGAAATCACAATGATCAGTTTGAAAAATCGTAACGGCACAATCCACACTGATGGAAATACGAATGTTGTAAAGCACATAGATATAAATATTGAAATATAAATAACTATAATAATAATAATTGGTTGCTAACTGTTGGGTATTGAAACCACAGTATAAACAAAAATTGTGTTTAAAATCCGTTTGCATATCAAATGATTACAATATTGTATTAAAAATATAATTTAATTTATTGTTTTCAATTACTGTTTAATTTTTGGTGTTTCTCGACTTTGAGTCACATCAATTTATATTTCATAACTTTCATAAAAGGTTCATAATCTTCAACGAGCGAAAAGTGATTGGGCGAATAAATGGTCTCCATTGAAAAATATAGATGCTAACAAAATATACTCGAAAGAAACACTAAATTAATTTTCTTATACACATACAGTAGAAGTTAATAATTAACCCATGGGCAATATTTATGTTGATCTCTAAGTCGGTTATTTTGATACTATCATGCATAATTTATACATGCATTGTATTAATAACAATCAAAAAGAAAAAATCAATTGATAACCCTTGGCTCAACTACTTAGCCTCCCTAAATATTTTTGTAACCCACCCTGATTAATTAATAATTAACCTCAGAATTTTGTGTTTGAGATTGAGATAAAATCTATTCATCTATGTCTATAGTCTCGGCACATGAAATAATTATTAAGTTGTCACTTAGTGTTTTATAGTTTTCGTTTTACTCAGGAATATCCAAAATCAAAATTTAGTCACAAATCGCACTTTTTATCTTCATGCAAAAATTTAAACTAAACCTATAGTAGTAAGTAAAAAATGTTATCTAATAGTATATAAGTTTATTCTAATATTAAAGCTAGCAATACCAAATTGATTTAAAACTGTATCTGAACACAGACTCATTACATTTTACGTATGCAAGACGAAGACAAGGAGATAAAATCCGTACACGCAATTTATTTTTTTGTCAATGAATGGGTTTCGTTACTTATATTATATACTTATATTATTACGTTATATTTGTATAAAAATATTACTTATGAACCATACAAAATAGTGAAGTCAAAATAATGATGGAGACGAAGACAAAGTAAGTATAATCATATTTTCCAAAAGTATATTATAGTATCTGGTCCTAGAGTTTTACAACGATAAATGTTTATAAATGTTGACATCTGCATGATAATGTTAATTTCAATTTGCGATCTACAGTCGACCATACCTTATGCATGCTCCACACGATACACGTGAAAAGGTAAAACGTACACGTGTCAGAGGGTGATTAAATAATTGATAAAAAAAAAACAAGAAAACAAACAACGATTTAGAAAAGAAAAGTTCTAACCAAAAGTTTACAAGTTCGCACATTTCACGTAGTTGTGATGATGGGTATCCGTACGCAGTGTCGGAAAATCAGACCGGTTCAATAATGGAACCAGGAGGCCATCGTCGCAACCGCTCGAGCGTCTCCTATCCGGTAATTGATGGGAGACGGGGTGTCGTGTTGCGGTCTGGTGGTTGACGAGAGACAAAATCGCGGTCAGCGAAAGACGTCTTAATAACAGCTGCCACACGGATCTGCATCATGCTGTATGCGAACTACCATTCTATCTGGTCGGCGGTCTGTCTATAACCGATTCCGGTCATTTTCGATTTAAATTAAAATTAAAAACAAGAAATGTGTTACGTGATTTTTAATTTTTCGTAACATTGGCGAATTGTGTTCTGTATAGAATTTATTTTATTTTAAGTACTTTTTATGTAATGATAGATGATTTACTGTATCCGCTATTTTTGGTATATAATGATAGATCGTAGCGCCGACATGCATGCCGGTAAATACTGCAAACTGGTACAAGTGCAGATGGTCAAATTATGGGATATCTCAAAGATAGATTTAATTAAACATTCCATCTTTACTTTGTGGTTTTCCTTCGAAAAATATTTTGGACCCGTATGATTGATCTTGAACAAATCAATAAAATGTTATTGTAGATCACAAAGAAATAACTACGTCCGTTGGCGGTAGTCTGAAGCCAGAGAGTTTTCTCTAAGGAATTTCCGGCTACGCGACCGGAAATTATGGTCGGTCACTGGCATGGTGTAGGTAACCGAATTCCTCCTACGATGAACGTAAGATCTGTTTGATGCTACACATTCTAATTCAATACAACTTAACGAGGATACGTAACTAATTGATCTTTCACTGACCATACTTGATAAATCGGTGTCGTAAAAAATTATTGGATATGCTATCAAACATAATATTATTGTTGGAGCGATACTTTTGGTGTTGGTACTCCATCCGTCGCTTAAACACAGTAACAAATATGTTTTAAATAATCTAGAGTTCAATGATATTAATGTGAAGTAGATAGTATGATCTACCTGGTACAAGTATGTTAACAGTCTATTTTGATACTGAGATTTGAAATAACTGTATAATGAGGAATAGACGTACTAAGATAAGATTAAGAATGTCAAATTTAAATATTCCTATTAAAATTATTTTAAGTTATTTATCTTGGCCGATAGGAAAAATTTGGTAAAAATAGGGCATTTATTGCACTACAAATATATTAAATATATTTAGAAATAAGTTTTTGTTCACCCTATTCTCATGAATAACACGCAACACGCTTCGGATTCGTAACCGTTCTTCTCGCGTACGAGCGTGACGGGAATATTTATTCCTGTCGCGTTTCCGATAACAGCACTGGCATTTTAGTAGGATGGGTGATGCATTGTACAATACATTTAAATAAAATTTACGATTGTACTATCCTTCTTGATTAATCATAATAACAGTAACGTACAATCAGTTAATACTTCATCTAAATATTGCTAAAATTCAAAACTTGTTCTGAATGAAAAAGAACAAATTATTGTAATGAGATATTCCGAACATGTAGACAAAAATGTAATATTAAGTGTTATACTTTACTTTGCATTGTAAAATTTATAAAATATGTTTTAAAATAAATTTGTCTAAAAGTCGAGTAGTCGCAAGCAACGGTGTAGGTTAACAAGGAATGCGCCTTAGTGCCATGATGTTAACCGACGTTTTTCTCGTTCTTGGCGTTACAGGGGAAACGATTTATTTTATTTTCATCTCCGATGATGCCCTGATAGTGAATGACTTAAAATACGAATTCCTATGAGCACATTTCGCGGTATTCGTGTATTACAACGGGTACAGGCATACACGGCAGAATGGACGAATGATCGATAATGTACAACATGATATATGTACCTACATGGTGCACATAGTATTTATTGTATTCGCAACGTTGAACCTTTACAAAGATGACACTGAATCGTGTAAAGATTTCGAAAATATAATATTATTAAAAAAATTATTATCATTTGATCATATAATACGATTTAATTTTTGTTTTTATCGTTTCGAAATACACAATAATTTGAGCGACGATTTTATCAGCATTATCGATATTTAACAACAAACTTTTTCGGCATCCATTAAAAATAACGTATAAAAAATATAATATTTTATGTGTATTTTGACTAACATTTCACTAAAATATACTGGGATACGAGTCCGGAAAGGTTTTATTGAGTTTTTAAAAAAATTTCGATTTCGAGATTTGACCAAATTCGTATTTCTATAGTTTCAGTGTTGTTGAATCTTATTGTTTGTAGATTGGCACAATTGAACGAATAATTCACAGTTAAAATATTTTATCGCATATTTGTTGTAACTATAAAGTTTCCATTCATCTAATACAAATTCCCAATTGCTGTTTTACAAAATTTTATAATCAATCTTTAGACAACATATCTAAGTACATGGCAAAATAAAGCTCATGGTTAAATTAAAAAAAAATTATGTTGAATTACAAAATATTTTATGTTATTCATATTGTTATAAAAATACTACACATTTTACTAGATGACATTTTTTTAAGATGTTTCTATTTTTTCCTTGGTACCATACAAACATCAGAGAAAATAAAAAATGTCTTATTCAATTTCGAAGTTAAAAAATATATGGTTCATGACTTAAATCAACTATACTCCTGGTCAAATCATAGAAAAAAAGTATCATTATAAATGTAACGATATTTTGTTACTTGTATATTTATTATGTATAATTAATAACTATATCGAAAAATACCGTCAACAATAAGAATATAGTAATCAGCGACACAAAAGTAAAATTATAATTTCGAGATTCCCATATTATCTCGACTCTTAATTCAACTCTATGATATTTATATATATATTTGTAAAATAATGTGGTGCATAGAAAAGTTGAGTTTGTTCCGGCGTAACTTATTCACACTAATGTAAAATGATGAAATACTTCTTAACATTTTTCGATTTATTTTTTTTTTTATTAATTAAATTCAATTAATCCTTATTTTAATAAAAAAAAAACACATTTATCTTATACAGCCATTAAATGACATGAGGTAAATTTGTAATAGTACTTGTTAGTATATGAATAACATATTCCGATACTAATATTAATTAATTAAAATTCATTTTAAAATTGTAATTAATACACTGAGAGCCATAATTTTCCAATAATTAAGGGTGAAATAATATCGTATAATATTAAAATAATTAACTTAGACGACAAATTGATAGGTATGCAATCAAATTGTGGCTATATAATACGACGATCAGCGACGATGAAAAGTGTAATAATGTTCCAACCTCTAAAATATTTATTCACTATCTTTGTCACCGTGAATTAAATTAAATGTGATGTGTGTGTGTGTATGTTTATTTTATAACAAATTTAATAAACGAGTGATTATTGCAAAACCGTTGTTAGGATGAAAATATAAAAATTCACGCAACGATAACAATAATAATATATAGTATTATATGTATACAGACATTTCGATTATCTCATAACGTTATTCCTATAGATATTAAATCTCTATTTTTTAAATACAATCGTGTTGTTTATTAATAGTTTATGTTGCGTCCGGTAGTGATCGTAAATTTTACCGCTGTATCTAGGTTTACTATTTTTTAATGGCTCGTTGCGCGACGTGCATAAGATCGAGTTTTTAGAGAAATAATTGGTTTAGGAAACCAATCCAACGATTTAGCAGGTGGTTCTAATTGCTGTTCGGTTCACTCGTGCAACTGCGTTGTTTATAACGCGTTAATAATATTGTCGGGCGTTACCAACGGCTAATGTATTAATACTGTTTCATAATATAATGATATTTTCCAGACAAAACAATATTATAAAATACATAGCATAATATTATGATTAATGAATTCGTTTTATTTTCATACGTCGTTAAAAAAAACTGCTCCGTCTTCTCAGACAATGTTGGTTGTAAATTAATTTAAACGTAATATAATGTCGTGTATAACGAGCGTTTATTTTGAGAGTATAATTTTTAACGGAGCAAATATTTTCTTTTGAACATTCCGTTGACGTCACCTTACTCATACAGTTGCTGTCAAAACGCAATAAAATAAAGCACACGTACAAGAAACAACAAAACGTACAGTACGTTCCCCGTACCGTTTCCGATGCTCGGCGGTACGTGTGATTCCGTTTTCGTGCGGTACGCTTTCTAAACCCGTACTTCTACGGTGGCTTCTGGACTCCCAAATGTTTTTCCTGGTTGAATTTTTAAGGTTCTTCCGCGGATAGCGTGTTTCCGTGCATAGGATCGTCAACGCTTCCGGTATTGTACACGTATCGTCGATGATTGATACCCGCGTCGGTCCTCTCGCGGTGCTGAAAACGTCTCGGGCCGCGCAGTTCATCAGTGCGACCCCCCTCCCCCCTATCATCCCACTCCCGCTCACCGGTGCGCACCTTTCAAGTGAAAACCCGGGGCTGGCAGGCAGCGGAGCTTACGCAGTCTTAAAGGCCGCGCATCCGAGTACGGCTAATGCGAAGGCCACTGCAGCGAGCTTAACGGAACGGAGATTACCTCTAATGACACTCACGACGGCCGGCGCTGTACATCCGACGGTCAAAAAAGTTTTCGCGTTTCGTCTAATAAAGCACCACGTGTACGTGCGCGTCCGCCCCGGGCGCGCGAAAACGTAACCTACTACCGCTGCTGGTACCGCGCGAACGTCATGAATGCACAAAGTTTGCGCGCGCGCGGATATCCGTGCACGGACACGTGTCGCGATGGAATACCATGCAAATATCTCGGGTCGACTTGGCACCGGAGACGTGCGCTTGGATAACTGAGCGCGGATGTCTGGACGATTTGAGGCGATTTCGGACCGTTCCGTTACGGTCACTGTTGCTGCGTCGCGGGCGAATCGTTCATTTCACGCGGATTTACATCATCGTGTCATCTACGTCCGCGGCGGTGAAACGTATACAGCGACGACCGATAGAAACATTGTTTCACACGCGTAACTGTTTTCGCGCTACCTGCGCGTACACGCAGCGTACGTTTTAATGTACGGTTTATCTTCCTTGCCGTGAGACCGACTAGAGCACGGATTGAATCGGACCGGCGCGCTGAATAGCCGTTCAGTTACTAGTCGATTAAAAACAGTAGGTACGCAACGAACATCGATAATGCGAACGAATGATTAAAATGATCCGATAGCGTCGAACCTACGTTTTAATCATTTTATAACTAATATACCCCGACAATACAATATAATAGTATTCCGATAAACGAATAAATACAAACGTGTATGAATATAACTAATATTTGATACACAAAAATGTCCGATCTTCCTTTATATTTTATTCGCGTACCACTAAAGGAATTAAATAATAAATGTTATTACGATCATTTTTCCTGCGTCCAAATATCCTGCGCCCGATTTTTCACGCCCAAGTGCCCTTCAAATGAGCGCTTTGTGATCGTAGTTACCGATAAATAATATATTTTTGGGCAATGCGATAGAGCGAAAACGAAGAAATACAATATGATCTCAATAAAAATGTACCGAAATCGTGATTTGAAAACTTTACAAATCGACCACAGTGTACCAGTGGAAATCTTCGCGAGTGAAATCTGTCGGAGAAAATGGCGAAACATTAAAAATATAAGAATAGAGTGCCGGTGGATTGACCCCGGTGATCTATGGAATCGGTTAGGTATCGGTCATCGGTAACAATGACTTTTCGCCTGAAACCAATACGCTCTTTCTCCTTCTAAAAATACGTGATACAGTAGAATACGCGTCTAATATTAATGGGCACCTCTTAAAAGAGGTACACGTTCTACACAGCGGTCACTTTTGAATTATCCCAATAGACCGCACAAATAAATAATATAATTTAACACATATTGTTCGTATCCAAAGAAAACGTTTTGAGATTTCACTGCAATACTATGGAATCATAACACTTAAGGACTAACTTCGTTTTGCCAAATATCGGTTGTCATGTCGGCCCAGTTCAGTACAGCAGCTTCACGACATATTATATTTTTATTGCAGTTTTATTATATAGTGGCTTCGGCGATCTTGCTTAATACGTAATAATATTATATTTACCCTGGAAGGATCCTGACAACTAGTCCAGGCCAATATACCGGCAGACGATCTTCTACCGATCATCAGCGATCGGCATCCGATTGAGCTGCTTCTCCGACTCGTCCGCGATATCCTGCGACTTGTCTGACATCCCGGAGGGTTTCTGTTGACCCCCGAATGTTTTGCCCTCTCCTCCACTAAAAAATATATACATATATTACTAATCATTTAATTTTTCATACAAACCCAGATGCATAATTTAATATATTTATAGGGTGTCAAGCCCGCAAACGAACAACATAGCAAATCTACGTTCAGTAGTACCTGTATTATATTGTTACTTGTTTACTTTAATATTAGAATAAACTGTTTTATTATCAAAATTAAAATGTAAACACATCTCTATAGCTGGTATTTTTTTTTTTTAACAACATTTTTATTTCCGACTTAACTTTGATTTTATTTTTAAATAATTATAACACTTTACATATTCAAAACTTGCTCAAAAAATAAAAAATAATCGAAATTACATTTTCTTAAATCAGATGTACTGTTTACGTGTATTATGTATAAGATAATATCATTATAGTTTAATGAGTATTTGTAAAGATTGTAAAAATACTATGTATTCGTTGTAATAGGTGCACGATTCATAAAATTTTCTAATTTTTAACTTGATTTCAAAAATGATTCTCCAAAATATATTTCAACCAAACCAAGGTTTTTTATTTAATGACAAAATGTACTGTATCTTATAATGTTTATAGTATAAATTAATTAAAAATATACTGCAGTGTATATATTTTATCATCGAGAGATTACAATTATATATGAACCAAAACAATGGTCCATCTCTATTCACGATAAAACTTTATTATCCTTATAATTACTATTTTAGATATTCAATGTTTATTGCTGTTATTAAAATTCTATAAGTTATTAATTAGTTTTTGAATTTTTTAAGTTGTTATTATGTTTCAAAACTAATTATTTGATGCATATTAATTTAAAACAAAATACTTCAATCCAGTTATAAAAATATGGATTCCTCTTATTTATTAACAAACTCAAAGTTCTTAGATATTATTTTAATCATAAAATCACACAAAAAAAAATATAATAATAAAAAATAATAGTTTAAATTACGAATGTGGTATTTTACGAATATCAGTCAAAGTCAAATAACCTTATCAAATATGATAATCGTACACTGGAAAATCTGTATCAAATTTTGATATCTTAGTATTTTTATTATTGTACACATGTTCATTGAATAAATTCCTTGGTACATCAACAGTATAGTTTATATAAAATTGATTTTGTATCGTACGACTATTATTCTTTATTTATTTATTTTCAAATTAATATGCGGTACTCTTTGAACACAATAAGATACATATGGTATAATCAATAATAGGCAGTAATAAAAATAATGATAAAAATATACAAAATACAAAATGATAGTACTGTTTAAAAATAGTTAAATAAAAAAGGAATGATCTTCATTAGCAAACAACACTACATTTCTTTATGAATATTAATATTCATCTGCAAACTATATATTAACACAATACGTTGTTATGGTTTTAGTTTTTAAAATACTACTTACAACATAATAACTAAAGCTTCTTGATCATAACTAGATAACTACGGTGCCATGTATATGTATTATTTTATTTTGTACGTTATATTCATTTTAATAATACATCGATACGGTTTGTTTAAACTATTAGTCGTCATGCTCGAATTCTAGTATAATTTATAATTTTTATTGTACACTTAACCAATCAAAAAATATGTTTTTATACCAAAGCTATTTATACAACATAAACTTGCTGTCATATGCTGGTGGATACTTGTTGACAACTTTTAGCATATACTTCAGGGCTTCACCGTTATCGCATATCTCTGATTATTTTAGAGTGTTATTATAATGACATTATTTTCGTTATATGAAATTCGATGACTAAAAATAAAAATTTAACTCTCGAGTAAAATATTCATTAGAAAATAATAAAAATAAAAAAAATAAAATTCGTTAAAAACAAATACTGTGCGTCACAACATGAAAATTTGACGTAATCTGTGATAGAGTAATGAGAAATCTGTTTCTCCATCACAAACCGTAAGCATACTATGTATTACGAATAACAATAATTTTAGTTAATAAGATACACGGTTGAACAATGTAAAACTAAAACATATACGTTTACAATGTATGCGGTTATAATTGTCAAACATTTCAATCTAATATTTTCCGGACTAGCGATAAAATATACATTTTGGTGCAATTTACGAAACAGGAAATCTCTAACACGTAAAGTAACCCTACGTAATACACGCAATGCATACTATTATTATTATACAACAATTTAATATTGGAAAGAACTGCATTGAAACAGATAATGAGGGCCGTACAAATATTCTACCTTGAATTTCATTCTGGTCTTAAACCTTAATTATAAATTCACATTTATCATTTAATCTTAGTTTTTATTTATATTTACCATATCGTCGGGGGTTTGAATAGCTTCAACCAGATTTATATTCTTTGTCTGAAGAAAATTACTTAATAGAAAATTACTACTCAATCCGTTTTCAGTGCATAAAATGCTAAAATGAATTCTGGTTGTCTTATATCACACAGCAATATGTTTGCTCCTTATGAAGCTTTCTAATCAGAAATCAGTAAATACAAACGACTATCAATTATGGCATCAAATAACTCAAGAAAAATAATTATTTAATCATGTCGATCTACCTATTTTGTTTGACATACAATTTTTAAACTTTTATGGGAACATACACATAAAAATGTACCACTGGTTTAGATTTTCTTTTTAGGGAACAAAATATATTTTGCTTCTACAACTAATCGTGGTGCTCAGCAGGCGGCAAGCGGTACCCACAATACGGAGACAATTTTCATTACAACCTATTTAACCTTACTTAACTAAAGCTGAAAAAATCAATAGGGGTTTATATCACACAAAACCCCCTCCCTTCGTTACGTCAATGCATAAAAAATGATCAACTTCTTCTTTGATGAAATTGTTGACATTGTTGACTTAATCAATTAAAAATGTTAGAAAATTAATTAATCAAAATGTGAATTTTTATAATTGCCTAACGAAGATACGTTGTATTCAAGTAGACGATGTATCCATTTTCAAACAAATCATTACATCGACAAATTTTATCACAAGACTATTGTTCGATAGATCACCTCCATAAAAATATGTCTACCAACAGTTATTTACTAATTAATTTACTTGTATAGCTAAATAAAATGTATTTAAATGTACTTAAATGAATTTATAACGTTCTTCACGACTTTGTGCTTATGCTTTTTGACCTCCGTGCTTACGGGTACATTAATTACAACATAGTTCTAGAGCATTCAAACGAATGAATTACAAATAACGCGCATTCCTATCACGCACAGACTACATAACCTTATAGAAGAAAAGTGATTATAGTGATTATTGGAATCTTCATTGCAGTTCACTCTCGGCACAAATATTTTCGATGTTTCGGCTAATTTGGAGTGTTCAATCATACGTGTTTTACACATACTAAACAAAAAATAAAATCCATTCGTTCCATATTTTTTTCTCTTGCCTCAAGCCTGCGGTTTACACAACGTACCCAGATAACACAAAGGTATTCTTTATTTCGCGTATTCAGGTGACTAAACATCACATCCGATGACATCTTGAACTTTAAATAAGGGTAGGAAAAGCGCATTTCGAACGAGGGGAGAGGTCTTACTGAACATGTGAAATAAAATCATTGTCAAAAAAAAAAAATTTGTTTTAAATATTCGACTGTACGATTCGACAAGATTCCCACTCTTACCGCGCACACTGATTCTGTTATTCTCGCAACATTGACACTATAGTTTTATGAATATTTCTCAGCGAATAAAACATCAACTATAATTCCAAAACAACAAATTTGTTAGATCATTACTGTTACAAAAGATCCATTCACTGGTTCTTTTATCAACCATAACACGAACTAGAATTTTTTTTCTTTTATAAATGAAACATCGTTTAACGTCCAATCAAGCATTCAATCCTATGAACCTTTATTTAAGATAATTATTCTAACCACTATCCCAGAAAATAATTTATCAGAAATTCTATCATACATTTTAGATTCTGAACGGAGTGAAGAATGTATTGATTTTACAATGATGTGTGTTTTTTTTTTTTTTTTTTTTTTTGTGTCTGTCGACACGATTTGGGGCAGTAAAAATGATTCGATTGCCTTATGTAGCAACTTTTCTGAAAGGAAAGTGAATCTATTTGGTACTTTGGGGAGTCAAAAGTAAAAAATTTCCAATATTTTTTAAATGCGACGGGAAAAACCATAAAAAAATTTGGGAAAAACGGGAGTTTTTACGCAAAACCAGTTTTCGACATAATCAAATTTTTTATTTTGCTATAACTCAAAAACTAATCGATGTAAATACTTGAAATTTTCACCAAATGTTTAGATTAGCGTTCTCTATACACCATTAAATTTTCAAAGTATTTTGACTTTTATTGAGCTATTTATAGACAATTGAAATTTTCAATTTTTTTAAGTATTTTTTTTTTTTAAATAACAATAAAATTTTTTTGGCTGCCCAGAAAATCTTGAAAATATAATACAAGGTTTCTTATAAGTTGTTCCTTAACTGATAAAAAAAAATCTAAAATCGTAAGTCACAATTTTTTTTTATAAGTGCTCAAAGTTCCAATTTATACGAAATATGTAAAAATCACGATAATTTGCAAGTTATTTTGTAGATAAAAATTCATAAAATTTTTTCTGTTCATACTTAAGGTTCAAAATTTTAACACTAGGTTATCTATGAGCTACTCTTCAAAAATCTTTAAAAAAATTTCTACCGGAATTTGAGGAAAAAATTTTATGACTGTTTGAAATTTAAATATTTACGAAATTGCATAAAATAGCGATTTATTCTCAAACGATTTTAAATATTTTTTATAATTCAAAAAGTATAAGTCACAGATTTTTGAAATTTCTACCAGCTATTAAGATTGGTATTTCCTTTATGTAATATTTTTTTCAAAATATTATATTGATTTTTAAGCCACTTATAGGCATTTAAAATATTCGATTTTTTTACATTTTATATTTATAATCGGTGATAAAAAAAATTTGGCTACTTTAAAATACTTGAAAATTTAATCGAAGATTCCACAGAAGTAGTTCTTAATGTCATTCAAAAATTATTAAAATCCATAGGCACAATTTTTTTTCGCGTTTGAACAGCGAATATTGACAAAAAATTACATGTAAAATATAATATAATGTATAATATTCTAGACTGACAAAGATATTGGTTTTTTTTTAAAATGCTCTAACTCAAAAATGAAAAACCACAACAACTTGAAATTTTCACCAAATCTTTATATTGACGTTCTCTATACATGGTTAAAATTTCAAAGTATTTTGACATATTTTGACTTATTTATAGACAATTTAAATTTTCGATTTTTGTAAAATATTTGTTTTTAAACATCTATAAAATTTAATTGGTTGAGCGAAAACTCTTGAAAATTTTATACTAGGTTTATAATAAGTTAAACTTATCGTAACTAAAAAATATCGGTGATCGATTAACTCAATTTTTTTTTATAAGCCCTTAATGCTCAAATTTGTATAAAATGTGTAAAAATCACGATAATTTGCAAGTTATTTTGTAGATAAAAATTCATAAAATTTTTTTTGTTCATACTTAAGGTTCAAAATTTTAACACTAGGTTATCTATGAGCTACTCTTCAAAAATCTTTAAAAAAATTTCTACCGGACTAAGAGGAAAAAATTGTATGACTGTTTGAAATTTAAATATTTACGAAATTGCATAAAATAGCGATTTATTCTCAGACGATTTTAAATATTTGTTATAATTCAAAAAGTATAAGTCGCAGAATTTTTAAATTTCTACCAGCTGTTAAGATTGGTATTTCTTTTATGCAATATTTTTTTCAAAATATTATATTAATTTTTAAGCCACTTATTGGCATTTAAAATATTCGATTTTTTTACATTTTATTTTTATAATCGGTGATAAAAAAAATTTGGCTACTACAAAATACTTGAAAATTTAATAGAAGATTCCACAGAAGTAGTTCTTAATGTCATTCAAAAATTATTAAAATCCATAGGCACAATTTTTTTTTTATAAGCGTTTGAACATCGAATATTGACATAAAATTACATGTAAAATATAATATAATGTAGAATGTTCTAGACTGACAAACTATATCGCTGTATGCAACTGCCAACCCATCCTAATTGAAAAATATATTTATCGTTTCAAAATAAAATATACTTTTTACAATGTTTATAAATAACAATGTATTATATCCTAGACAAACATATGAACTCCGTTCAGAATCGTTATTCGTATACAATGATATCTATCATTGCATTCAAATTTAACAAATCCATTATAATAATGACCTATCCTTCAAGCGAGGTGCACTCCACCCCTAACTGTACAGCAGAGCGAGGCCCATCCGGTTCTTTTTTTTAATTATATGTGTCAATATTATTAGACTGAGTTCTAATGTTGCAAATCAATAACTCGACAAAATATAAATCAAATAACAACTTACTTTGTTTTGTTCTCTGATTATGAATCGTTATGGTTATTAATTAAATGTTATATTAAAATATTATATATTTTTATAATACTATCTCAACAATAAAATTAAATATATTTTTTTTTAATATTAATCATAATTTTAATTATAACTATAAATACACGTGTGACGGAATTCACATGTCACGTGAAATACGTGTTTATCTAAAGGATATATCCGTTTTTAGAATAATAAAAGAAATAATTTTGTGTTAAGGACTTGATTTTTTAATAAAATATTTTTTGTACAAAATTAGGAGAAGGTTATACATTTTTATTTTGGATTTGAGCTATGACACGTAATATGTGAATTCCGTGAATTCACAAATATTAAGAGCTTTGTAATATTAATAATAACACATTGGTAGTTAGATAGTACTAGAAAGCTCCTGTATATTTTAGTTATTTATAGATAATTTAAATTTAAACTTCACCAAAATAAGATGTTTTGTACAGTTATAATAGTTCATATGTGACTTATTTGAAAAAAACTACTTTTACATTAGGTAAAATATAAAATTTTATCATTAAACCACTTTCATTTTCTATTAAAAAATCTAATACAAAATATAAACAAAATCTTTATAATTTTGGCAATATTACCATTTTTTCTTTTTTAAACCGTTATATAAAAATGTTTACTTTCTGGACCATTTTTAATATACAAAATATGTGGTTAAAGTTCACGTAGAAAATGCAACTGTAAACAATATGAAACTTAACCTAGTTTACCGGTAGTTTAGAAACAAAATAACCACATCACGTTGCGCTCCGTAAACTATACATTGAAGGCTAAATTAAGTAATGGCCATGTGTTTTTATTGAATACGGCAAAACTATATATTTAATGGTTTAAACGATAAACGATGTCATTGCAAATCAATAATAATTATAAAATTAATACCTGTATACAAAACTTGAATGATTAAAACTTTCATTTATGTCTTCACTGCATTGATAGACTTTTCCCTTATTCGTTATTAAATGATAATTGAAGTTCAAAATAATTACTTCATTAAAATCAAAACACTCTACGATTTTATAACCGTGAAATATGGGCCATTGTCCATGTACGGATAAAAGTTTTATTTATTTTTTAAATTTCTTAATTGATTTAAATTGGCTTTTCCTTGTATTTAATACGATCTCATTTATCACCGTAATCAAAACTGAAAAATAAAATAATTAATGAAGTAACGGAGTATACAGCTTAGTTTATAATTTTGTTAGTTAATTAATAAATACTCTTTACGTAAATGTTCCTGTTAAAAAAAATGTCAAAGAATTATTAATTATAGCAAAACGTTATATAATATAATATATATACATATTATGAGTTATAGTACTAACTGTCGTTGCAATTGAATATGAATAGTAATACTTTCAATTATTTACCTAAAGAAAAGATTATATTTCACTGAAATTTCTTGTATTTAAAATATATATAAAAAAAAAAAAAGTAATATAAATATTTGCAACTGCGCACTTTCTAAATAGGTAAAATCCGTACCCTTATTTAACATAAGTATTACTTTTTTTCTTTTATCTAATAATAATAAAATTTCAATAATAATACTAATTGGAAGATTTAATGTTAATTGATATCTCACATTTATAAATAAAATAAAAATGTTTTATGTTTGGTTACTCTAATTTATTAGATGGTTTAGATATATAAAAATTAACATTTTCATTTTATGCAAAAGTAAGTATAAAAAATAATAAAAATTAAAGCCTAATTAAAAACCAAACATATTTACAAATGGTTGATCTAAAGTTTCGATATTTCTTTAATCTATTTAACTTAGTGATAGGTAAACTATTTCGAATTTTAAATTAGAATTCAATTTTCCTGAGTTATAGAACATAAATATTTAAATTTTTTCTTACTCTTTCTAATTTCAATACTTTCAATGCAAGTGTATCGGTAGTAAGTCTTAGGCGAACGGAATGTTACTTTTTTCAGCAATCATTCGTTTTTCATACTCAAATATACTTAATTTTTTTTTTTTTTTAATATATTCCTTTTCGGAATCAGGCCAAACTAAGAATTCAAATGCATAACAAATTCCGTGCATCGATCCAGCCAATTTTGAAATCCTTCCAAGTGAGCCACATAAAATAATCAGAATGTATGCGACAACATTTTATTCGATGTACATTTTATTTATTATTGAAGAAATTTAACCATGTATCTTTATTTATATGGAAAGCTAAGTGAGCTACATGTTTATCGACTTGAAAGTCTAGTGGGTAATCGTAAATCTGCCGATGCTTCGTTTATTTCTAAAACTATTAATGGATTCATTTTCATCACTCCTCGAATGTATTCCTTTAACACAACTTTCGCGCTTGTTTCACGTATTTTATTACAGGAATACACCACACAAGCAATAACCCTTTTCATAGAATTTTAAATTATTCTAATAAATCAAAATTCTAAGCATGATCTATTACATGCATTACTATCTTTGAACGATAAATAAACGGTGTGTTAACTATTATCAAACGACCACCTAACGATTAATTTTTTATAAAATTAACATTCATTAATCTACAGTTATTTTCCTTATTAAAAAAAAAAAAGAACATACTTATATTTTTATTTTAGAACTTTTAGTAAAAACTATTATAGTTCAAGAATTAAAATATTAAATACATTTATAACGCTGATTAAGTGAGTAAAAACATGCAATCCATTTTATTAAATCAAATTCTCCCAAAAATCTTTCATTCTTTAGTCATTTTGTATACATTTATAACATATTTTGCCGTCGTAATCTGTTATACATTTTGGGAACAAAATTGTTTCTACCTGGCTATCCTGTATTATGAAAATATATTTAGACAACTTTTCCCTTGCATACCTATAGGTATTACTGATACCAAAAACGTGATTCTGAAATTTATTTTTCAGCAGTTACACAATAGGAAAACTTTCTATCGGCTTCTTACATAATTTTTTCCCTGCAGAAACATTTAAATTTGTCTTGAGTAATAGTTCAACATATAGAAATATCATTTAATTCCGGTGACCTTAAATCCGACCAATCAATTTATTCGCTATTCTTCGAAAATTTAAAACAAATATTTAAGTTTAATAGTCAAATATTTCATTTGATTTCTATAATAGTTACGAATGATTCCTTATACTTTAAACAGTTTAAAGCTATGATGTAGAATGTAAATAGTTAAATATATTTTGATTTATTAAGACTAAAGTTTTAATTTTAGTTGCTTGAGTATATTTATGTAATTATAAAAATGTATTTTTTTATATATTTAATAAAAACATTATAGTTGATACTTTTGAAAACTAAATTCTGGAATCTAACATTTATATAACATTATACCAAGTAAAATGTAGAAAATAAAAAACTACACGGTACTTTATTGAATAATCAAATAAAAACTCTCCGATATAATAACACAGTGGTAGATCAAGTAAAAATTACTTATGAATCACACAAGGCACTAAGGAAGGATGAAGTTCAAGCTAAACTACTAAAGAATGGAAGAGAAGGAACTACTAGTTAAGCTATGGAATCTGATATGCCAGATCTGAAAATCCCAAAAAATACCAAAGGAATGAAAAACAGCGATGATATGCCTAATCCATAAAAAAGAAGTTTACAAGACTATAATATATACCGAGGCATGGCTCTGCTAAATGTGACATATAAAGTTTTCTCTAACTGTATTTTATCGAGACTAAAAGAAACATCGGAGAACATTATTGGCGATTATCAGAGAGGTTTTAGGCTTGGAAGATTAACATCGGACCAAATATTTATTCTTCGACAGATATTCCAAAATACATGGGCATTTGACAAAGAAATCCATGTTTTTTTTATTGATTTCAGGAAGACATATGATAGTATTCATCGAGAGAGTATAATTAAAATTATGAGAGAATTAAAATGACCACAAAAACTGATAAAGTTAGTCGAGATGTGTATTATGGAAACATTTATTTAAGTCAAAGTAGGAAGTAGTCGAACGGAAGCAGTATAAGTAAAGTCAAGTTTGAGACAGGGCGACTCTATGTTACCTGTGTTATTAATTCAGTACTTGAGAAAGTCATTAGAACAATGAACATTGGACCCAATGAAGGAGTAAAACTGCAAGATTCTTCATTAGGCTTATTGACGTATGCGGACAACCTAATACTTATGGAAGAATCACCGTTTGCACTGAAATCACTGTTCAACCATCTACAAAGTATTTCGTCAAAAGTGGGTATACAGATAAACGAACTGAAATAGATAGAGTACATGGTTGTTGGCAGACGAGAAAATGCGGGTATGCACCCATCCTTGAATGTAAGAAACTATGCTTTCAACAGAGTCAAGCAGTTTAATACATAGGGTCAGTTATAACTGAAAAGAATGAGATAGCCAAACATTTCAGCAAGGATACTTTCGGGAAATAGGATTTTCTATGGACTGGTAAAACTACTACGATCTAGAGCTTTATCAATAGAGCTTAAGATACACCTATATACGATATTACTGCATCTAGTTGTTATTTATGGATCAGAAACGTAGCCACTACGAAAATAAAATGAAAGAAAGCTGGCAGTATGAGAGACAACAATTCTAAGAAAAATCTATGGACCGGTGAAAGATAGCAATGAGTGAAGGATAAGAACAAATAATGAGCTAGAATTACTTTTCCAGAAGCCGAATATATTGAAGATAATAGGGATCAAAAGATTAAAGTGGGCTGGACATGCTTGGCGTAGTCAGAATCACTTACTATGTATAGAATTGGAGAAGGATCCTACAAGGAAGAAGCCACTGGGAAGACTTCGCATGAAATGAAAGGATCTGTTAAAAAATACGTAATCGCCTTGGGTAAAGGATCAGATTGGAAGGAACGAGCATCTAACAGAGATAGTTGCAGAGGAGGGTATTTGATGGGATGGTCCTAGTGACCGATCGCCCGTAGAAGAAGAAGAAGGTAAATCATGTAGTACATAATTCGAACTTGATGAATTTGAAGTTGAAACGGAACTTCAAAAAAATTCAAGTTATCCAAACATTCAAGATTCCCTCCCCTCAAAAAAAAAAAAAAAATAAAACAAAATAAAAAATTGTATTTAAAATAAAAGTTTTATTTAAGTACAATATTTGTAAATAATTTACTATTTTTAAATCATTATTGTTTATACTTTATTGCATACATGATACATCTACCTATAATATAGTAATAGTAATATTTTTAAATAATATACCTAAAAAATTATTACATTCTGTTTCCAAATTGATGTCACTTGTCACATCATGTAAATCTTTTTATCTTTTTAAAATTGAAAAACTTCATCACTATCCTCTTATTGGTTTTCGATAAATCACCTTGATTCATTTTAAAGTACCCGTAGTCGTGTGGACCTTAGAATAGAGTGTTCGGTACACCAGTAAACCAGTAATTGTATATATTTTAAGTGAGTTATAAGTATTTTACACTACTATATAGTATATATAGTAACAATAATAATAAAGACTTTATTTTTTGTTTTCAAAATGTGCGTCCATATATACACGCATCAGTTTTCCGTATATCATTAATTTGAATAGAATTAGAATTTTGTGTTATCTGCGATATATTGAAATTGTACACGAAATGTTTTAATTTAATCCATTAATAAATCCTAGGAATCGTAGAAAAAGTTCATCGTATCGACAATTTTGAGTTGATAAAGTTCGAAGTTGACCAAGTTCGACAATAGTAATAATATTTTGGCTTCCAGTCCGTACTTCCTGATGGACAGGAAATTTAAGATATTCCTCGTATCACGTATGTCTCCTTAGTTTTCTATTGTCTACACGTCATATAAATATCAGGATCGATAGAAAATGTCTCTTTTTTTCTTCTACCATATGAATTTGGCCAGTTGTCTATGCATTAAAGCCGAGATTAAAACGAAAAAAGGTTCGACCGTCACTACCGCGATTATTTCGTAGTTCAAAACATGAAAACATAAACCTGATAAACTATATAACAAACTTTATACGAGTACTTGTAAAAAAAGTACGGAAAAATAATATGCTACTACTAACGATGTGGATATTCTTTCATGTCACAAATGCGCACAGACTTTATTTTTATTCATTGTACTTTGTCTAAATTAATTTCCTTGATAACACTTTAAAGCTTTAGATCAAGAGCTAATTTAAAATAATTATGAATACATAATATGATCAAAAATTGAATATTCGTTTAGTTAATAATTTGCATAACTATATCACATTTTATATTTTTCTATCGCACACCAATATTTTTTTATTCATATGTCTTTCACTAAATAGTTAATATCGCACTATTTCGAAATAATAATATGTACTTATAAGACCATGAAATGTAAAAATGTTTCGGGTACTAATCTATAAATTGAAATTTTGGAAATAAAATATCTATTCATTCTACGAAATATAATAAATAGCGAATTTCTTATATTTTTATTTTATATACTTTCTTCAATTTTATTTAGTTAACATCCAAGGAAAGACGATTTTCAATTTAAGTGCAGTGTTACGAATATTTTTATTTGAAATCGGCTCACGATTACCTTTTTATTTCTTGTACATTTTAAATTTAATTTAAACTATTTTTGATATGACAATATTATTTAAATTGGATTTTATAACCTCTCTGTTTTTCAAAGACATAATTAAAGTTTTTCTGTGAAAAAATAAAAACAAGTCGTTGATTGGATTTTTCTTTTAATGTCAATATTGTTTTAAATTTAATTTAATATTAAATTTTAAAAATATAGTAGTAATATGAAAACTGATAATTTTCGTTTTGGTTTATTAAAGCCCTCGAGTAAAATAGCTACACGAAAACCGACTTGAATAATTGCAATCAATATTTGAACGAGTTCATTTCAGCTGTATTCTATAATATTATTATTCATTCTTAACGTATTTCATTGCTAAAATTATATTCAAGTTGTTAACAATTCAGTTTGATTTCTTATCTGGTTTATTTTGAACGAACAAATTATTCACCAGTAAAATTAAAAATTAATATATATGTATAATAAACACAATAGTATTCCAAAAGTTTTGACTGTTCAAGACCGTATATGAATTCAGAAATGAAATATTGATTTGAATTATGTATTAACAGGAATTAAAGACGATATTAGGTTTTGTTGATTTTACATTCTGTAAAAATCTATTTAGTGTTATAAGTTATAATAAAAAAAAAAATTATACACGTGCTAACCCATGTTACCGATATACAATATGAATTACATATCATCGATTTTATCTTCACATTTCTGTACAAAGTTATTTATTGCTTATATTACTTTTTTAGTATTATTAATAAGTCTTTTTTTTTTTTTTTTTAACTCAACACCTATTGATTTATTCTAATTATTCAAATAATAATATAATGAATCATATGGTAATCTTATTAACATCCATAAATCTGTATTTACTTTAAATTATTAACATTTTCAAAAGTATTTTTTTTTTTTTTTCATGGTCTTTATAAAATCCAAAATGTTTTTGAAATACATCGCACCGAAAAGTATAATTATTATCGTTATTATAATTATTATTATTATTATTATTATTATTATTATTATTATTATTATTGTTATTATTATTATTATTATTATTATTATATTTTAGAATGACTTCATTAGATTCGACGCCAAATATATTTTCTTCGTTCGATTTCCTTATTATTTTTTCTTTTGTTTCATTGTCTACCCGCTGAATAAGTGACAGATACAAATGGAAGAAGTCTCGAGTAACAAAAATAAAAATAAATAACTAAATAAAAAAAGCAGTTATATTAACAAAGATAAATTAACACTTGAAATTGTATTCAATAAATATTAGCTATAATTCTATAATTTTCATTAAGAAATCTTTGAAGTTTTTTTAGTAATATGTAGTTAAATGGTTATATTATATTGTATACTATGTGTGTAATGTACCTTTTTTATCTATAACATTTATAAATATTTGATTAAATACATTCCAAATAAGGTATATGTAATGATTATCGGGTTTTACGAAATTTCTTTTTCGGAACAACAACAAATCACCAAAACGATTTGAATGACATTTATTCAAAAACTCTACGTTGTCCAAATACGATTAATCGGTTTTCCAATAGATTGTATTCTACAAAAATGTCGGTTCCATATACTTTTGTAAAACGAATGTGATATTGATGTTTATTGTACTTGGAGAATTATCCGTCAAACACGACGCCAATATATTTTACTACCGCTACGACTTACAGAGTACTTTGAATGTGTATACGTATTATTATGAATAATTAATGACGTATCCCACTGGTTAATTTTATAAATTCTAAAGTTATCGCGCCTTTATGCCGTACGAAGTGGATTAGTTAAGATCCCGAATAATTATTATAACATTCGTTCATTAAGAACAACTTTGTGAAGTTTATTATTGTTATTAATATCTTATATAAGCAGTAAAAAATTACCAGTAAATAGACCATTAAAAATGTTTAACCGTAGGAGCGTTTACACATACATACATGTTTTGTATTTAATATATAATATAATAATAAACAATTTAAAAATTATCCTAACCACGAAAACATATTATTGCTCATTGATCATCATGACATTTTTCTTTGTCCCCTGACATACTCTTACATTCACGATGACACGTAAGGTCGATCAATACTGACTACAGTTAAGACACTATTTAAATCTCTAATTTTTTTCATTCCTCATTAGTCTTTTAACATTTTTGAATAAAAAGAACCATTTTATCTTGAATAGTTATGTGTCAAAAGTCGCACAAAAAAAAATAAAAATATTTTTCGTTTATAATGCATATTTAATCATTCCGTTCATGACTCTAAATACAATTTTAATTACCTATGATGCATTATAATCGATTATGAAACATTGCTACAAACGAGATATTTTTATTTCGTTTTGTAATGAGTTAACAATAAAATGGCTATTGGTTCTCAACGAATAATTAAATTGTGACATGAAAATACACCCAAATCAAGTACGTATAAACAAAAGATTATTAATATATGAAAATAAAATATAAATAATGATAGAAAGATACCAAAAATGTTTTATAATACTTATAAAAAAACAAGGAATGAAATCAGCCGTTATGATTTAATAAACATAAGCCAAAATATGTGTATTTTTACCTCACAAGATACGGATTACACATTGACATTATTTACCAATCATTTTCCATAAATGTTGATACAAAAAAGAAACACCCCGAAACAATGGTTGACTGTTTTGAATCAGCAACTAAAGTAAAATAGAACTTTAAATATTTTTAGAAAAAGAACAATTATAGTAATACCTTGTTTTAAGTAAAAATCAAGAATATAATATTATAAATTTATATGGTTTTTAATAAATTATGACTCAAAAGCTTACAATGGTCTGGGATACAATTTCAATACACTTGAATAAGTCAAAATAAATTTTTGTATTTTTATAATTATATCAAAATAATAACGCTATATTTATAACCCAAATATACATATATAATATATATATATATATATAAGTATACAGTGTGTTTCACTTAAATGATAATACAAAATATTTCTGTCCAGTGACCTTTGATTGAAATGGGTTTCTTCTGGGAGCTAGGGAAATCTTAAATACACGTTTTATAATCATTTTCGAATTTTTAATCTTTTTATTGTGTGCATGCGCAATCAAAATTGAATTTTTTTGAATGACAATACCTATTTTTAATTCCATATTCTAATACACCAAATTTGTTGAAGCAATTTTGATAAATTAACTTTTTACCTTTCTGAAAAACCAAACAAAATCTAGTGAAGAATAATTTATTAACGACGTGCGAATGCGTGATAAAATTCGATTTTAATTCGTGTTTTATTAAAATATGTTTATTGTCAAAGCCATTGGTATAATAAGCGTATAATAAGCGTTTCACGTGCAGATGAAGGTGCTAGAACACTACTGTTGAAAACAACGGTTGCACAACATTAATTAGTCGTTTGAGAGGCGGGAAGTATTGAAACCGTGAATTATATTGTTATATATTATTTACTATTCCCTTCTTAGTGTCATCCATTTAATAGTACGCGAAGTTGCTCCAAGACAATCCTGCGAGTTCGGTGGACAAACAGTCGAGGAAAACTTATCCCATGACACGTCTGTATATCATACTGGGCTTTTTTAAATAATGAAAAACACTCTAATTTAATATAACAATAATACGCATTTATCTCTGAGTACTATTATAACGGAAATTATATAAAAAAAATAATAATAATAAACGCTTAGTCTCGATGGAATCATACAGTTTATACCCCCTCCCTCTCTTCTAACCAATGCTTTATAATTATTTTTACACGGGCTTGTCAAGAGTACACACCATTTACAAAACCATGCAGTTTTTCCATTTTTTTATGTTAATTATATTATTTGAAAACGATAACGCCACCGTTCATAATTTCACGTATAAAACAAATAAATCAATTATTAATCCCAAACGGAATGTTGGAACACAGTCTGATCGTGTACTTCTCCAATTTTTATTTTTTCTCAATAATATTATTAAATTTGATTTTATTATGTTATTAATGTTCTATAAAATGAAACTGATCATAACATATAAATTAGTTTAAATGGGATGGAATTGTATGGAAACATGAAATTTAAAAAATAAAAATAGTTATTGGCGATGACAAACTGCGATAGACACTCTATGTATATTTACTTCAGCACAGTATATTATACTATTGTATTTCATATTTGAAAAATTCTATTACAAAAGTAATCAAAATCATCTTCTTATATATTCCGAGAAGACACATAGGTAAGTAAATTAATTTACATTTTCATTATGAGTTTGATGCCGTATACGTGAATATTAGGGGTGATTCGTAAATATAATAAATAAAACGATGGATTGGACGAAATAAATTGAAAACTAACGTTCGGACTACAATATATTTTTTCTATCGTACATAATTTCGACGTATAATTTATCACTGTTTACATAATTATTCATATGATGCGCATTTTTTTTCTGTCCATATTAATCAAATTTATTTCGTTGCTAACAGTTATACGTATATTATATTCTATATGTCATCCACATTTTATACTTCATTTCCATACATGTTAATAACCTTTATGTATCATAAAAATATTTTATTATTTTTATTTAATTCAATTTCATGAGAAGTAGTAAAACAAAAAGCAAACATATTGTATTGTTTAATTTAATCATTTACACAGTAAAAGTTAGTAAATTATTTTACGTTACTAGACCTATTTGTAAAATTTCCTTTAACGGTGATAAACTAAATAAAAAGAAAAGATAACACATAGTTAATGCATTAAAATCATATTAATAAAATAAATGCGTGAAATAAAATAGTTTGTTTTTTACAAACGATTAAGCAGAAACTACTCTCGAAATAACAAAAACATTTATATATTATAACCATTAATAAAAATATAGCGATTGATGTTAATCATACTCAATTATCCTATTTATTTTAACATAATGACCTATATTATTATTGTTCATTAATATTATAAGAATAAAAACGTTTTAAAACATGTTGATTAACTTTTATAATATTTTCAATAACTACTATATTCTGATTGATTTTAGTCTACAGGATATTTGTCGAAAATCATTCGCGATAACACTTAAATATAAATACAATAATAATTTATGATTGCATATACATATATACGGGTCATACGTTAGAATTTTCAACTCTCAGCGCCGTAAAATTTCTAACATGAAAACTCGTATGACCTTATAGAAGCATTTAATACAATAATATCGGCACTATATTATTATGGTCCTCCGACAAAGAATATTATAAACGGTTACTGTGCGTATTAAATGTACTCAAACGCGAGCAGTAAATGGCTACTCGTCGTGCAATAATAAGTTACACGATCAAATTCGTAATATATTTTATTCTAAATCACAAGATACAGCAGTGCATCGAAATCATGGAGTCGTATTGTGTTATCAACATCTCCGGTTTCGATTCGACCGTTTCTAGCGATTCTTCCGAAAAATCGAACGCATATTAGTATGCAGCCGACATGCAACAATGCTGTTACTATTATGCATATTGAAGCGGTGAACGTAAAATATAATAAAAATATAAATAAAAATATTTATAATAACAATAATGATAACAATTGCAACAACTACAGACACAATTATTGTACAGTGAATTATCACACGGAGAGATAACATTTGATATTACTTTTGTCGATCGTATTTGACGTTATTGTTGATTTTTCGTCATGTTCGATGAGATCGCACAGATATAACACGACAGGAGTCGAAACTCAACAAAACTACGTATGGGTATGCGACCACCACGGTTTCTCGTGACGTGGAAAGAGTAAGAATGAGTGAGAATTAGTGAAAAAGATATAAAGCGAAAAAGAGACGGAAATATTAAGAAGATGACAGAGAAAAGGAGACGGTGTGTGTGTGTGTGTGTGTGTGTTATAGAGAAAAAGAGAGACGGAAAGAGTGAGAAACGATATGCAGCCGAACAAGTCGAACGGAGAAACACCGAATACTGCCGAACACGCCACTCGACTGACGTGGTAAACCACGAGGAAATCTCTCGTGCGAACACAAATGTACATTGAAGCGGCAGCGGTGGCGACGGTGGCGGCAGCAGCAGCACCACCGTATAGAGTTACCGCAAAACATAACATCCCTTAGTCTGTTCACACACACACAAACACACTGACTCGCCCCAACTTTTAAACACGCAATTTATAATGTCGCGTACATTGTCTCGTAAATAAACATAATTCATCGGCGTTGAGTATAATGATAATTACTCGTTCGCAGCCATACGTACGTTGATTGTTTATACATATTTTATGTTTATTACCACCTATACGACGGTATAATAATATAATTTTCAAAATCGTTGCGCGAATTATTATCTTTACGACGGTTTCGCAATGCACTCCTGTTAATTAAATTTGTATTAATACACACACACACACGTACACACATCCACTAATATCACAAAATGGCTACGCTCGAATTGAAACGGTCGGTTAATTTTTCATTTATGTACATATATGTATATACATATATTTGGGTATAATGGCGGGTTATGTATGAGATGCGCCGTCGTACAAGTGTACACGGGTATCCAGCGACAATATAAAATTAATTTATTATACCGAAATATGCATGTAAAGGGTCTTCCGACGCCGATTTCCGCTAAACACCTATGCGTTTAAATAATATGTAAGAACTCGTTGTTCTCCCTCGTACACCCTACTTACGGTCGTACATTATTCGTAGTATGCGATTTGGACTGATCGTATTCGCGATAACCTCGTTCACATTTTAGTTTTAGTTCCAGTGTAGCCGAGATCAAGTTTTTCATCGGTTCAAAAATGTATTGATTACGTAACATTTTACTTTAGCCGATTATAATTAATTTTACTGATCAACTGAACAACCACTGCTTAACAATTTTATCGGGTTATTTATTTTTATTTAAATAATGGTCAGTTAAATATATTAAAATTAAATCGATTAATTTATATTTCTCTTGCGCTTGACATAAAATAAGCAGTAAATTCGTGATTATAACATATCAGCAGCGTGTGTTATGATGAATGTTTAACACCACGATTAATTAGTTGAATAGCGGAGCAATAGTTTTTTATGATTCATGGAGCTAATTAAATTATAACAAGAAATGTCTAGGATTTGAGGGTGCTCAATCTCCCAACTAGAAATTCACTCAACTTCATAAAATGTAATGTATGATAAGTTAAACTATATATAATTCTTCCGCAAAAAATCGAAAACAAGATGCTAATATACTTAGTATGACGAGTAAAAAATACAAATGTATTAATATACTTTTAATATTTTAGATTCTGAACGGAGTGAAGAATGTATTGATTTTACAATGATGTGTGTTTTTTTTTTTTTTTTTTTTTTGTGTCTGTCGACACGTTTTGGGGCAGTAAAAATGCTTCGATTGCCTTATGTAGCAACTTTTCTGAAAGGAAAGTGAATCTATTTGGTACTTTGGGGGGTCAAAAGTTAAAAATTTCCAATATTTTTTAAATGCGACGGGAAAAACCATAAAAAAATTTGGGAAAAACGGGAGTTTTTACGCAAAACCAGTTTTCGACATAATCAAATTTTTTATTTTGCTATAACTCAAAAACTAATCGATGTAAATACTTGAAATTTTCACCAAATGTTTAGATTAGCGTTCTCTATACACCATTAAATTTTCAAAGTATTTTGACATTTATTAAGCTATTTATAGACAATTGAAATTTTCAATTTTTTTAAGTATTTTTTTTTTAAATAACGATAAAATTTTTTTGGCTGCCTAGAAAATCTTGAAAATTTAATACAAGGTTTCTTATAAGTTGTTCCTTAACTGATAAAAAAAAATCTAAAATCGTAAGTCACAATTTTTTATTATAAGTGCTCAAAGTTCCAATTTATACGAAATATGTAAAAATCACGATAATTTGCAAGTTATTTTGTAGATAAAAATTCATAAAATTTTTTCTGTTCATACTTAAGGTTCAAAATTTTAACACTAGGTTATCTATGAGCTACTCTTCAAAAATCTTTAAAAAAATTTCTACCGGACTAAGAGGAAAAAATTGTATGACTGTTTGAAATTTAAATATTTACGAAACTGCATAAAATAGCGATTTATTCTCAGACGATTTTAAATATTTGTTATAATTCAAAAAGTATAAGTCGCAGATTTTTGAAATTTCTACCAGCTGTTAAGATTGGTATTTCTTTTATGCAATATTTTTTTCAAAATATTATATTGATTTTTAAGCCACTTATAGTCATTTAAAATATTCGATTTTTTTACATTTTATTTTTATAATCGGTGATAAAAAAAATTTGGCTACTACAAAATACTTGAAAATTTAATCGAAGATTCCACAGAAGTAGTTCTTAATGTCATTAAAAAATTATTAAAATCTATAGGCACAATTTTTTTTTATAAGCGTTTGAACATCGAATATTGACATAAAATTACATGTAAAATATAATATAATGTAGAATGTTCTAGACTGACAAACTATATCGCTGTATGCAACTGCCAATCCATCCTAATTGAAAAATATATTTATCGTTTCAAAATAAAATATACTTTTTACAATGTTTATAAATAACAATGTATTATATCCTAGACAAACATATGAACTCCGTTCAGAATCGTTATTCGTATACAATGATATCTATCATTGCATTCAAATTTAACAAATCCATTATAATAATGACCTATCCTATAAACGAGGTGCACTCCACCCCTAACTGTACAGCAGAGCGAGGCCCATCCGGTTCTTTTTTAATTTATTATTAACCATTTTAATTTATGACTTTTTTTTTTTTTATAAAAGACTTATTTTAACTAAGTAAATTTAATATTGTTTCCATGACCTTCGTAAATCATTAACATTCAAATTATGAATACATGATTGTAAATACGTTATTTTTAAAAATTGAATATTTAATACAAAAAACCATTACCTAATTGAGTTTTTGTTTTGTTTTCATGAACCGATATTTTGTTTTTAGCTTTTTCACTCAATTTTTACGAAATAACATAATAATATATCATATGGTTTAATGATTAAAATAAACACTCCAATTTTTTTTTAACATTGGGTATAAATAATTTAACGTCGAAATCAAATCGAATTGCGAATTTTGCATCTATAACTCCAAGTGCTCTGACAGCCAAGGTTCTTTCTAAATGCATAAGCCCAGCTACGAACGGTAATACTTCTTTAGTAATTATACCATCAATGTTATTTTTCACAATATTATCGCAGTGTATTTCAAATTTTACTCCTTACTGATTGTATGACATAAATGCTACTTTCCATAGTACTCGTATTTATCTTCTATAATTATAATACCTAATTTTACTATGAATACATACATTAGCACTTTTTATTGTATGTTTAAACATTTAAGATATTTCATTCAAATCTCACCAAACTATTTGCTAATATAATTATGTACTTATATTTAAATCTATGTATGTTTTAAATTTAACTCTAGGGTTATGAAAATAACTTATTGTTGAAAAATATTGAAAAAAAAATTGAAAACACAATTTTTTTTATAAGAAAATCAATGTTATATACTAGCTTCAATCGTACAAGAGTATAATTATTGTGTAAAATATTTCGATTTTTTTTTTAAATTTATATTGTCAAATTCGCTTACATTCTTCTTTTCCGTCGTCTCAGGTGTTCAAATATTATTTTCTCATATTCATTAGCAATTACTAAATCTGTTCATTTTTTCCATACCTGCCTTGTGATAAACTTTTTACTTATAAACACACTTGTTTTCATTTATACATTGCCTTATTCGATTATTCTTGAGATGAATGATTATTATGCTATCACATTAATAGTTAATATTAAATTTTTGTCGTATAACTATAATCATAATAAAACAATGAAATCAACAATGTTTTTAATTAAGTATAGTGTATTAATTTATTGTTTAATACATCACCTTTAAAATGAACAATTGATGAATATATATAATTATTTATGTATTCGTTATGATTATACATACGGAAATTACTTTAAGTGTTGTAGTGTAATAATTGTTGAAATTAATTTTAAAGTAAATAACAATACCGACATAATGCATAAATATAATTTCATGCAAAAAATAGTCAAAATTATTATTAATATAAAATGTATATACTATTATTTTTTTTTTTTTTATACTATTATTATGTTAAATAATATTTTGAATTTAATATGACAAAAATAAATAACGAAATTAATTATTATCATTCTCAACAATTATATAATAATTATAGTTGAAAATGCATATATTAGCAACATTCATAACTAACATTCTTTAAATACAATAAATTTCATCAACATAGTTATTTATTAACATCCAATATAATAAATCAATGCATTTAAATAATTGTACTACGACAGTAAAACAAATATCGTATTATTAAATAAAATAACAAATATTTTATACATAGAAATTAATGAATAAATAAATAAATAAATAAATAAATAAATAAATAAATGCTTAACCTGGAGTATTATAATATTTAAAAAGTAACACCAGTTCCGATTTTAAAATCGTAGTTGCAATTTCATTGACGTTGTATAAACCTGATGATTAATTTTTAACTCGCAATGATCATACTTTACAAAAATAATAATACTCCAGGCTAAAAATGTATTTATTTATATATAGAAACTATTTCTTTATTTATTTATATACTAATTTACAATTATTAACAATTTTCTAAGTTTTAATTTATTTTATTTTATTATATATCTTACAATTAAATCCATTACGGTATATAGACTTTCCATTGAAAAGATAATATTTTTAAACAAAAAAGTTAAATTGTTTTTTCCATAAATATTGAAAATGGCATTGTCACTTTAATAATAAGATTATTGAGAGTGCTAAGAGTATACGGGTATAAAGCAATGACGCGTCGTTGCTTTAATGTCATTTATTTTGAATATAAAGGATCCTTATTCTTAAACCATATTGTATGGGTTATATCGGTTGATCGATAACTTTTAACTTTTTCACAAGGATGTTCGTTTTTTTTATGATTAAAAACCAAATGAAACGTAAATCAAATCGACTAATATTGTTATTAATAAAATCAATATACATAGATTAAAGTATTTCATTTTGTTGGTGATGGGCATAATTTATACGATTTAATATTATAAAATATTCGATAAATTAGCTATATCACGTTAACTTTTAATTCTATAAAATCTAACTTCCTAATATTATCTTCCTGCTTAATCCCCAAATACATCCATAGAAGAATTAGTGGTATCAGACTTAGGACCTATTTAAACTAATAGAAATAAATTATTACAGACTATAAATTTTACAGTTTTCCTTAACTTCTAGCAATAGCTAATTTTCATTAATCATCAACCGTCAATAATTTTTATACTTACTCTTTTATTACATTTGTTTATTATACATTTTGTATAAATTATAAAGAAATAAAATAATAAATAAATATACTATTACACTTTTATCCAAGCTTACAAACACAAATTTTATTGTAAGCCATCAATTTATCAATGCGTATACAACTTTTAGACTATAAATAAATTACTATTACAATACTGAATTTAATTTATCTTATTAATTTTAAAGTTGGTTCTAACACACATAATTAAAATACTTGATAACTATGTTATAAATGACCTTAACCAAACTATTTATCTTTTTGACAAAACCGTTCAGCTTTGTAATTTACACAAAGATTATGAATATTGTCAATAACAATAACAGATAATTTCGTTAGCTCTGTGTGTATGTTTGTGTATGTGTGTGTATGTGTGTATTAATTTCTTACTATTTTGCTTTACAAAATCTGAGACAGAGACTTGACACGTTTCGCGTAATCTGATTCCTCGGGAAATATCAGTAATGCCTGAAAAAATACAAATCAGAGGGGGAACTTTATTTAAAATTATATTGTACACGTTTCATTAAAATAATGCCTGATTGTTTACACACGCAGTTGGTCTGGTAGCCAATTACTAACGTTCATACAAAGTTTGTGGCTGTACAATGGGAATAAACAAAAATCGAACGTACACGGGACGGATCCGTGCAGCATAAAGTTGATATATCCAAAGTTTACGGGAAATAAAAATGCCTAAGTTCATATGTCCAAGAGCAAAGGATCGCGTGTGTTTGACCCTTTCTATGCCACTGATTTTCAATGACCTATAGTCATTTCTATCGTCTGCATAACCGCTTTTACGGTATCATCGATGAGTGACGTGACAACATTTGACATATCGTATTTTGACAATACATTATTTTAATTTGGTCTACATTTACCTTAATAACCAGTATTTGTAACTATTTTGTTTCGTCTTCCGAATTCAACGGGGACATGATCCGAAATATAAGAGAGAAATTAGTCAAAACAACAATACCAGTTCATCTTTCTTAATAAACTTCATATCAAAAAGCAATAACATCGAAGGAACTCATGAGAAATGTCACCTTGAAAGTTGAAGATTGAACAATTGAAAAAGAATATGAACTGATGTATTAATGCGCTCATATAATATATTGTAAGATTATGATTTTATTTTACTATTTTAAGCATCGAGTTCCTTTTTTATTTTTCACCATAATTTTAAAAACTACATAATACATTATAATGGCATGGTATAATCGCAAAAATCTAACAATGATGACTATAAAGATAAAAATAATTGAAAATTTGTTTTTTCTAGAAAAACTTATCAGTTTATGAATTATATGTTACGTCAGTGAATATATAATATTTTAATATACTTATTTTACATATTATATATATATATATATGTGAGTGTGTGTGTGTGTGTGTATATATACATTCAATTTAATTAATTTTAATTGCAACTATCTACATAAGTCGTACTACTGAAAGCTCGCTAAAATGATCTTCCGAAGAAGACATGACGAGTCATTATAAACACATTGGAATAAGATTCTTACCATACATCGTTCTAACTGTACAAATTATTTTTATTTGGATAGTAAAGTCGGGACTATTAGTAAAACATAGTTTAAACTTAAACATCAGAAAATACATTTTAGAAAAAAGTTATAAACAATTAATATTCATTACGCCTTTTATAAATTAAAATAAAACAAAAAAATTACATATTATGATCGAACTTTGAATTGATATTAATACATAAAATCAACATTTTAACCACCTTCTAAAACATTAGAAATTTTATAAAGTCTACCATTTTCACGAAAATGTGTTTATTATTCGTTCATTATTACGACATATGTATCGTTTAATAATCATATAATTATCATAAAGCAACGAAAAAATTGAATTTAATAACTCTTTCTTTATTCGAAGTAAACACTACACATACATGCAGTTTCCACCATCAATAACATTGATATTAAAATAAAAAACCGAGTCAAACATAATATAAACCATGTGCATATCATGAAATTACAAATTAGTAGTACACCACTTATAAAAAATAAGTATTTAAATTATAATAAGATATATATATTTTTTTCATTAAGACGTCAGTCACGGATCCAATTCTTTTTTAGTCTTTATGAAATATATATAGGTTATATAGGTTATATAGGTAAAGGTTATACGATGATAAGCTGATAACAGATTTGAATTAAAATATATTAAAATAATAATAATAAATAAAAAACGGTACCTATATACAACAGAGTTTCGTACAAAAAGATAAATTGAGATATAATGACATCTTGTAGTATGAACAACCCTATCATCTTAGTCCGAACCGTTGATATCTAAGCTCGGTTTCCAGTTAACGCTAACCAAGTAACACAATACCACACTAACGTAATCAATTATACTGAGTTAATATAAAATTGATTTTGACCTAAACGTATTCTTTTATATATAGTATATTACACTTTTATCCTGAAAAATAAACTGGCACAACGTTTAAGCATATATGACGTTATGGTAAACGTATTAAATTTCTAAAAATTAACGCTCTGACTGTAGTGATGGACAAAAGTGACTAATAACTACCGACTTAGTCGACTTATTCGGTAGTATCATAATATGACTAATTTAGTTACTCCAACATTTTTATTATATGACTTATTTTTATTATTCAACTATTTTTATTTTTCGACTAGATATTATTATTGGACTTATTTTTATTACTTGACTAATTATTACACTTAACTTATATTATCATTACCTATTCGACTAATTATTATTATTATTTGACTTATTTTTATAATTTGACTTATAATTTTTATTCAACTTGTTTTTATTGGACTAATTGAAAGCTTTAGCATAAATTACTCTATTCCAGATAATAATATTACAAAAAAATTAAACATTACTTCAGAGCAAATATAAATTAATATAAATTAAAATTTACAACTGTTTTAAATTTTTGTTTAAAAATATTAACATATCTTAATTTTTTGAATATGTTCTATTTTTTTTTTTTGCTGATATGATTTCACCTGTTTTTGAAAAAATTCCCTCAGAAGGTACTGAGGTAGCAGGGATCACTAAATACTTTAATGCTAAGTTGAATAATTCGCTCAATAGTATTTTATGTTTGATCCAAAAATCAATTGGCTTTTATTTTCTATTGGAGTATGGTAGACTGAAATATTGTTTTAAAATGTTATGCGCAATGCTTACTGATGTAACTTGAGTTTGCTCTGTACTTAGTTTATCATTCAAAAAACTCCATAAATCAACGGCCTCATTATTGGAGATGTTTGAATTTCAGGAGTTTCAAAAATATTAGAATTTTCTTCTGTAATATTGTAAAAAGTCCATTTTAATAATTTTCAAAATTTGTCATGTTAAAAAAATGTATTAATGTTATAAACTCCTTACCATTCCATTTTAACTGATAAGTAAGTATAATTCATCTGTTATACTTTTTTCTGCGTGTTCAGCATTAATTGTATGCAGAATATATGTAAATCTATGTAAATCTTTGTAGTCTATGTGTCATTATCGGTATTTTTGTTTTAACTAGTTTAAAATAGAAATACGACTTCAATATCTCCAAATTACCGAATTATCAGTACCTAATTTTAGTCGAATAATTATTAGACGACTAATTTCATTTATTCATATTAGTTGGTGATAAACATTTTTGTCGAATAATTAGTCGACTAAATCCATTTATTTTTATTAGTTGGTCTTAAACATTTTGTTCGAATAATTAGTCGGTAGTACGTAATAAAAACCGACTAATAGTCGGTAGTATCAAGTAGTCATTCCTGCCCTTCCCTATCTGACTGGCACTCAGTTAGGAAGCAAACTATGATACTGTTGAGTTGACGGTCGCCGTAAGATCACATTTAGAAATTTCGAAGCGCGTCGTGTATGTACCCAATGACTGACGTCCATTCACAACTTTTAACCTTGTGTTATTTTGTAAGAATAATATATACCGTTCTACCATATTTTCCCCGGTACATACTAGAGCCCGGCCTGTTCCCTGGTTAGCCTGGCCCGAAGCCGGGCTCGGGCCAATCTTGGTGTCACTGAAACCGAGTTTGAGCTGGCCCTTAGAGCCCTGCATGGTCTTAAAGCAGAAACTATCGAAGCATTGTTATTTTTATAAAATTATCAGAAGGAAATATGAAGAATTTCTATTTTATAATTTTTTTAAAGCAGTACATTTAAATATTAAGTTGTTTTTAGTTTTATTTTAATTAAATGTTAATTTTGTATTTTGATTAAATGTTTATTTTTTATTATAATTAAATGTTTATTTTGTATTTTGATTAAAAAAGAAGATTGATTCAATATACTGATTAGTGACTACCTATTTTTTTTACCCTTTACTATTTACTTCACACGATGTAGGTAATAGGTACTAGGTTGTAAATTTTAGATAATACTTGGTAATAGTGTACACTGTACAGCAGTGGTCTTTAACTATTTAAATATATGGTGATGGTCATATATTTTTTAGTGAACATTTGGACTGGGTCTTGCCATATATTTAAGTTAAACGTATTGGGCTGGGCTGGACGTATACTTAAGAGAAATGAATTGTGACGATTAGGTTTATAAGCCTTAATCGTTAACAAAGATATTTATAACAATATTTTGATTTGCATAGGTTTATTTTTATTTACAATACATATTTACAATATATAACAAATAATAAAATACATAAGATTTATACGTCTACTTTTCCGATAGTAAGACGCTTACAATATGACTCGCGAGATAGACAGTAAATATTTCCCATTCACAATTACGATTTTTTAAATTGACTTACGGTACACGCGGAACAATACTCTACGGCTAGGTGACCGAAGACGTGGAGCGGTGATTGTTGATTGTAGACACGTGCTATCTTACCCACGGAGGGTAGCCGAGAACGTGGAGGAGCGGTATGCGGTGGTGGTGAAGCGGTATAATGTGACGGCGGCAGTGAAGAATTTCACTGCTCTGTCCCGTATTACGCGACTTGATACGGCGGCGGCGGCGGTCGACACACGTTCTAGCTTGCCCACGGAGGGTAGCCGAGAACGTGAAGCGGTACGCGGTAGTGGTCACGGCGACACAGTGCGACGGTGGCAGTGAAGAATTTCACTGCTCTGACCCGTAATGTACGGTGACCACAGGCACTTGATATCAGTTCGTACGGTATAGGCCGAATGTCTTCAGATTCTATCCTGCCCGTAGGTGGCCGAGAATCTTACAACACTAACCAGTTACCGTAGAACTGACTCGCAAGAGCGAATGGTTTTCTCCTCACTTTTTGTGACCGGTCGCGGCCCGTTATATGCATGATATCTCTCTTGGTCATGTGTATAGATATTCGTATAGCGCTACAGTGTACGGCATATGGTATAGGGGTGTCAATTGTAGTCCCGAGCCAGCGCGCTCTATATTCGTTTGCGGGACACTATGTGCATAGTGTTCCGCATTATTATGGTACGTCGGAGGTCGCGTCGTGAGATTTTTTTCCGTGGTGATATTTCGTACTCGTTACAGAATCGGGCCGGGCTGGACTGTATATCCAAGTAAAATAAATCGGGCCAGGCCGGGTATTATAAGTAAATTTATATTTTTGATGGGCTCGGACTTCAAAAGTTAGGCCCGCGCAGGGCTATAGTACATACGTCTCTTCGTATCAAATATACTACAATAATTTTATCACAATACAAATGATTCAACAGAACTACACTGTCAACAAATTTACAAACCAAACTCGTTTACCTAATTAAATATAATGGTAAATTATTTTATTTGAAAAATGCATTAGAGTAATATGCATTGTTAAAAAAGTTAAACAATTTTGAATGAAATATAGAAAAACAACATAATCGTATTCACGACCGTAAATCACTGAACTTACTAGAATTTTTACTTTTCATCATTCCACAAGAATTCTATTAATATAAAATTAAAATTAAAACTAATTAACAATAACAAGTTTAAGTAACAGCCCTGATACATTTTATCAAAACGTAGTGTATGAATGGTGCTACTTCGCTATGACGTATTTTTCAATATTTTATTTAGTTTTTAGAAAACTAAAGATGTTAGCTCCGTTATTAATATTAATATTAATTTAAAAAACTATTGTTTTTCGACTATTCGGCTTGAAAATTACTACTTAGTGTAATTTATTGTTAACATAAAATTAACATAATTTTACTATTTACGGAAAATAATTTTCTTCATAAACATAGAATGATACTTTTAATACAAAATAAACGCTATCAACGTTATCGGGTTAAAAAACAAAGTGATAAATAATCTTGATGAATATGAACTGACAACATATATTTATATTATAAATTAATATTATTTATAAAATATTATGACAGCTATTAACTATTAAGTTAAGAATTAAAAAAACGCTCATAGTTTATATGAATGCATACAGGTATTTCAAATGTATTTATTTCACAAGCTAATAATTTTGTTAATAATTAATTTTATAGTACTAAATGGGTCGGCAATAGACTATATAAATGACCCAGGCAAATTTTTATTTTATTAAACTTAAATTGTAAAAAATATTAAGCAATACTTTTTTTCTAAATTCGTTAAAATTTGAGAGGAGAGAACATCTAAACCCCTCCTAGGCATGCTCTTGCTTACAAAGTCAAAACACTGACAAAACACGTCTCGGAGCAGAACGTAATGCGTCTAACATTATTATTAATTTTTCGTCACCCGTTCGATCATTCGCTGTGCGACCACGCCAAGTTTAAGATAAGGTTAACGGTTTCCAGTAAACCTAATCAAATCATTATAAAGTTCCTTTATTGTGATTTACTCGCTCAGCAAGGTTTTAGGTTCACATACGAAGCATAATCCCATCTTCAATAGTTTCAAGGAATTTTTTACGTTATGAAAAATCCGCAGTGGTGACGCTAAATTTAAATAGCTACATTACCACGGAAACATGACTAAAAGTGGTCTAAAATAAAAATAATTATTTAACATCCCGAAAATAAATAACAAATTTATATCTGAGAAATCTTGCAATAGCGAAGCATTGCAGGGTCAACTAGCAATACATACGAAAATAGCTACATGTCAATACTGTAGTGTGCCGTGTGGCAATAATTTTTTATTCTAATAATCATAGTGAAAATTAGTCGAATACATTTTTATTCGAATAATTATAATAAAATCATTCGAATAATTTTTTATTCGAATAATTATCTATTATATAAAAATAACATTTTTCCTAACATTGAATAAGACTAAAAAAAATTTTAAATAAAATGTAAGAACCATCCAAATATATATTTATACTTAATTTATTATTATATTTATTAATTGGCATGTTTGTAAAATAAAATGTATTATCTAAATCCCTCACTTGGTTATTAAAAAATGTTTCTCAATAATACATATGATAAATCTCTTAACTGGCCAAAATACCTGATATATTCATATGTATTTACTATTACCATGGAGATAAAATTAAATCAATTTGTATATCCTCTAAACAATATTTGACAACACAAGTATACAAAATTTAAAGAGTTTAATTTTAATAAGATTAATTTAATTAAATTTTAGATTTCCCAAAATTTTAGTCGTTTTTATCTAAAAATTCATATAAACCGTCAGCAAGTAAGATGGATGCAATGTCTATTACCTTAAACAACTATTCAAAAACGGTTAGTCACTGCAATAAGATAAGTAAATTAAATCAAAATTTACAAAAAGAAAACAAAGATTTGCAAGCACAAAAATTGCATTTATTGAAAGCGTTTGAAAAATTGAAAGGTTTTGTGTTTCGTAGAAATAGTACACAAAATGATTCACGGATATTACCTATCAAAATCGACAACAAAATACCTAATTTTGATATATGTGAAGTAAGTATTACCATAATCAAAAAATCAAACACAATTATTATTTATTTTATTATTGAAATTATAATTTAAATATTAATATATCATACATTTATAGGACAATCAGAGCTGTTGTTCTAAAAGTTCAGTTAAATCTGAACAAACCATTTTAATAAGTACTCATTCTACTAGTTGCAGCGATCATGAAAATATGTCAGAAATTTCAGTTGAAATTAATATTAGTGATTATGATTTTTTATCAAAGCTTATGAATGACATCGATTTATTTTGTAGTACTAAAGCTGCTTGCGATCCTCATGTTAAATTAATAAAAAAATTACAAAAAACATTGATGGATGCAATGCAATTAGATGAATTAAACGAAATAAATTTAAATAAAAAACAAGAGGAAATAAATCATTTTCTAAAACAAATTGACGATGAAAAAGATGAAAATGAATGTAAAAAAGTCGTCATTTCTAGAATGGAGCAAGAAATTAGTGAATTAGCAGATGCACTAGAAGATCAGTTTCTGAAAAATAAAAAATTGATAAATTGTAACAAAGAACAACGTCGATTAAACGACGAATACTTAAAAATTAAACAAACTATGGAATGTGCATTATCTAACGCAGAAGTCCAATATCTTGACCTAACTACGTACACTTCAGAACTTGAAAATAATTTGAAAAAAGAAAATATCGATAATTGCAAAAAATCTAATATTATTCTTGATCTCCAACAACAAATAAATGCTTATACTTCTAAAATAGAAGAACTTAATTTTCAAGTGAGTTCAAGTGCTTGTGAAATCGCCAATTATAAGGAAAAATATTGTAAATTATTCCAAATAAATAAAAAATTAAAATATTACCATAATATTTTGAAAATCGAATTGAAAAGTACAAATTTACAACTTTATGTTTCAAAAGACCTTTCTAATATAAAGATCGATGAAAATGAAATCCTTATTCGAAAAATTGAATCGTTAAGAAATAATATAGACAATCTTGAAAGAGCCCTACAAATTTCAAGATCTGAAAATAATTCATTAGTTGAAAAATCCATTGTAGATGGAATAGAAATATTAAATTTCGTAAATAAAATGCACTTATTAGAACACCAAATAAAAGAAGGCGAAGATTTGCTCGAATGTGCTTTGACAGAAAAAAATTATACTCAAAAAAAATTAGAGGAATGTTGCTCAGAATTACTTACCAAAATAGATGATTGTAATGGTTTACAATTAAAATTAGTTGAAACGCAAAAGAATTTGGAGAACGCGTATGAAAAGTTGAGTGATTCCCAACAACAACTACAAAAAGCCAATCTTGAATTGAATAAAGAACAGATTAAGTATAAAAAAGCTAAAGAGGAATATGAGCTCCAAGCAGATAAATTTAAATGTGATGAAAAGTTGAATTCTTCCCAAGAAAAAATACAGGAGTCCGTGATTGAATCCAATAGAGAGCAAAATGAGAAAAAAATCGTCTCAGAGGAACACATCGATGAAGAAAAAAGTGTGTCGACGAAAAGCATACAGACTGATTTGTTAAACAATATTGAATCTATGAATGTAAATAAAACAGAAAGTCCGAGTATTGTTCAAACAGAGATTAAAGAAAATGAAGAAAAACTAATACTATCATCCGATCTAGTAAATGGACAGTTATCAAAAATCAAAGACAAGTAATTTTTTTATAGTACAATTTATAATTAATTAATTCAGATTATAAGTAGGTTTAGGCATATTTATTTAAAACTCATTCATTTCATACTAGAAATATTACATTTTGCAAGTAATCTTTGAATAAAAATTATTATTTTTCGTCAATAAAAAAATCAGTAGCGAAATTCACTGAGTTAGTTTTTTTTTTTTTTTTTTTTGATCGGTATACTAACAATTGAATATGTTCTTTGTTAGATACCAGGAGGACAAATTATTAAATACTAAAACCTATGTAAACGAAATTGTACAGCTAAGATTAGAAGATAATGCAATACGTATTCATCCCAAAGAAAACAGAAACTTGAAAGTAAAAAGTACATCGAGATTAGTTGATACGAGCTTACAAAAATGTAATAACGTATCAGTAAATTCATTGACGATTTATAATTCTGAACCAAATTCTGAATCAAACGTATCCGTTCAGAAAATGTCTAAATTGTCCGAAAGTAATGTTAATAATTCTGACTCGAACTGTACGTCTGGTTGTTCTTGCTCTGTTGATTCAAGTAAATCAAAATGTGACTGCATCTTTAATTACTTTAAAAATTCGGAAAAATCATTATCAAATGAACTCAATACAATGAAACATAAACAAAAAAAATATAAAAGAAGGATATGCGAACTAGAAAATTGTTTAATTTATGAAAATGTAAAGCCACAATACTGCGACTCAAATATTATTCCGGAAGAAAATAATAAGTCACAAAGTAAAATAATAATTGTATACCTAACGTTAAAGATTTATAACTAAAAAAAAAAAAAAATTATGAAATTATAGACGAAAAACTTTCCAACGACTACAAGAATGAAACGAAAAGCTCTGATAATAAAATAAATTTAAAAGCAACTGAAGATAAGAAGCCAGTTTCGGCACAACAAAAGTTTACTGAAGATAAGAATATTGAAAAAATTGAAACCCTCCAGTAATCACATCCGTTACATTATTTTTATTTTTATTAATTTATCAACAAATCATAATTTTTTTAAAGGTTAAATCTTAAAAAGCACAAGACAAAAAAAATTAAAAAATCTAAGCAAAAAATTATGGCCAATAAGAAACTAACAAAGTTGGAAATTAAGTATAACTTACCATGTACTTCCTGCACAGAAAAAGATTGTTATTACAATAGGACTGCACCTCGGACTAAAGAAGAGTGGGATATATTAACCAAACAACTCAAATTACGCTGGATGCATTAAATACTAACCGTTTTTAAATAGTTAGGGATTATTGATATACCCGTTTTTTAAAATAATCAAATGATTAAACCTTTTATTGTGCGCATACACAGTACAACTTGCATTTTCTTAAACCAGGCATGTCAAACACGCGGCCCGCGGGCCGCATGCGGCCCGTGGCTCATTTTTTTGTGGCCCGCGGCTACCAATATTAATGGACAAAAAAAAATATATTTATGTCGTGTAACGACTATTTTAGATTCTTAGAGAGTGGTTTATTTGGTATACATTATTATACTGTCTTATCTTCTGATAAATCATAATCGAATAAGGATTATTGATGGTTTTATATAAATTTATATCTATATATCTATATAGAAAAATTTGTACAAAATATTTATTTTTTCGCAAAATTTGTATGTGCGGCACAAATAGTAAACTTTTCAATATATTTGGCCCATCTGATACTTTGAGTTTGACATGCCTGTCTTAAACAAACAAAAACATCTACTTTTGATATATATATTTGAATAGATTGATTTTTTTTTAAAGTCAATTTGGTCATTTTTACCATAGCTTTAAAACAAAAATTCATTAAATGATAACAAGTTAAAGTTTGGATTAAAATTATTTAATTTTTTAATAATTATCCTAGAATCATCTAAATCATTATGCAATTTATCATTTTTTTTTTAAATTGTTTTTCTTTTATGTATTTGTAGATTTTCAGACATTATTAAATCGTTTATATTTCATTTTGATGAATCAATTAATTTCAATTACGTATTTGATAAAAATATTAGGTTAGGTTAACAAACGTGTTAATTAATTCACAAAGAAAAAATGAAATTAATTAACATAATTTTTATAATTTTAATAATTTTTATTATTTATTTTACTAAAATATAGTCTAAAAAACCATCTAACAAATTATTCAAAATTTAGTCCATCGTTTTCATAATTGAAATCAATGCATTACTTCTCTTTGATTGGTTATTAATATCAGCTCCTTTTGAAGTTCCATACAAACATTTATTTTTTTATTTTTGAGGTCTTCAATATTTAATAATGGAGTTGAATACACTTCATTTTAAAATTTTCCTTCAGAACACTATAGTGAATAATACTAAATAAATACTAAATACAGAACTAAATAAATGATACAAATTATTAAAATTTTTAAAAACTGTGTTAATTTGTTTAATTTTACTTAGTTAATTAGTATAATAATTATAATTAACATTTACATCAAAGTCATAATCAAAGTTAATTGATTCCTCAAAATTAAATTTAAATGACTTAATATTGTCTACAAACACACAAAAAAAAAAGTCGAAATTGCATAAAAGTTTATAAAATTCTAGGATGATAGTTGAAAAATTAAATAATTCTAATAGAAACTTAACTCTTTGTCATTCAGTGAATTTTGGTTTTAGAGCTATTGAAAAAAATCAATTTAACTTAAAAAAATTCAATCTATCTAAATCAGTTGTTGAAAGTAGGTGATGCTATTTAATAAAAATGAAAGTTTTATTATGCGTGCACACAATAAAACGGTTAAACATTTAAAAAGTGGAGAAAAAATGTGTATTTCACTAGTCCCTAACTTTTTAAAAACACTTTATTTCAATCCAATGTCAATGGACAGAATTATTTAAAAGTTATAATGTATGTACACAAATTAGTGTATAGTGTGTTTTACGATGTGATTTGAATATTTGGTTATATGTTTTTATTCAGGTTTTTTTTATAAAAGACTTAATAATTTGATACATTTTTCAAAAATTTAAATTTTTAAAATTTTTTCCATAAATGCTAAGGAGAATTATTAACTCCCTTTTAGAATTAGTATTTGAATTACATTAATATTTTTCAACAACTATGACTTATACTGTATGTCCGAGAGAACAGGATACACTTTACTACTCATTACTCTGTTCTTATTTTCTATCAAATTATAAATACGTATTTCATAACACCATTGACATATTTTAAATCGGAAAAATGAGACGAGTAACATACGCGTAATTAAGTACAAGGTACAAATCATCATATTTTTGGACTGGTTTGTGACGTACCCTTCACCTAAAAATAATCGGAAATTCAATAAGAGCATTCCGTCTGCCGTATTCCAGAAAAAAAACTGGCATAATGTCATTTCCAGAATGTTTATATGTTTATAGCAGGTGCGCGAAACTAATTCGATAATTCGCTCTTGCTATACGGTGGACGTCAATCGTGAGACAAATGGTGACTGAAGTCAAAGTTCTAATGCCGGTGTCACAAGATTTCAGCATAGTCCTGTATCCATTAGCCGGTGATGTTACTTGTTGACGTTGTTGCTGTTGATCAATTAGATTTTGATTATCGCGTTTGGTTTGAATGTGCAAAAACATACTGAACACGGTTTGATTTTTTGTAGATGAGTATACGAACGAACAAACTGTACATAATTAATGAAAACCGTCCATTGCGAGGCAGTTTTTTTAACATTTATTTATTATTATGATTTCCGGATGCACAGCATGAATGTTTTGAACCAAAACTATCGTCGATACGAGATTATTCAAACGACAGATAACGGCCAACAGTTTCACGTCACCAACGAAAGGCAACGATACTCTCGTTGTGTTTGAGAGAAATTCATGTCAATTCGGAAATAACGGTGACCTAGTGACGATTGACACAAGCTTTTCTCGCGGATCCTTACTGATTCACCGGAACACCGGGGTTTTTCCCCCGGTGCGCCCCCTCCTTTATTTTTATGTCATTTTAATAAATGTTTACTATTTTATATCTGCGAATAAACATATACAAAATATTAAACAAATTATATGCTTTGTAATTATTATGCATAGGTATTTGTTAATTACGTTTCGCGATATTGTGGTATTATTTCTTATTAAAATGTCATAAATACAATCGTCTGTTCGTAAATATGTTGTGTAATTTAGAAAAATATTTTTGAATCTGACGGGAAGTTTTTTTTCTGTCAAGTGAGTAAGAATAATTAATTATTAATTATTAATATTAATTAATGAATAATTAATTACTCATTGTACCCTCAAAATATTCATCATACAACATAATATGTATTTTTTATATATATATATATATATATATATTATATTATGGTTCAAGTATTCTAACTAGATATTTAATACATTCGTTTTATTCCATTTTAATTATTTAATTAATTATAATCATTTTTAAATTAAATATATGTAATTAACATGCCGTTGTTGTTTACACATTTTAAGTGAATATTTGAATGATAACCAGTGGATCAATGCATGCATATTTCGTACGTTTTTAGTGCATATAATTCCAGGACTTACTAATAATAAAAGTATAAAATATATAAATATAACTATTAAGTGTGTCGTAATAGGGTGCCTACGAACATATATTCGTTTTTATACCCGTGACGGTTCTTACGGCTGTGGCGGTTAACCGCCAAGACTCGCGCTTGGTTGCGGGATAGGTATATTGAAGACCAATCGTACGATTCGACGTTTATGATTGAAAAACAACAAAAGGCATACAATGAATGCGCTTTGCGCTTAATAATTATAAAAATAAAAATATGCAAATATTGAATTTATGAGGCGCCCCAGAGTAACAATGATTAACAACTATTCATAATATAAAAGACCAGGGGCTCATTCACTGATCATATACTTTTTACAAATAATAATAATGATAATAATTATAATAATAATAATAATAAGCGATTTAACTATCACCGGACGATAGAAATTTTGGACAGCACTCTTGAGACCACGAGAGCCGGATGGAAGCTGCAATGATGAAACAGCACACACGAACCGGCAACAACACGACGCACCCGCCGGTTTGGACAGCGACGGCGAGGGCGCATACACGTTAATTAGTAAAAACCAAAAATCGCGACCGCAGGCTGAAAAACGTACACGGGTCGAGGTGCACCACGACGCGAGAAAGGAAAAGTGAGACGAAACAAGTCAAGTGCAGTGACAAGCCGCGAGTCACGGCTGTACGTCTCCTCGATGTCGTCGCGCACGGTAATCGGTGAGCCTCGAGGTGGACTGCGATAGACGGCGGTGGAGGGATCGGGACAGACCGATGTCGAGCTTCCTTGGACAAACGAATCCGGTGGCGCGAACCATGTGCGGCTCGAACATCAAATCATCTCACAATTCAAAAACGCATGTATTCGTATCGTTAATGGTGAACGATGTTGGCAATATAGTTTGTAACTCGTATAATAGATAAAAGCTTAAATTAGTTTTTTAACTAGGAAGAGGAGTCGTGAAGTGACTGATTTTTTTTTTACCTATTTTGGAAGACGCAACGTTAAAAAGATTGAGCAACATCTATACATAGGATCATTTTAATACACCGTGTTTTATTTAACTATACAGGTGTATCTCTTGTTTCGATTGTCGTCATCTTATTATTGGTAGTAGCACTTTGCTGTTTTGTGTTCTACATCAAAACATCGGCTTTCACGTTGCCTGTCGTTGAAAACACGTTTCCACGAGAATTACCAATCATCAATCCTTACAAATACATCAGTCAGTCTTTCGTCTATAAGGCATTAAGACGCGCAACCGATCTAACGTTGTGCCTTAGAAGATGAAATATTACGGGACTTCTGGTAGGCTGTGTATACTCTGACTTTGAACCATTTGTCACCGAATGTTGTATTGTAGCAAACCTTTTCAGTTATATTATTACAATTGTTTTCAGTCACTTTTTTGAAAATATAAACCATATTATTAATTTTTATAATGCTTGCTTAATTTTTTTTATATGTAAATTTTAACATTTAGTCAATATATTTTGACCATCAGCATTAGGTTTTCAATAACGCATATGCGATGTTATATAAATCTAGATAAATACATTTTTTTTTACTTATTGAAAGCGAAATATTAATATGTACGTTATGATAATTTAATTGTTTATACCAACAATATAGTCCTTCATGATATCAATGCGAAATATATTTGAAACATTTTAAAACACTGTCAATGTACCGATTTATCTATCATTGCCATGTAGTACATACTTACTCATAAATATCAATTACAATCAGTTTTTTGATCTTTTTTTTTTTGTTACCTAAAGTCTCATAGATTCATATTTTTAATATTTGCTATAAATAAATAGATACAAACCGGACTCATAATTAGTAACATGAGGTATTAAATTTGTCTCTACGGTATCATTGATAAAAGCCAATCCAAGTATTTCTGTTATTTTATGTCGTCCTTTAAAAACTAGAGTGTAAATGGCAATTTTACTCATTGCGCCCTTCTATGAACTTATATCAAACCAAACAATGTCAGAAGGTGCAGCAATTCCTTAAAATTATAATATCGCCTTATATCAGAATTGTGTTACCAACATGACAACATAGATAACAAAGAAAAGAATGGACCGAGGTTTTACCAATGAAATAACAGGATATTTTAAGGGGGGATGTCTTATTATTCGCAAATATTATACAATGAGAAATTTCATAAAAAAAAAAAGAAAATTTTGTTGAGAAAGTTAAGAAACCGAAATTCAAGGAACCGAATATTAACACAGGTTACAGGTACGGTATAGGACGTTTAGGGATCACTATTACCCCGCACGAAATCTTTAAGAGTAACGAATGAAGAACTCGGCCAGCGACATCTACTTCAGTCCTCGACCAAGGTCGTCCGCAGGGGGGCAAGTAGGGGCAGTTGCCCCCTTTGACTTTTTTCTGGGTTAATTATCATAATCATTATGTTGTATAAAATATCAAAAAATAAATATTTTTAAATTAAAACCAAAAACATTTTTTCATCGGCTGATTTTTATTACACTCAAATACTCAATTATGATGGTGGGGCCAAGTGCAGTAGCAGTATCAACCAAATTTTTACTAGTTTTTTTTATTTTTTTTTGTTTAAAATAATTAATGGTCATACTGTCATAGAATATAATTGCATAGGTACAATCATGTACAATAATATTTACCACGGTTGTAGATAAACATCTGAAAATGACAGCATTGACAGCTGAATTCTTCGCAGTATTTGATATTTTTCTTATCAGTGATTGAGAATAATTATATTTATTGTTTTTTCTGTTGTTAGAATCTTGTATCTTTCTATCTAAGAATTATAGTTCTCAAAATATTTTAGTTTTTGGATTAACATTAACCCAATTACTATTAGTAATTTATGAGGATACCTAGTGTTCTAGCGATTAGTTTGATACTTCGATAGTAATAATGTTTAGTATATTTAATATTCAGAAAAAGAGTAATAATAGTTCTAAACAAAATGAAATACAAAATCATACCTGTAATAGTTATAATAAAGATGTCGAAGCTGATGAATATTTATAACTATTTGTTAGGTATTTAATATATATATATTATTTTTTTCTTAGAAAGTTTCTTTTTTTTTAATCTCATTAAACGGTTTATTATATAGTTATGTTTAAATATTAAGTTTTAATTTTAATTTGATGTTATTATTTATATTTTATACAGTTTAATAATATGTAAGTATACATATTTTTTATAAATATTAATAATATATTTAAATCAATTTTGTTTTTACTAAAATAATATTTTAATAATGTTATGTTTGTTTTTAAGTAAAAAAGAAAAATTGAGTTTTTTCCAAACGGTTTGGTAGTTGTTTCTTTATTTTATAGAAGGTATACAAATGTAATTATATAGGTACCTAAGTAACCTAAAATTATCAAATCAATGGTTATATTTTCATTGTTGAAAAAATCCATTTGTTAATTTAAAATTGTACATTAATTAATCAAAACTAATGATGTAAGATCAAGTACTACCATTTGAATTTGGTTTCTAAATTATTTCATTGATCTTACAATACAATATACAACCCGCCGCACAGTGGGGCTAATGACATCATTAGCTGGCAAAAATATCTTTTATCGAATCGAATTATCTTATCGTATTATTATAAGTAATTGGTAGAGGAGTTCATTTGCCATCTAAAACTAGTTTCATGCATGTGTTAATGCTTAAATTTACTTAGTTTCGACAATCGTAAAGTTAGTCCCGGTAGTGCATCATTGAAATTTTACAATATAAACCAAATATTAAAAACTGAACTTTTGTTATTGTACATTTGTGACTTTAATGTGCACAAACTTCAAACAATTATGGAGTTACAAGCAACAGGTTTGTTATATTATGTTAATCTCATAATTATTTTTGTTTTTATATTGGATATGTAAATTACATTAAAACTTAGTGAAATAGTCCTAAGTTATTCTTTTAATATTTCATAATATTGTCATAAAGTTTAAGTTTACCTAGGATTCTTTCCGAGCTTTGATTTTTGCGAAATATAATAGGTAATTGAGTATTCTATCGTATCAACGAAAAAAATTTTGCACATATTTGCACTATTTAGTGTAAGTAGCTCTGACGTCGGAGTCGTATTACAATTTCATAAAATACTATTTTTTGTTATATTTATTTATTTATTCATTTTTTTTTTTTTTTTACTTATAAAAATAATGAATTATTTGATGAATTTAATTAATTTTTAATACCTAATTATTTTAGTATCGGGCTGTACTGATATTTTTCTGACTCGTAAATTCTTATTTCAAAAATTGAATGAATCTGGTGAAACTAAATTGGAGGATCAAGTTGTATTTTTAAAAAAATATTTAGAAAAACGAACCAATTGTCCAGAGTCTAAAATATCAGAACTGCATAAAAAAATATCATACTTCGTATCTGATTTCAAAAAGAAGTGGTCAAATTCTTATAGGATGAAAAATAGATTTGAGACTAAAAACACTGTTTGGTTAGAAACTTCATTAGGTTTCCCAAATTATAAACTTTCTTCTGGCAATTCTGGAGTAGGTAGACCAAAAGTTAGTTTTGACTCGGCATCAGAGAGAACTAAGCGGATGAAAACTCAACATTTGAGAGCATCATCTTCTACCGATGAATTGTGTCATGCAGCACATATGAGTTTGTGGGCATCAGGTAAAACTGATACGGCAAATTTGGTAAAAGAAGTTACCAGTACAACGCCAAAACGCGGTACTCGTTATAAAAAGGCTTTTAATCGATGGGAGACGTCAAAACGTATTGAGTTGCCACCAGAAGAAGCATTGTCTATGTTTATAGAAGCTGAACTTACGAAGTATCAATATAATATCATAAGAAACAAAGATAAGGAACGATTCCCATCATATAAAAAAATTCAACAAGCCAAAAAAAAATGTTATCCAAAAAGGCAATATATTTCAGTTACTGATTCAACAGTTCATATAAAACTGCAAGGATTATTAGATCACACAGTTTCACGCCTTATGCAAACTCAACATGAAGTGATTGAAAGACAAGACAATTTTCAAAGATTATGCTTAATTACTAATGGGGGTTCGACGGATCGTCTGGTCATTCAGAATATAAACAAAAGTTTATAAATAGTTCCACTAATGATGCAAGTATTTTTTTGTCTTCACTGGTACCTCTAAGGCTTATATCTGGTGATCCTGATTTACCATCACAGCAACAAATTGTGCTTTGGAACAATTTGAGGTCTTCGTCAACAAGATATTGTCGTCCTATTAGATTTCAATTTGCTCATGAGACAACGGACCTTGCTAAAAAAGAGAAAGACTATATAGAAAGTCAAATATCTGAATTAGTACCCACATTATACGAAATAGATGGTCGAATAATTGAAATAAACCACAAATTATTATTTACAATGGTTGATGGTAAAATATGCAATTCATTGACAGAAACAACTTCAACCATGAGATGTTTTTTATGTAATTTAACATCGAAAGACTTCAACAATATTGAAAAGTGCAAAGCAGCAAAAATAATATGTGAGTCTGCATTAGAATTTGGTATGTCAACGCTACACGCTTGGATTCGTTTTTTCGAATGTCTTTTACACGTAGCATACAAATTACCATTAAAAACATGGCAAGCTCGTGGTATAGAAAACAAAAAAGTCGTCGAAACCACCAAAAAAGATATAAGAGAAAAATTTAAAAATCAACTTAATAGTTGATAAACCAAAACCAGGATATGGAAACAGTAATGACGGCAATACAGCTAGACGTTTTTTCGAAAATACAGATGTATCAAGCAGTATTACTGGAGTAGATATAGTGGTAATCAAAAGATTTCGAACTATTTTGAAAACTATGGCTAGCGGTTATATAATAAATCTAAAACTGTTTGAAGAATATACTCTTAAAACGGCACAATTATTTGTAGAAAAATATCCCTGGTATAATATGTCACCTACTATGCACAAAGTATTAATTCACGGACCAACTATAATAGAAAAAGCAATACTCCCTATAGGACAGTTAGGTGAGGAAGCGCAGGAGGCAAACAACAAAATTTTTAAAAGGTACAGAGAAGGATTCACACGAAAATTTTCTCGTCAAGTAACTAATGAAGACATAGTAAATTGGTTGTTAATTTCGTCAGATCCATTTATCACAAGTATGCACCAACCAAGCAATGCTTACTGATGTAACTTGAGTTTGCTCTGTACTTAGTTTATCATTCAAAAAACTCCATAAATCAACGGCCTCATTATTGGAGATGTTTGAATTTCAGGAGTTTCAAAAATATTAGAATTTTCTTCTGTAATATTGTAAAAAGTCCATTTTAATAATTTTCAAAATTTGTCATGTTAAAAAAATGTATTAATGTTATAAACTCCTTACCATTCCATTTTAACTGATAAGTAAGTATAATTCATCTGTTATACTTTTTTCTGCGTGTTCAGCATTAATTGTATGCAGAATATATGTAAATCTATGTAAATCTTTGTAGTCTATGTGTCATTATCGGTATTTTTTACATGGTCTTAAAGCAGAAACTATCGAAGCATTGTTATTTTTACAAAATTATCAGAAGAAAATATGAAGAATTTCTATTTTATAATTTTTTTAAAGCAGTACATTTAAATATTAAGTTGTTTTTAGTTTTATTTTAATTAAATGTTAATTTTGTATTTTGATTAAATGTTTAATTATAATAAAAAATAAACATTTAATCAAAATACAAAATTAACATTTAATTAAAATAAAACTAAAAACAACTTAATATTTAAATGTACTGCTTTAAAAAAATTATAAAATAGAAAGTCTTCATATTTCCTTCTGATAATTTTGTAAAAATAACAATGCTTCGATAGTTTCTGCTTTAAGACCATGCAGGGCTCTAAGGGCCAGCTCGAACTCGGTTTCAGTGACACCAAGATTGGCCCGAGCCCGGCCAATTATTTTTTATTATAATTAAATGTTTATTTTGTATTTTGATTAAAAAAGAAGATTGATTCAATATACTGATTAGTGACTACCTATTTTTTTTTACCCTTTACTATTTACTTCACACGATGTAGGTAATAGGTACTAGGTTGTAAATTTTAGATAATACTTGGTAATAGTGTACACTGTACAGCAGTGGTCTTTAACTATTTAAATATATGGTGATGGTCATATATTTTTTAGTGAACATTTGGACTGGGTCTTGCCATATATTTAAGTTAAACATATTGGGCTGGGCTGGACGTATACTTAAGAGAAATGAATCGGGCCGGGCTGGACTGTATATCCAAGTAAAATAAATCGGGCCAGGCCGGGTATTATAAGTAAATTTATATTTTTGATGGGCTCGGACTTCAAAAGTTAGGCCCGCGCAGGGCTATAGTACATACGTCTCTTCGTATCAAATATACTACAATAATTTTATCACAATACAAATGATTCAACAGAACTACACTGTCAACAAATTTACAAACCAAACTCGTTTACCTAATTAAATATAATGGTAAATTATTTTATTTGAAAAATGCATTAGAGTAATATGCATTGTTAAAAAAGTTAAACAATTTTGAATGAAATATAGAAAAACAACATAATCGTATTCACGACCGTAAATCACTGAACTTACTAGAATTTTTACTTTTCATCATTCCACAAGAATTCTATTAATATAAAATTAAAATTAAAACTAATTAACAATAACAAGTTTAAGTAACAGCCCTGATACATTTTATCAAAACGTAGTGTATGAATGGTGCTACTTCGCTATGACGTATTTTTCAATATTTTATTTAGTTTTTAGAAAACTAAAGATGTTAGCTCCGTTATTAATATTAATATTAATTTAAAAAACTATTGTTTTTCGACTATTCGGCTTGAAAATTACTACTTAGTGTAATTTATTGTTAACATAAAATTAACATAATTTTACTATTTACGGAAAATAATTTTCTTCATAAACATAGAATGATACTTTTAATACAAAATAAACGCTATCAACGTTATCGGGTTAAAAAACAAAGTGATAAATAATCTTGATGAATATGAACTGACAACATATATTTATATTATAAATTAATATTATTTATAAAATATTATGACAGCTATTAACTATTAAGTTAAGAATTAAAAAAACGCTCATAGTTTATATGAATGCATACAGGTATTTCAAATGTATTTATTTCACAAGCTAATAATTTTGTTAATAATTAATTTTATAGTACTAAATGGGTCGGCAATAGACTAAATAAATAACCCAGGCAAATTTTTATTTTATTAAACTTAAATTGTAAAAAATATTAAGCAATACTTTTTTTCTAAATTCGTTAACATTTGAGAGGAGAGAACATCTAAACCCCTCCTAGGCATGGTCTTGCTTACAAAGTCAAAACACTTACAAAACACGTCTCGGAGCAGAACGTAATGCGTCTAACATTATTATTAATTTTTCGTCACTCGTTCGATCATTCGCTGTGCGACCACGCCAAGTTCAAGATAAGGTTAACGGTTTCCAGTAAACCTAATCAAATCATTATAAAGTTCCTTTATTGTGATTTACTCGCTCAGCAAGGTTTTAGGTTCACATACGAAGCATAATCCCATCTTCAATAGTTTCAAGGAATTTTTTACGTCATGAAAAATCCGCAGTGGTGACGCTAAATTTAAATAGCTACATTACCACGGAAACATGACTAAAAGTGGTCTAAAATAAAAATAATTATTTAACATCCCGAAAATAAATAACAAATTTATATCTGAGAAATCTTGCAATAGCGAAGCATTGCAGGGTCAACTAGTAATACATACGAAAATAGCTACATGTCAATACTGTAGTGTGCCGTGTGGCAATAATTTTTTATTCTAATAATCATAGTGAAAATTATTCGAATACATTTTTATTCGAATAATTATCTATTATATAAAAATAACATTTTTCCTAACATTGAATAAGACTAAAAAAAATTTTAAATAAAATGTAAGAACCATCCAAATATATATTTATACTTAATTTATTATTATATTTATTAATTGGCATGTTTGTAAAATAAAATGTATTATCTAAACCCCACACTTGGTTATTAAAAAATGTTTCTCAATAATACATATGATAAATCTCTTAACTGGCCAAAATACCTGATATATTCATATGTATTTACTATTACCATGAAGATAAAATTAAATCAATTTGTATATCCTCTAAACAATATTTGACAACACAAGTATACAAAATTTAAAGAGTTTAATTTTAATAAGATTAATTTAATTAAATTTTAGATTTCCCAAAATTTTAGTCGTTTTTATCTAAAAATTCATATAAACCGTCAGCAAGTAAGATGGATGCAATGTCTATTACCTTAAACAACTATTCAAAAACGGTTAGTCACTGCAATAAGATAAGTAAATTAAATCAAAATTTACAAAAAGAAAACAAAGATTTGCAAGCACAAAAATTGCATTTATTGAAAGCGTTTGAAAAATTGAAAGGCTTTGTGTTTCGTAGAAATAGTACACAAAATGATTCACGGATATTACCTATCAAAATCGACAACAAAATACCTAATTTTGATATATGTGAAGTAAGTATTACCATAATCAAAAAATCAAACACAATTATTATTTATTTTATTATTGAAATTATAATTTAAATATTAATATATCATACATTTATAGGACAATCAGAGCTGTTGTTCTAAAAGTTCAGTTAAATCTGAACAAACCATTTTAATAAGTACTCATTCTACTAGTTGCAGCGATCATGAAAATATGTCAGAAATTTCAGTTGAAATTAATATTAGTGATTATGATTTTTTATCAAAGCTTATGAATGACATCGATTTATTTTGTAGTACTAAAGCTGCTTGCGATCCTCATGTTAAATTAATAAAAAAATTACAAAAAACATTGATGGATGCAATGCAATTAGATGAATTAAACGAAATAAATTTAAATAAAAAACAAGAGGAAATAAATCATTTTCTAAAACAAATTGACGATGAAAAAGATGAAAATGAATGTAAAAAAGTCGTCATTTCTAGAATGGAGCAAGAAATTAGTGAATTAGCAGATGCACTAGAAGATCAGTTTCTGAAAAATAAAAAATTGATAAATTGTAACAAAGAACAACGTCGATTAAACGACGAATACTTAAAAATTAAACAAACTATGGAATGTGCATTATCTAACGCAGAAGTCCAATATCTTGACCTAACTACGTACACTTCAGAACTTGAAAATAATTTGAAAAAAGAAAATATCGATAATTGCAAAAAATCTAATATTATTCTTGATCTCCAACAACAAATAAATGCTTATACTTCTAAAATAGAAGAACTTAATTTTCAAGTGAGTTCAAGTGCTTGTGAAATCGCCAATTATAAGGAAAAATATTGTAAATTATTCCAAATAAATAAAAAATTAAAATATTACCATAATATTTTGAAAATCGAATTGAAAAGTACAAATTTACAACTTTATGTTTCAAAAGACCTTTCTAATATAAAGATCGATGAAAATGAAATCCTTATTCGAAAAATTGAATCGTTAAGAAATAATATAGACAATCTTGAAAGAGCCCTACAAATTTCAAGATCTGAAAATAATTCATTAGTTGAAAAATCCATTGTAGATGGAATAGAAATATTAAATTTCGTAAATAAAATGCACTTATTAGAACACCAAATAAAAGAAGGCGAAGATTTGCTCGAATGTGCTTTGACAGAAAAAAATTATACTCAAAAAAAATTAGAGGAATGTTGCTCAGAATTACTTACCAAAATAGATGATTGTAATGGTTTACAATTAAAATTAGTTGAAACGCAAAAGAATTTGGAGAACGCGTATGAAAAGTTGAGTGATTCCCAACAACAACTACAAAAAGCCAATCTTGAATTGAATAAAGAACAGATTAAGTATAAAAAAGCTAAAGAGGAATATGAGCTCCAAGCAGATAAATTTAAATGTGATGAAAAGTTGAATTCTTCCCAAGAAAAAATACAGGAGTCCGTGATTGAATCCAATAGAGAGCAAAATGAGAAAAAAATCGTCTCAGAGGAACACATCGATGAAGAAAAAAGTGTGTCGACGAAAAGCATACAGACTGATTTGTTAAACAATATTGAATCTATGAATGTAAATAAAACAGAAAGTCCGAGTATTGTTCAAACAGAGATTAAAGAAAATGAAGAAAAACTAATACTATCATCCGATCTAGTAAATGGACAGTTATCAAAAATCAAAGACAAGTAATTTTTTTATAGTACAATTTATAATTAATTAATTCAGATTATAAGTAGGTTTAGGCATATTTATTTAAAACTCATTCATTTCATACTAGAAATATTACATTTTGCAAGTAATCTTTGAATAAAAATTATTATTTTTCGTCAATAAAAAAATCAGTAGCGAAATTCACTGAGTTAGTTTTTTTTTTTTTTTTTTTTGATCGGTATACTAACAATTGAATATGTTCTTTGTTAGATACCAGGAGGACAAATTATTAAATACTAAAACCTATGTAAACGAAATTGTACAGCTAAGATTAGAAGATAATGCAATACGTATTCGTCCCAAAGAAAACAGAAACTTGAAAGTAAAAAGTACATCGAGATTAGTTGATACGAGCTTACAAAAATGTAATAACGTATCAGTAAATTCATTGACGATTTATAATTCTGAACCAAATTCTGAATCAAACGTATCCGTTCAGAAAATGTCTAAATTGTCCGAAAGTAATGTTAATAATTCTGACTCGAACTGTACGTCTGGTTGTTCTTGCTCTGTTGATTCAAGTAAATCAAAATGTGACTGCATCTTTAATTACTTTAAAAATTCGGAAAAATCATTATCAAATGAACTCAATACAATGAAACATAAACAAAAAAAATATAAAAGAAGGATATGCGAACTAGAAAATTGTTTAATTTATGAAAATGTAAAGCCACAATACTGCGACTCAAATATTATTCCGGAAGAAAATAATAAGTCACAAAGTAAAATAATAATTGTATACCTAACGTTAAAGATTTATAACTAAAAAAAAAAAAAAATTATGAAATTATAGACGAAAAACTTTCCAACGACTACAAGAATGAAACGAAAAGCTCTGATAATAAAATAAATTTAAAAGCAACTGAAGATAAGAAGCCAGTTTCGGCACAACAAAAGTTTACTGAAGATAAGAATATTGAAAAAATTGAAACCCTCCAGTAATCACAACCGTTACATTATTTTTATTTTTATTAATTTATCAACAAATCATAATTTTTTTAAAGGTTAAATCTTAAAAAGCACAAGACAAAAAAAATTAAAAAATCTAAGCAAAAAATTATGGCCAATAAGAAACTAACAAAGTTGGAAATTAAGTATAACTTACCATGTACTTCCTGCACAGAAAAAGATTGTTATTACAATAGGACTGCACCTCGGACTAAAGAAGAGTGGGATATATTAACCAAACAACTCAAATTACGCTGGATGCATTAAATACTAACCGTTTTTAAATAGTTAGGGATTATTGATATACCCGTTTTTTAAAATAATCAAATGATTAAACCTTTTATTGTGCGCATACACAGTACAACTTGCATTTTCTTAAACCAGGCATGTCAAACACGCGGCCCGTGGCTCATTTTTTTGTGGCCCGCGGCTACCAATATTAATGGACAAAAAAATATATATTTATGTCGTGTAACGACTATTTTAGATTCTTAGAGAGTGGTTTATTTGGTATACATTATTATACTGTCTTATCTTCTGATAAATCATAATCGAATAAGGATTATTGATGGTTTTATATAAATTTATATCTATATATCTATATAGAAAAATTTGTACAAAATATTTATTTTTTCGCAAAATTTGTATGTGCGGCACAAATAGTAAACTTTTCAATATATTTGGCCCATCTGATACTTTGAGTTTGACATGCCTGTCTTAAACAAACAAAAACATCTACTTTTGATATATATATTTGAATAGATTGATTTTTTTTTAAAGTCAATTTGGTCATTTTTACCATAGCTTTAAAACAAAAATTCATTAAATGATAACAAGTTAAAGTTTGGATTAAAATTATTTAATTTTTTAATAATTATCCTAGAATCATCTAAATCATTATGCAATTTATCATTTTTTTTTTAAATTGTTTTTCTTTTATGTATTTGTAGATTTTCAGACATTATTAAATCGTTTATATTTCATTTTGATGAATCAATTAATTTCAATTACGTATTTGATATAAATATTAGGTTAGGTTAACAAACGTGTTAATTAATTCACAAAGAAAAAATGAAATTAATTAACATAATTTTTATAATTTTAATAATTTTTATTATTTATTTTACTAAAATATAGTCTAAAAAACCATCTAACAAATTATTCAAAATTTAGTCCATCGTTTTCATAATTGAAATCAATGCATTACTTCTCTTTGATTGGTTATTAATATCAGCTCCTTTTGAAGTTCCATACAAACATTTATTTTTTATTTTTGAGGTCTTCAATATTTAATAATGGAGTTGAATACACTTCATTTTAAAATTTTCCCTCAGAACACTATAGTGAATAATACTAAATAAATACTAAATACAGAACTAAATAAATGATACAAATTATTAAAATTTTTAAAAACTGTGTTAATTTGTTTAATTTTACTTAGTTAATTAGTATAATAATTATAATTAACATTTACATCAAAGTCATAATCAAAGTTAATTGATTCCTCAAAATTAAATTTAAATGTCTTAATATTGTCTACAAACACACAAAAAAAAAAGTCGAAATTGCATAAAAGTTTATAAAATTCTAGGATGATAGTTGAAAAATTAAATAATTCTAATCGAAACTTAACTCTTTGTCATTCAGTGAATTTTGGTTTTAGAGCTATTGAAAAAAATCAATTTAACTTAAAAAAATTCAATCTATCTAAATCAGTTGTTGAAAGTAGGTGATGCTATTTAATAAAAATGAAAGTTTTATTATGCGTGCACACAATAAAACGGTTAAACATTTAAAAAGTGGAGAAAAAATGTGTATTTCACTAGTCCCTAACTTTTTAAAAACACTTTATTTCAATCCAATGTCAATGGACAGAATTATTTAAAAGTTATAATGTATGTACACAAATTAGTGTATAGTGTGTTTTACGATGTGATTTGAATATTTGGTTATATGTTTTTATTCAGGTTTTTTTTATAAAAGACTTAATAATTTGATACATTTTTCAAAAATTTAAATTTTTAAAATTTTTTCCATAAATGCTAAGGAGAATTATTAACTCCCTTTTAGAATTAGTATTTGAATTACATTAATATTTTTCAACAACTATGACTTATACTGTATGTCCGAGAGAACAGGATACACTTTACTACTCATTACTCTGTTATTATTTTCTATCAAATTATAAATACGTATTTCATAACACCATTGACATATTTTAAATCGGAAAAATGAGACGAGTAACATACGCGTAATTAAGTACAAGGTACAAATCATCATATTTTTGGACTGGTTTGTGACGTACCCTTCACCTAAAAATAATCGGAAATTCAATAAGAGCATTCCGTCTGCCGTATTCCAGAAAAAAAACTGGCATAATGTCATTTCCAGAATGTTTATATGTTTATAGCAGGTGCGCGAAACTAATTCGATAATTCGCTCTTGCTATACGGTGGACGTCAATCGTGAGACAAATGGTGACTGAAGTCAAAGTTCTAATGCCGGTGTCACAAGATTTCAGCATAGTCCTGTATCCATTAGCCGGTGATGTTACTTGTTGACGTTGTTGCTGTTGATCAATTAGATTTTGATTATCGCGTTTGGTTTGAATGTGCAAAAACATACTGAACACGGTTTGATTTTTTGTAGATGAGTATACGAACGAACAAACTGTACGTAATTAATGAAAACCGTCCATTGCGAGGCAGTTTTTTTAACATTTATTTATTATTATGATTTCCGAATGCACAGCATGAATGTTTTGAACCAAAACTATCGTCGATACGAGATTATTCAAACGACAGATAACAGCCAACAGTTTCACGTCACCAACGAAAGGCAACGATACTCTCGTTGTGTTTGAGAGAAATTCATGTCAATTCGGAAATAAAGGTGACCTAGTGACGATTGACACAAGCTTTTCTCGCGGATCCTTACTGATTCACCGGAACACCGGGGTTTTTCCCCCGGTGCGCCCCTCCTTTATTTTTATGTCATTTTAATAAATGTTTACTATTTTATATCTGCGAATAAACATATACAAAATATTAAACAAATTATATGCTTTGTAATTATTATGCATAGGTATTTGTTAATTACGTTTCGCGATATTGTGGTATTATTTCTTATTAAAATGTCATAAATACAATCGTCTGTTCGTAAATATGTTGTGTAATTTAGAAAAATATTTTTGAATCTGACGGGAAGTTTTTTTCTGTCAAGTGAGTAAGAATAATTAATTATTAATTATTAATATTAATTAATGAATAATTAATTACTCATTGTACCCTCAAAATATTCATCATACAACATAATATGTATTTTTTATATATATATATATATATATTAGGGTGGTCCTTATTTTTGAACTTTCAAATTGTTAATGTCTCACCCCCCTATTTTGTTTAATACCATAAAAAATTGATTTGGGTAAAATTTGGTTATACATACTCACCCCCTTCCCGTGCCCCACGGGGGTCGAAAAATGGTCAAATAAGGCTATTTTTATTTTTTTTTTTTAAAAATACAGCACTTGCCATAAAAATGTATAGAAACTTATGGGAAGAACATAAGTAAACAAGCGTTTTAGTATTAGTATTGAGTAATATTGTAATCGATAAATACTTTGTAATCTAAATATTATAAAAGTGCTAAGATAAAACGATAGGCAATGCGATATAATTTGCGACGTAATGCGGCTATTATTAAACTTTATCAAATTCAATATGCGGAGTTCGGACCATTTCTAATCATTAAGATATCAGTTGACAGTCATTCAATCACGGGAATACATGTTAGTGACAAATGTGTTGTTTCGTTTAACCACTGAAAGAAATTAATTCATTTTGTTCACACAGTTTATTTTATTTTAAAGTTTTAATTTATAATTATGGCGTCTACATCAAAAATTAACCTTCGCGATTCCAGTAAAATATTTTTAGTTGGAAGTGTTTCGAATCAAATTATTGGTAGTAAATTACCTTCAATAAAACAAGCTTTAAGTGTACTATTTTATAATATGCGTATTGTTAAATTAAATTTACACGAGAGCAGCAAATTAGTAATCAGAGAGATCGTAATATTTTGGGAAAAAGCACGTATTCCTGTAAGAGAAGAATATCATTTAATTAAAAAATTGGAGTCATTATATAATGAGTGGAGAAATCTACAAAAACACGAAACTTCAAAATTAGACAATAATCGAAAGAAAGAAGACTTATTCGTAAATAAGTTTGATGATATTTTTGACATCGCTCATGCTGACGCGTTAAGTATAATGAAAATAGAGGGCGATAGACAATTTTTAATTGCTCAGAGGACCAAAGGAAGACCGGGCTGTATGCTAGGAATAGATAAAAAAAACCAAAAACTAGAAGAACGTATAGGAAAAAAATCGACGGATGCAATAAAAAGAAAAAAAAGAGCTTATGAAGAAATGGAAACCTTAGGTAACTTATTTTTTATTGACGATTTATGTTTATTGTTAATAAATTAAACTTATGCATTTTAATTAAATTATTTTTGTTATTATTTTAGGACGAGTGGTAAATAGTTCGTCTCTTTTTCCGTCCTCAAGTAGTGAATCAGATGAAATTGACAAAATATCAATTGAAGAAGTTATAGAAAACCCAAAATTAGTTCAAATAAGAGGTAAAAATAATTTTATTACTGATAAACTGTCCGCAGCACTTGATAGGTGTAAAATTAGTGATCGAGACGCGGTTCATATTTTACTTGCAACTGCGCAGTCGTTAGGCGTTAATACTGATGCATTAATAATTAATCGTACATCACTTAAATGTACTCGGGAGCGTTTCCGTAAAGAAAGAATGGAGAAAATTCGAAATGATTTCAATCCATCTGAAATAGGTCCTTGTGTAGTTCATTGGGATGGTAAACTTCTTCCCTCATTATCCGGAAAGCAATTGGTTGACCGCCTACCGGTAATTATATCACATAATGGCACAGACCAACTTCTTGGAGTACCTGAACTTAGTTCTGGTACAGGAGAAAATCAAGCGACAGCTGTATATCAGGAACTTGAAAATTGGGGTCTGATTGAAAACGTCCAAGCTTTGTGCTGTGATACTACTGCATCAAATACTGGTCGATTAAAAGGTGCTTGTATATTACTGGAGCAAAAGTTGGAACGTGATATTCTATATTTACCATGCAGACACCATATCTTTGAAGTTGTACTGAGAAGTGCTTTTGAAATAAAGATTGATATTGCATCTGCCCCAGATGTATCAATTTTTAAACGTTTCCAAAAATCTTGGCCAAATATTGACGTTAAAAACTTTCATAATGGATTAGAAGATATTTATATTTTTCAATCAATGGAAGACCGAAATGAAGAACTAGCAATATTCTGTATAAACCAATTACAACAACACCAACCTCGAGATGATTATAAAGAACTACTAGAACTAACTATTATATTTCTCGGTCAAACACCACCTAATGGCATATTTTTCAAAGTTCCTGGACCCATAAACCATGCTAGATGGATGGAAAAAGCTATCTATTCTTTAAAAATATTTTTATTTCGAAACGAATTTAAATTAACTTTAAAAGAAAATAATGCTTTTCGGGACTTGTGTATTTTTATAGTTCGGTTGTACATACAACAGTGGTTTCGTGCTCCCGTTGCTCCACGAGCACCAAATCTGGACTTAGATTTTATAAAAAGTATAATATTGTATGAGACTATCGATAGTCATATTTCTAAGTCAGCATTAAAAAAAATGTGTGGCCATCTATGGTACTTAACACCAGAAGCGGCTTCATTAGCATTTTTTGATGACAATGTATCATTTCAAACAAAAATTAAAATGGTAAAAGCAATTAAATTTCATGAGAACGAACCAGAAGAAAACAAACGAATAATTCAACAACCAAATGAAATTTACGAGTATGCTAATAAAAATATTGATGACTTTATATCACTCCAATCAAGTAATTTTTTTATTAGGTTTGATATATCTATGGACTTTTTGGATTTAGACCCTAAATTATGGAACCAAAATGAGCATTATAAAAAAGGAAAAAAATTGGTAAATAATTTACGTGTTGTTAACGATGTTGCGGAAAGAGGAGTTAAGTTGATGGAAGACTACAACAAACTAATATCCAAAAACGAAGAACAAAAACAATATTTATTGCAAGTAGTTAGTGAGTACCGTCACAAATTCCCTGATTGTAAAAAGAGCACTTTGTCAAAGGAATTTTAATTATATATATATTATAATATTATATTGATCTAATATTATAAATAAAATATATTTATACAACATTTACGATTATATTTTAATATTAAATTGTTGATGTTATTATAAAACGGTATAAGTTTACATTTTTTTCAAAACTATGACGAATAATAAAAAAGTCAATTTTCCAAAATAAATGAATCATTTTGTATTTTGTTATGATGGTCGCAATTTTATGTATTTACGATAAATTGTGTAAAATTACTTTTTATATAAAATGTTATGTCCTACAATTAAGTTTTTACAGTTGTATGGTAAGTGCTGTAGTTTTTGAATAAAATGAAAAATAAAAATAAATAATAAAAATTACCTTTTTGACCGGTTTTTGACCCCTTTGGGGCACGGGAAGGGGGTGAGTAATCATAACTAAATTTTACCCAAATTAATTTTTTATGGTATTAAACAAAATAGGGGGGTGAGACATCAATAAAATTAAAATTTTTTTTCTCCACCTATAACCAAGGACCACCCTAATATATATATTATATTATGGTTCAAGTATTCTAACTAGATATTTAATACATTCGTTTTATTCCATTTTAATTATTTAATTAATTATAATAATTTTTAAATTAAATATATGTAATTAACATGCCGTTGTTGTTTACACATTTTAAGTGAATATTTGAATGATAACCAGTGGATCAATGCATGCATATTTCGTACGTTTTTAGTGCATATAATTCCAGGACTTACTAATAATAAAAGTATAAAATATATAAATATAACTATTAAGTGTGTCGTAATAGGGTGCCTACGAACATATATTCGTTTTTATACCCGTGACGGTTCTTACGGCTGTGGCGGTTAACCGCCAAGACTCGCGCTTGGTTGCGGGATAGGTATATTGAAGACCAATCGTACGATTCGACGTTTATGATTGAAAAACAACAAAAGGCATACAATGAATGCGCTTTGCGCTTAATAATTATAAAAATAAAAATATGCAAATATTGAATTTATGAGGCGCCCCAGAGTAACAATGATTAACAACTATTCATAATATAAAAGACCAGGGGCTCATTCACTGATCATACACTTTTTACAAATAATAATAATGATAATAATTATAATAATAATAATAATAAGCGATTTAACTATCACCGGACGATAGAAATTATGGACAGCACTCTTGAGACCACGAGAGCCGGATTGAAGCTGCAATGATGAAACAGCACACACGAACCGGCAACAACACGACGCACCGGCCGGTTTGGACAGCGACGGCGAGGGCGCATACACGTTAATTAGTAAAAACCAAAAATCGCGACCGCAGGCTGAAAAACGTACACGGGTCGAGGTGCACCACGACGCGAGAAAGGAAAAGTGAGACGAAACAAGTCAAGTGCAGTGACAAGCCGCGAGTCACGGCTGTACGTCCCCTCGATGTCGTCGCGCACGGTAATCGGTGAGACTCGAGGTGGACTGCGATAGACGGCGGTGGAGGGATCGGGACAGACCGATGTCGAGCTTCCTTGGACAAACGAATCCGGTGGCACGAGTACCGGTGGCGCGAACCATGTGCGGCTCGAACATCAACTCATCTCACAATTCAAAAACGCATGTATTCGTATCGTTAATGGTGAACGATGTTGGCAATATAGTTTGTAACTCGTATAATAGATAAAAGCTTAAATTAGTTTTTTAACTAGGAAGAGGAGTCGTGAAGTGACTGATTTTTTTTTTACCTATTTTGGAAGACGCAACGTTAAAAAGATTGAGCAACATCTATACATAGGATCATTTTAATACACCGTGTTTTATTTAACTATACAGGTGTATCTCTTGTTTCGATTGTCGTCATCTTATTATTGGTAGTAGCACTTTGCTGTTTCGTGTTCTACATCAAAACATCGGCTTTCACGTTGCCTGTCGTTGAAAACACGTTTCCACGAGAATTACCAATCATCAATCCTTACAAATACATCAGTCAGTCTTTCGTCTATAAGGCATTAAGACGCGCAACCGATCTAACGTTGTGCCTTAGAAGATGAAATATTACGGGACTTCTGGTAGGCTGTGTATACTCTGACTTTGAACCATTTGTCACCGAATGTTGTATTGTAGCAAACCTTTTCAGTTATATTATTACAATTGTTTTCAGTCACTTTTTTGAAAATATAAACCATATTATTAATTTTTATAATGCTTGCTTAATTTTTTTTATATGTAAATTTTAACATTTAGTCAATATATTTTGACCATCAGCATTAGGTTTTCAATAACGCATATGCGATGTTATATAAATCTAGATAAATACATTTTTTTTTACTTATTGAAAGCGAAATATTAATATGTACGTTATGATAATTTAATTGTTTATACCAACAATATAGTCCTTCATGATATCAATGCGAAATATATTTGAAACATTTTAAAACACTGTCAATGTACCGATTTATCTATCATTGCCATGTAGTACATACTTACTCATAAATATCAATTACAATCAGTTTTTTGATCTTTTTTTTTTTGTTACCTAAAGTCTCATAGATTCATATTTTTAATATTTGCTATAAATAAATAGATACAAACCGGACTCATAATTAGTAACATGAGGTATTAAATTTGTCTCTACGGTATCATTGATAAAAGCCAATCCAAGTATTTCTGTTATTTTATGTCGTCCTTTAAAAACTAGAGTGTAAATGGCAATTTTACTCATTGCGCCCTTCTATGAACTTATATCAAACCAAACAATGTCAGAAGGTGCAGCAATTCCTTAAAATTATAATATCGCCTTATATCAGAATTGTGTTACCAACATGACAACATAGATAACAAAGAAAAGAATGGACCGAGGTTTTACCAATGAAATAACAGGATATTTTAAGGGGGGATGTCTTATTATTCGCAAATATTATACAATGAGAAATTTCATAAAAAAAAAAAGAAAATTTTGTTGAGAAAGTTAAGAAACCGAAATTCAAGGAACCGAATATTAACACAGGTTACAGGTACGGTATAGGACGTTTAGGGATCACTATTACCCCGCACGAAATCTTTAAGAGTAACGAATGAAGAACTCGGCCAGCGACATCTACTTCAGTCCTCGACCAAGGTCGTCCGCAGGGGGGCAAGTAGGGGCAGTTGCCCCCTTTGACTTTTTTCTGGGTTAATTATCATAATCATTATGTTGTATAAAATATCAAAAAATAAATATTTTTAAATTAAAACCAAAAACATTTTTTCATCGGCTGATTTTTATTACACTCAAATACTCAATTATGATGGTGGGGCCAAGTGCAGTAGCAGTATCAACCAAATTTTTACTAGTTTTTTTTATTTTTTTTTGTTTAAAATAATTAATGGTCATACTGTCATAGAATATAATTGCATAGGTACAATCATGTACAATAATATTTACCACGGTTGTAGATAAACATCGGTTGTAGATAACATCTGAAAATGACAGCATTGACAGCTGAATTCTTCGCAGTATTTGATATTTTTCTTATCAGTGATTGAGAATAATTATATTTATTGTTTTTTCTGTTGTTAGAATCTTGTATCTTTCTATCTAAGAATTATAGTTCTCAAAATATTTTAGTTTTTGGATTAACATTAACCCAATTACTATTAGTAATTTATGAGGATACCTAGCGTTCTAGCGATTAGTTTGATACTTCGATAGTAATAATGTTTAGTATATTTAATATTCAGAAAAAGAGTAATAATAGTTCTAAACAAAATGAAATACAAAATCATACCTGTAATAGTTATAATAAAGATGTCGAAGCTGATGAATATTTATAACTATTTGTTAGGTATATATATATATATATATATATATATATATATATATATATATTATTTTTTTCTTAGAAAGTTTCTTTTTTTTTAATCTCATTAAACGGTATATTATATAGTTATGTTTAAATATTAAGTTTTAATTTTAATTTGATGTTATTATTTATATTTTATACAGTATAATAATATGTAAGTTTACATATTTTTTATAAATATTAATAATATATTTAAATCAATTTTGTTTTTACTAAAATAATATTATAATAATGTTATGTTTGTTTTTAAGTAAAAAAGAAAAATTGAGTTTTTTCCAAACGGTTTGGTAGTTGTTTCTTTATTTTATAGAAGGTATACAAATGTAATTATATAGGTACCTAAGTAACCTAAAATTATCAAATCAATGGTTATATTTTCATTGTTGAAAAAATCCATTTGTTAATTTAAAATTGTACATTAATTAATCAAAACTAATGATGTAAGATCAAGTACTAACTATCTATACATAAATAATAATTTAATATTTACGTTCCCTACGACCCTACCAACATGAGAGGAAACATGTCACAAAAAGTAGGTACTTTATCACTAATTAGATAGTGAACAAAAATTTTTTAAATATTTTACCCCCCCCCCCCCTTGAAAGATTTCTGCAGACGCCCTTGTCCTCGACTAACCACGGGTAGTGAACTCGGAATTCGAATACAACAAAGGGAATCGAACATGTATCTAAAGCCATCTTTGATTTGAAAACTATAACAAGGACACCTTTTGTATGTGTTAAAACAACAACCTTGTGGTCCTTCGATCGCAGCCCTGTGATTGAGTACCAAATACACGCTGTCAGTTATTTCACCAAGTTTATTATTGTTTTACACCAATCGATTTTAAGACAGTAACACGACGTGGTACGCGTGTTGGTGTTGATGCGCCGTGCGCACTAGTTTACGGCGGTGACCGACGCACAAAAATGAATCGACAGTTACGTTTTGCGGCGATGACCGTTTGTTGAATCCGAAAACAAAACGGTTTATTTCGAACAGAAAATACTGTAAATACTGTAATTTCTGTAACAGTACCGTCCGTGCACGGCGCCACGGGAAAACGGACCGGTTCGAAAGCCGCACCGGGCTCGGACGTGACCCGCGCATCACCGCCGATGGGGTGAGTGGATGGGATAGCGGCTGTGTCACTTCGACGTTGCACGCCGGGCGCCGTCAGGTGGTTTTTGATGGATCGACGAGCGTTTCGATGTAACGGCTGCCGCGCGGGTCCGCGTCTCACACTCGATCAACGTAATTTTACTGACGGTTCGCAAACAATTTTAGACGATATTCAATCAGGTAACAGTGGAATTGTAATTTAGTAATTAGCTAAAGCCACGCTTGGTCGAACCAACAACGGATCTATTAGTTTAATTACATTTAGGATACCGTCGACAATTGAAACTTTAATATCTATAATCGATCACTAATAACAAATTTAAATCGAATTAAAACTCTGGGAAGAAAAAAAAAGAAACAATTAACCTCGAATACTATACCGTCTGTAGAAGCACATCGACTAACACATAATATCACTTGGCGTGACAGTATATATATAAACAAACCTCTTTCTTAATTTGATTTCCTCTTTTATATTTGATACTACCATTTGAATTTGGTTTCTAAATTATTTCATTGATCTTACAATACAATATACAACCCGCCGTCTAATTGATATCTACAAATTGTTAATTGTATTCCATAACATATCAATTATGAACAGTACCGTAACTAAACTACTCGAGGCTTGTGTGCAAATCAGAATCTTGAGGCCCCTTAGGCCGCGTGCACATTGGAAAGCGTTGCGCGGTGAGCGATGGGCGATGAGCGGTAAGCGTTGAGTGGTGAGCTGTGAAGTGTGTATATTAAACAGCAAGCGATGAGCGTTGTTTACAACATTATTTTATTTTAATGTTGTGACTAAGAGCATCAAGAGACTATGTTTGAAAGTTCGTCGTATTTTATTGTTAGATAATTCGTTTTTACGAAGACGCATTTTAACTAAAAAGTGTTCTAGGCGAGTTCCGTCATGTATATGGATAATTAGAACTTGATCGAGAGAGATTTTTTTGAGATTTCATCATACAATTTATTTATTTTTTCAGTTTTTTTTACAACGGGGGTCTATAATTTAATAAAGATGGTCTTCCCTGCATTTCTGAAATAAGAAGTTCTCGACTTGCATTTGTAAAATGTACTTTTTGAGAGCACATCATGTTTTATAAAATACATTTTAATTAATATCAATACAAAATATAAATACAACGCTTAACAACAACGCTCACAATTCAAGACGTCTTCAAAAATAAACAACGCAATGCGCACAGCGCATCGCTAACGCTCAACGCTAAAGATCATGATTATGAAGTTGGCCCCACTAACTTGTCCGATCGACTCCAAATCGGTGCCAATATTTTGCAAATTAGGTAATTGTAAATAATTGCAAATTGGGTTTCGCAATTTGCAAATCGCACAATGAGCCGCAAATTTGATTTTTAGTTTGGTGGGCCTAACTTCATAGTCGTCCAAAGATCAGTGTACACAGCTCTGACAAAATTATCGTGTTCGATTTATTTTCGTCATCGATCACCGTTCACCGCGCAATACTCTTCAATGTGCACGCGACCTTACCATTATACATTTTTGAGCTTTTGACCTAATAAAACCTTATAATATATAGTATGAAGCCCGGGACCTGTGAGCAATACATACTCGGCACACTCGGTTTTTACGACACTGATTATAAACATATTAATACAACGTTAAACAAAAAATACTATTCTTAAAGACCCTTGTACTTAAACTAAGCAAATATTTTATTCTTCACTCGATATTATTTCTTTGTACAAATACAAAGTTTATTTATTAAACATAATCTTTATTTTCTTATTGAAATTAGACGTGAATAATTCTTTGAGATGGAAAATTCACAAAGCTGGTATACATTTTTGTAAAACTAAAAATATCGTAACTTGACACTACGTCAATAAGTTCGTCTTACAAAAGTTTGTTAAAATTTAAAAGTTTATTAAAATTACCTATACATAGCATATTTTTCTTCGAACAACTTATTTTACCAGTAGATGCATTAGTTACATTTTTATTTTATAAATTAATTTACTCTATAGGAAAAATTAAAATCTTTTGATATATTTAAGTTTTCTAAATAATTATGCTAAATTATATTATTTGCAGTTATTCAGAAAAAAATCAAAATAAAAACCGAGTAGTTATGTTCCACAACTTTTAACATTATTTGATCGCATATGTATTATTTGTTAAAAATTAAGTTAACTTTTTTTCTATCACACCTTGTTGCCGCTTTTAGCTCTTAAAGAATAAGGATTGCCTTAACAGCTAAGAAATTAAAATAAACCAGTAGCTCAGCAATAATTAATAAATGTATAATAAAAAAAAAAAAATTACAATTCAAATTCCACTTGTGTGTTTAACACAACAATACAAGTACCATGACAATGATAAAATACCAAGAATTTAGCCAAAAATGGTTCACAATAATAGTAATAATAAATAGTGAAAAATAACAATTTCATACAGGTAAGTAATATAAGAAAATATATTTTCCTAAATGACTTACAACAATAATAATAATATATGTCGATGGTCAAAAGGCCAATTGTCGTAACCCACACTTTGGTCGAAAATGGGATTATCATGGTATATTAAATTTCATATAATTTTCTTGTGGTTAACCAATTGTCGTAACCCACCATACTATTTAACTACTATAATTTTAATATTTATCATTTATTTTAATATCGTAACTAGGGAACGGATTTAAATGCTCTAAAAGACAAGTAAAATGCCTTAAAAAAATGCTTTAACATCAAAAAATGCACTAAAAAATGCCTTAAAAAAACTTTAAAAATGGGTTTATATTCAATAAAAACAAAATTTTGAATTTAAAACTTATAATAAAACACATTATTATGAAAAATCTAATAAAAAATATTTAAATACAAATAATACAATATAACCTTAATTAATTAACTTTCAATTATCTCCACCTTCTTTTTACCCTAAAAAATAAAAAATTTAATAGGTATACCATTTAGATAGGTATATTCGTTATACTTTTACCTTTTGTTTCATAGCATTGTATAATCCGGTTCTGCTTAATATTGTCAAACAGAAATCTTCGACGGTTATCGGCCAGTATTGTTTTGTATTTCGAGAAACTTCGTTCCACGTCAACTGACGTCATAGGTGCAAACTTCATATGAGCCATATCATCAGCAGTTAGTTCTTTAGATATTGTATTATTTCGAGATATTGCTTTTCCTTCCAAAATATTTAAAATATGTTTCATTGGGTATTTTAATTTTTTTTAGAATGAATGTGGAAAAAATGTTGAAAAAATGACTTAAAACCCACAAAATGCACTAAAAATGTCGAAAAATGCTCTAAAAATGCATTTAAGTCTGAAAAATGCAAAAAAAAATGCAAAAAAATGCAATTTGCATTCAAATCCATTCCCTAGTCGTAACCCATAATGATAAATAGTGAAAAATGCTGTAAGGCACATAAAAATGTTATAAGAAGAAAACTTAAGCCTCAAGACTTTTTTCTTCATTATGCCACATTTTTGTAACCCACATGCTGAAACCTAAAATGTTAATCAATTAATATTCAAATTTGTTCGTATATGAAATAGATACACCAATAGCATATTATTAATATGAAATTATTAAATAATTAAACACAAATATGTTATATTATAAATTATAATATTTATAAAAACTTTATATTCACGTTAAGAAATAAATAAAATAAGATTCGCTTCTTGAATGATAATAAAAAAAAATGTTTAACAACTTGTTTTCATTTTTAAAAAAATTAAAATTATTTCCTCAAATAACAAGAAAACAAAATATAAAACTATTAAATCAGGTTGGAATCATCCTCGTCGTCCGTTTCTGCCAATACTGTACTTTTCTTCGATATAGATAAATATTCCTAGTGATACCTCGGTGGAATCGTATTTGTTTCACAAAGTTTTACCAGATCTTTATATTTTGTTTCAGATATCGGTAGTTTTGAGTTATACGCGTGTATCAGTACACCAACTTTATTTCTTTTTCTTTTTGTTCTTTTTGCTGTAACATTTATAATTTCAAACTCAGCGTCCAACTCGTAACCAAATTATATTTTCACATCTCTCGATTTTGAAAAATTTACTTTTTTTATTTCGCTGAATTTTTTTCCATTTCTTAAAACTATTTAGAAAATATTGCATGCTGTAATATTTTGAAGTCCATAAAGTCATTATGACTCATCGTATATACATCGTACGGTTTTGGATTCAATCTTGCGTTTACCATAACTGTCGGCCATTATGAAGGTGCCCAAAAAATTTTATTTTTTAAATTTGATTCTATGGTAGCATGCATTGAATCAACAGGCATGTAAGTATGTCTAGGTTGCAAAATTGTAATAGTTATTTCCTGGACTCATTTAAAATAAACCAAGATATTGCCGATAATGTTTGATGATTTTTATTTTGCCCAGGACAGGAATTGTAATATATTGACACTTTTTTAATTTCTGCTCTATCGTCTACAATTGTTAAATATTTGACCATTACCGATCAAATCTCATTAGCTCCACGTTGACCATTTTCTTCTCCCCTAATGAAGCAGTATCCATTTTTTGTACCACTTTCGTAAAATGATTCATTGTAGATGGAATATTTTCTTGAATAGTATTATACAGTATAATAAGTCATGGACTTTTTGTAAACTGGTGCATAGAAATGAATGATCATCTTTGCTTTTTTTTAATCTTCTAAACGTATATTTTTAGAACTTTCAGCGTCTTTTAAATATTTTTGAAATTTTAATTTTTCTTCAGTTTTATTTTCATCTGGAATATTTTTCATTTTTTCACAAGTTCCGCATTTATCTTTTTTCGGGATGTGTATTCCAATATTAAACTTGGTATTGAAAATATTTCGAAACACTTGTTCTTTCACATACTCTATTTTCTTACGTTCACATTGTGCTTTATAAATTCTAAATATGTTTGTAAGATTTTTTATTTCTGATAACAAATATTTACAGGCAGAACTGGCTCTGCAGTAGTGTGACGGGACTGTTGGCAAATTTTTGATGAAGTTATCAACGTTTGCAAGCTTTTCGGGAGTAGTTTTATTCTTTAGTAGATGATTTCCTCGACCTTCTGTTTTGGACTGGTTTAATGTAATTTGCGATTTTCTTCAGTAAATGTCAAAATTCGTTGTGTAATATTTAACGTGCTAATCAAAAATTGTTGGCAATTTTGATGAACTCTCCGTCAATTGGTAAACATTTTTACGAAACAATAATGTTTGATCTAAATTTAAATAACTATTACGTACTGTTATCAAAATGTACTAATGTCAAATGCAGTAACCCTAATGCAATATTATTAATAATGCAGTCACAAATATTATGTGGTCAAACGCTGTAACCCTCAACTAGGTCATAAATAAAACTAAATTAACTATACAAATAACTCTTATAAACTTTCAATTCTTAAGAAAACTGATTCTCAGGTATCACAGAAAAAATAAATAATTATCTAGTACGTTCAAAAATGTATATATAGGTAAATAAAACGTTTAAAGTGTCTATTGTAAAATTATGTTTTTGTGGGTTCCGACACTTGGCCTTTTAATCATCGATGTATACCTTATACCAATATATGCCTTTTTGGCACACACAAAAATACAAGTAATAATAATAAAAACCTCAGCCCGTCGGCTATCAAAGAATTTTGTGGTGCATCACTTACCTTATATGCTTATGATGAAATGTAATGTCGGTATCCGTAATGATAATAATATAAAGGACTATTAAAAATTAAAGTTGTGATACCGCACAAGCACAATTACACTGCTAAACGCACCACGACGAATACACACTTGACACTGACACAGTCAATAGTCTGCAGCACTGAAAAATACGAATGAATGAAAAACCACGCTTATTCACAAAACGACCGCTGATAAATCTGAAACAATGAAGAATTACGCATGACAATATCAAATTGCCTCGAACGATATTTAACAGTCGGTTGACTCACAATACGAACACGAAGACGATAAAACCTGGTTTGCAATGAATAAAGATGGCTGCAGACGCACGGAAATTAACAATATGGAAGTGTGCACGATAAAATGCCTCAGCGTCACCACAATAAAACGAAAATAACCAAACTTATAAAACTTTTGGGACACTGAGACCACGACCTGAAAAAATACATAAAACATAACCGACAGTAACTTAAAAAATACATAAAACATAACCGACAGTAACTTGAAAACACGTACAATGAACATTTCCAAACGACAATAACGATGCAATCACGCTGTTGGTTAATCGCACGCGGAGGCATACCGCTACCGCCGACTGATGCCGCAACAGCACATCGGACCGCTACGCATCGCACGAAAATGATAACAGGAATGAAACAAAATAAACATCTGAAAACGTGTTCACAAAATGAATACACCTTGTGTTTTTTAGTTATAATACATTCGCGAATGAGTAAGGTCATTAAGTCCTATCGATGCATTCTTAAACACTTAAATATCGATACAAAATACTTCACTAAATTTATCAAAAATTAAAAAATTAAAATTAAACAGTCAACGTAGTAAATTAAATGGAAACCGACAGAAGAATATATGATTTCACCAATTATTGTCGGGATGACTCAATGAACTATACGTTGAATTAAAATGTAAAATGTAAAATATTCCTATTAATGGTTAAGCTTGCCCTATTAAATTTCAATAATTTAATAATTTTAAAAACTTTTTTGTTGAATATTCTTATTAAAGAATCAAATAGTCGCTTCATTTAATTGTATAGACAGTTTAAATATTTGTTTTTTTTTTACATTTTCGTAGATATAACAATAGATAGTTAAAAATCAAAATCTGTATTCCCGAAACAATTTATTATTATTTAACAAACGCTAAAATCAATACTATTCAAAAGTTGGATTATTTTATATTTTATATATGTTTATCATAATTATGTTACTGGAAATAAAAAACAATCGTTAACATTAATAAACAAATTGGGTACTCATCGACTAGAAGCATTTATTTCTAACTTTTTTTTTTCTTTGGAAAAACTACATTATTTAAGAAGTAATACTTAGTATTTATGAACGACATTAATCAAAATAGCATATAGTTGTACAACACCGTTTTCCGTATTGATCGACTAGGGCCAACAGCAGGCCTGAAATATGTGTCCTTTAAACTATAACTATAAACAGATCGGCAGCAGGCAGTCACGACAATAACTCATGTTCGTAACTGCACTCTCGTTCATAGTTTTGAAAATGTCTAACAATATCGAATTGTTTCAATAATAATTCGAAAAAAGGAATCGAACGAAAGATTCTAACGAATTCCTTTACCATGTTTGTATATGATTACATAAGTACTGACTTTTTAATTTTAATAAGTCGATTAAATATAAGTCATAATACAAAATATGTTATAATTTAGTTTATTGAAATTGTGAAAATTGTTTAATGATAACATAATATAACATTATATTATAATATATTAAAATGATAGTATATTTTACAAAATAAGAAAGATATTTGAGGGAGAGGGTTATAACCCGTTAATACTCCCTCCCTTAGTTATGCCACTGATCGTAAACCATTGTACATGCTTTATATTTTTTATTTTTCTTTTAATGTATATTTATAAAATATTTTCACTAACAATTGAGTATCAAGTGAACCGGACCGTAATCCACCATGTAATCGTATTTTTGAAATGAAACGTTCACCGCTAAATACGAATTATAATATGATAAACAAGTACATTCATTATTCTCACACGTATGCACACTTTATCAATCATAGCTTGACGCAGAGGAGTAACTTCATAGGAAACTACCCCGTTACAATAAGTATACTAGGCCCCTTAATTAATATTATTATTATACGAAAATCCAAAGTATACTCGTCATTATGTTTTTTTTTAAATGTGAATATTTATTAAGAAACGATAAATCCATAAAAAAAGAATCCAGTTTATTATTTTAGAAAAAACATTGTATATTGCGTGAATAATTCTACATTGATACTGAATAACTAACTAGAATTACCACGCATGATTTATGAATTTACTGTTAAATACATAAATGTTGTCAATTATTTTAAAGAAACTTAATCTTAGAAATGTCTAAAGGTCTCAAGGCTCCATATGATCTAGACCCCCGGGGCAATGCCCCATTTCTCCCTATGATAGCTACGCTACTGGCTTGGTGGTACCGTATCTGTAATCTTACATAGCATAGGCATGTTAAAGATACATACGTTTCACATTCTACTACTTCGCGGAGCGCAATAAAAACATTGTAATGTTTCATATTATTAATTAATTCCGAATTCGCATTCACTCGTACGGCATCCGAACTCGAACCAATAAATAATCACCCCCCCCCCTCCCCCAGTACCGCATGCATGCATAACAATTTATTATATAAGCATATCAATAACCGACGCTGCACATATAATTTTCCTGTTTAGTTCTCGGCTGTTAATCTAAGTGCACAAAACAATGCATTTACTCGTGTCTTCGTATCGAAGGGACGGATGCCGCCTACCCGCTCGCCACCGAAAATGTTTCCACTGTTACTATTCTATGATTATACACCATCTCCTCGATCTTATTTGATTTTATATCGTCGTCGTTCGTATGCATGAAGCTAGGTACGAGACTACCTTCGGTCATCGACTTCGTTTGAAAAACTGATGCGAGTATTATTACAGTTCAAACTCGAAATTATCCTCGGTAAATCGGTGATCAAACTTGATATAGGCCTCTCGAGTTCTGGGCATTTTTTTAATACGTGTTTTATTCCGAAATATATCGTAACCGTATTCATAGTCGTGTGTTAAACTTCTATTATTTTTGTTATGTAGAACACTATAGGAATTGCTAAACTACATTTCCAGTGGAAACGAAACCTTCTAGCAAACCATAACTTGTCAACCACGAGAAAATATGTTCTTGAAAACGTTAGTATGAAACGTCTGAACTTATGGGTGCAAAATGTGTACCCTAGTGAAAATAACAGACAACTTAACCTGAAAAATGTAGTTCTAGAGGAGGATCACAAAAAGAAACTCAACAGCAAGATTTACAAATGAGCAAACTTATCATAATTTACCTAAGTTATAGTAATTATTAGTGTTAATATTTGTAAATAAGCATTCTCCTAGTTTTAATATTATAGTAATTTTGTAATTAAACAATTGTCGAAAATATTCCCACAATTTATTTTTACAATAATTATATAAATCGATATTTAAAATAATAACTACAGTTTGATATTTTTTTAAATCTATTTTTGTTTTTAATCATCTGCTTCAATATAAAGTAATATAATTAATAAAATACTATCATCCTACCATTATATTTTAAAATTAAAATTATAATCCTAATTTTGGGTTATATACGTGGTATATACTCTTGCGGCTTATAAATAAAACGGATTCAATTTTTAATTCATCGACATTTTTAAATTATAGACATCTAATTCAGTAATTTTTTAGGTTTATGAGTTCTTTAACTGTTCAAGTATCTATATACTCGAATATTCCATAATATAATCGTTGAATAGATAGATTGATACATGCGTATTATTTTATGACTTTATTTCACTATATGTTCATGATATTCGACACAATAGTTAGTATGTACCAGAGTATTAATATAAAATAACGAAAGCACTTGTTGTTATTGTAATTTTTACGTTTACAGTTTAATGTCTACATTATAGATAGGTATGGGATTTTCAACTCAATGGCACGAATCAGTTCGTCTGAAACAGTTCACTTAAATGAGTTGACTCACTGAGTCAACTCATTGAGTCAACCACAACTCCCACTTCATAAAATTTTTTGATAAAACGTCATAAAAGCACGATATAAAATCACATGTCTCAGGAATTATTAAGTTATGTTGATAACACGAATTTGTAAACTACAGTAAACCACACTGAGTCACCGAACTATGGAACACTGATTCAACCCATTCAGTTCGCCTAAAAGAGTCACGAACTACCCATCCCTAATTATAGGTACCCAGCTAGTTTTCATTTTCATGTTATACAAAGTTTATTTTAAAATCACACAAGAATATAAAGCATGTGATTTCGGTGTTTAATTAAAAATAATATTACATAGTTGTTGTTATAAGTGATCTCAAAAAATCTCTATTCGTCATTACCGCTAGACACAGTTGTTGATATCTTAATAATCTTAATAATAGAAACATTCCCATATTTTATGACGATCTGATTCGTTTTATGCTCCGTATTACAAATTAATTGTGTATAACAAACATTTTAAACGTACCTATAGTATATTTTATTGTTTATATATTTCGTTCATCACCGCCAATCGGTCGCTAATACCGCAGACACTGGTGCAGCACAAGATGCAGACGACCACGGTGTAGATGCAGTGTTGAAGCCTGAAGTGACATGACTGTGGAACAAGGAAACTTCGGTGATGGTTAGAATGGAAGTAGAATTGAAGCTGCGGGAAGAGTACTACGAGATGGAGGTCATACTAGAGGAGCTGCGGGACGTGGTGAGGGATTTTATGTCGGAAGAAGAAACCAAGGGGAAATGTGATGGTGGTGGCGGTGATTTTGTCGGAAATTGAAACGGATCTATGGAGCCGTTTATATTTATTATACATATTAATATTGCATAAACAAAGAGTTTACATATTTTAATTATAGATAAGCGAAAAAAATTATTATATTTGGGTTTTCTTGATTAAATGTTATATACAAAGCTTGGTCTTCTAGAAAATAAATGATTTTTTTTTTTTTTAGTAAACTAAAAAGTCAGATAATGAAAAAAATGTAATATAATTACATATAAATAAATATATTATTTATTATTATACATATTTATTAATAAGTAGAAATTGCAATCAAAAAATTGTTAATACATATAAAAAATGTATATAAAAAATATATATATATATGTTTATTTATAAACATATATATAAAAAACAAATAAAATAACCATTTGAAGTTTATAAATTTTTTACCAAAGTTACTTAAAAATCAAATTATGAAAAACAAAGATTGAAAATGTCATTAAAAAAAAATTAAATTTAAAATTTTATATTCAATTCTGTAAACAATTTGAAATGGAAAAAAAAGCCAACGGCACGTAGTGTTCCCAAGCGGTCACCCATCCAAGTACTAACTACGCCCGACGTTGCTTAACTACAGTGATCGGACGAGAACTGGTGTATTCAACGTGGTATGGTCGTTAGCATTAGTCACTGAATTTTTATTTTTATTTAATTCAATGTCATATCTATAAATAATACATATTATTAGGGCCCGATTTAAATGTATTTAATACTATACAAATATGCTCTAAAAAATAGCCAAAAATGCTCTTAAAAAATGCATTTTACCACAAAAATGAACTTAAAAATACCATTTGTATATATATATTTTTTTTACACGATTTGTAAATTTTAAATAAGATGTAATTTTTATTCATTATTTTATTAAAAAAAACTGAACATTTGAAAAATTGATTTGATACTGACAAGCAAATGTTATGACCGCGATGTAATACGAACAGACTTATTTGAACGTGATTTTTGACCGAATACGGGTGACACTTCACAGTCAATAATAAATTATGATAAAAACTGAATCGAAAAATAAAGATTGACAATTAATATGGAAAACTCGCTACTTAGGTAAATATTAAAAAAATAATTTCTCTTTAGATAATATTTTTGAATATGCTAAATTTGTATAGTTTATTGAACAAATATGCATTAAAAACGAAAAAAAGACCGAAAATGCTAAAATATGTTCTAAAAATGAAAAAATATTGAAATATGCAAAAAAAAAGCAAAAAATGCAAAATAAAAATTTCACTTTTGAAGTCTCTGTTATATGAATCAAATTATAAACTTGGAAAGCATTGTCTAAGACTAACCAAAAAAAGATTCATTTTGCATTGAAATCCGGGCCCTACATATTATGATATTTAAATGTATCAAATAACAATTTTATTTGATTAATAAAATATAATAAAACCAATTGATTTGTAAATAAATCTTTCCTGTCCAATTTGACTTCTTTACCAAGTTTTTAATCTAATAAGCATTAAATCATAAAACATGACTATATGAATAATAAAATGTAAAAAAGATAAATACTCGTAGTGTTGAAGTAATTTATATTTATATTTATATTACCGACTTACATCAATACTGACGATGGTGAATCTTATTTACAAATTAAAATCATAGAATTGCAAAACAATGACGTTCTAAAAATTGCTTTCAATGAAATTAATCACCTAAAAATATTTTATTTAAATCTTTCTGAAATGGATTTTAAACTATTACTTAAATTTCCAAAAAATAAATATTGTTTACGATTAAACGATGAACTGGTAAATGCAGTTTTAAGAATATTAACGTTCAATATGATTTCGGATACAAACGAATTAGCGGAAAAACTTCAATCACAAAAATCACACAAGAAACTAAATATTTGCATTTTGTTGAACTGGAGAATAAATAATTTTTTTTTTAATATTTAAATGTTCTATATTTATATATTTCATTCAAATTTTGTTAATAAGGTTAATCTTGCAATGTGAAACTTATAATATGATTGTGCTATCCATAAATACATTATTATTATATGTTAAAATAGTTTTTTTTTTAGTAATATTGATTTTAATTTTGTATGTGGTCTTCAATAAGAAACTGATAAATATGACCTGCGTAAGTAAAAATCTTTTCGACCCTTGATGTAGACAGACAAAATAAATATCATGGTGAAACTTATACATTCCTAGCTCAGAATTTTAAAATGAGTTAAAATAGTTCTTGACTCGAAATAAATATTGTACCATCCCTAAAAATAAATAAATTTACAGTAAATGATAATTATAAATACCGTAAAAATCGTTTGGTTAACATAACCTATGTTTAATGTGTGTTTGATCATAAATTTAACTTGATTTCGCAAATTATTTACCTTTGAGTATAAGGAGTTTCATAGTTTTAGTCTATCCAATTTCTATATTTATAAATTATAATTTTTAATTTGTTAACGTTTTTAGAATATTTTACATTTATTTATTAAAAAAAAAAAATACTTTTATTAAATTGGATAATAACAGTAGATTTTAAATAGGCTTTTGTGTCTTTAATAAATCCTTTATCGTACAAAAAAACCATGTATAACGTTTACATAATAATTTCCAACCAAAATCATTTAGTCCATTATTCGTATTATGTAACAAAAAAACATGATTTACAACCAAGATAAGAGGAATAATTTACATGCACTGTAAGCTACTGCAGTGTTATATAAATAATGTCTCAGTAATAATTGAATCTTATCAATATAATCAAGGGAGTATTTCTTTGACAATCTAATTTATAAATATTAAAAAATTGGGCCACATAAAGACGTCGTGTGGAGTACAGTAGTCGGATGTGATACGAAAGAGTGACTTACATAGGTGAATTATTGTTATACGTTTGAAATTAATGTATCATCGGTTAGTTTTTTTTTTATTAGTATTGGAGATAGATAACGTAAAATCATGACCCATGAACTAATAGACTCATATTGACAGGAAAATGACAGATTTTATTGCGACAATACTATATTAGTGATTAGTAATCACTGATATAGTATGGGAGCTAAGTGTAATCACTGATTACACTTAGCTTCCATTAAATAAATTTTGGGATCTAACCGTGGAGTTTGAAAAATGTAATTTACGTATTTTTGTATTGTTATATTTCTAATGAAGTAGAATGTACTATTAAAAAAAAAATCGTTTTTCATATAATCTTTCACTAAAAAATTGATTTGATTTTTTCAGATATTTGAACACTTTGAAAATACTAAAAATAAAAAAATAAATCCTTAAATGGATGTATAGAACAGTATATTGAGTTAAATGGAGGCCGAGGGTCTGTATAATAGTATTACTACCTAACAGCGGACTGTAGACATCGTATGCACGGACTATAAAACTATGTAATATATGAGATAAATTCATGGTTTTTTTTTATGTGAAATCCTCATTCTTCCGAGAGCAAATACCTTATATTTTCTGTGTTTATTCTAAACAACTCTAATCTTCGTCACTTTATGTAATGCAAGTAGTTTTCTGCAAAGTAATTTCTTGGTGATCAAAAATCAATTGGCTGGAATAACAAAATATCGATTAATCGTGAATGTGTGTGTATAATGTACATTGTACTTCAGCGGTTCTCAAACTTTTACGACCACGGAACCATTAGAAAATAGTTTGTGTTTCGTAGAATCCTAATGTATGTAAGTCCAATTTACCTCAATTTTTCAATTATTTATTGTTAAACCAATAAGTACTTTTTTTTTTTTTTGAATTCACCTTTGAAATGTAGGATTTGATTAAGTAATTTAATATTTATAGATAAACATTTATTTAATATTTTAAACAATATTATAGTGTTATATATATTTCAATATTAAATTATTATTTTAATATTATATATATTCTTCTTCTTCTTCTACTTCGCCTTCCTCCCAACTATTTGGGGTCGGCCACCCTTGTCCTACACCTCCACTTTACTCGGTCAATCACATCTCCTCTGCACACACCGACAGCCCTCATGTCATTCTCCAAAGTCTCCAACCATCTCTTTTTTGGTCTTCCTCTTCCTCTTTTCCCTTCAACGTCCATCTTCATAACCACTCTTACTGCATTCGTTTCCTCTCGCCTTATCACATGCCCAAACCATCTCAGCCTATTTTCTCTCATCTTGTCCACAATTGGCGCTACACCAACACTACCTCTTAATATTATATATATTATATTATATATATATTATTAGATATATATTATATATCTCTTAATATTATATATATTTCACGATAACAATGAATATGATTGTAGATTGACATAAACGCGCGCGTTTGACCGGTAAATTTATTTCAATTTGCGGTGTGGGCTTAATGTTAAGACGATAGCGCAGTATGAAGTTTTTAAAAATGTATTAAAATTAATTTTAAAATAATATATACTGTTCAGTAAATTTGTTTTTCATAATCTTTAAAGAAATCTACAACGTATCTTTTAATACAAATTAAACATTTACTTACATTTTTTGTTTTTTTTGTGAAAAATTCAATATAGTTTGATTTCTTCTTTTTTTATCTAAGTTTTATCCTAGTGGAAAAATTAAAATCCTGAATAGTAAGCACAATGCACAACCAAAATATCAAAATAATACGTATTAACACGACATTCTGCAATCACTGAGATGCTGCCGGTTTATAATATTTTTTGTCGTCCATTTTTGTATGTTAATTGATTTTATAACTATATATGCATAATATACATTATATGTAAGGATAAGAACAATCTTCCGTCGGGTGTCTGTCGCTAATCGCTTACAAATATTTACTTAAAGATTTTAACATGAAACTAATGCGAAATGGAAAAACAAGAATGCAGAACACTATTTTGTATTATCGCGATCCATGCACAATGTTATATACAAGTACATTAAATATAGTACGGCCGCAGTAAAAAGCTAACAAAATTTAATTAATCAACATTGAGATAATTTTTAAATTTTCTTAATATTTCAGGGAGGGGGGCTGCAGCCCCCTTATCCCTCTCCTGGCTACGCCACTGCCATGGATAATGATAATGCACATATGCAGATAATTTTTAATAAATAAATATCTGTTATCTATCCAGATAATTTTTTGGTTATATATGTGTAACATTGATTGTCGTATTATAATTTTGTGATAAAAATTGAATAAAGCGAACGAAGAATCCGTCAAGATAAAAGAATACCCTGTTAGCTATTACTGTGAACTTTAACAATACTTTAATAGATTCTTAGATAAATTGAAAAGTTATGTTATTTTATGAAATTACACCAATACTTTAGTCATCAATATTGGTACAATGCCAATCGGTACAAGGGCCTATCGTAATTGCCTGCATCTCCTTGTAATCTAGGTTTTTTAACTGCATCGACGATAAAAATAGCAGTTTTGGCATGTCCTTTTTTTTTTTTTTTTGTTAAAATCAGCAATACACCCGTTGTCTGGAATGATTATTATTTAATACTTCAAGTTGAATGGTGAATATACTTCAAACAAGCTGTTGTATTTATATAACTCTACTGGGTACCAATATTCGTCTAGGCAAATGAATATGAGTGTAAAAAATAAATAAGTTTAGTGATGCGTAACATTATCTGAGTTTAGTTGACTTTGGACTCCGGTATATGAAGTGATATGATAAGTATAATTTTACAGTTTCCATGAGAGTATAAGAAAATAATTAAGAAGTTTTATGTAACGCGAGTATAATCGTATTATGTTATTGATTAAAAAAAAACTTGATACCTACATAAAAATATTTTATCCCGTCACCAAATTCGTTGTCTCCGTGTGAATATACGTATTATTAATAATAATAATAATTATTATTATAGGTATAATTCCGGAATATTTGCAGGTAAGCTATGTATAATTATAAGTATAAGGTTTATACATTTTTTCGATGAAAACATAATATATATATATTGTAAAGCGAAATAATATATTATAGGATATTGGAACGTTCAAAAATCGAAATAAAATACAAAAATCATTGAAAAACCAACAGAACCTAACTTTTTTTTTTTTAATTTCGAATCGTGATTGAAAAAAATAACACGCGTACAAGAACTAGTCGCCACTTGGAATTGTATTTTTATTTTTACCATTTTTATCGATTTTAATTGGTTAAGTGTTAGATTTTAAGCCAAGAAATAGCAGTTAATTTATTTTTGATTAGGGATTGATTATAATTATACATGTATTCAATATAACAACCAAGGGCGTCTATCATCAAAAATCCAGGAAGGATATGTATAATTGATGTCTCTTGGTGGTCGTTTTCGATAGGTTCCTAATTAGTATTTATGATTCTTAGAATTCATTCTCTAGTGGTAAAGTTTTGTCCATGAGGATAAGATAAGCTAACAAAATTAATTTAATATAAATAAATAATAATATTTTATGTATAAATGTATAATAGACGTGGAGTAGCCAGGTGGGGGACATGTTCCTCCCTTGTCTCTCCCAATGAAAGCTCATGATTAGAGGTCAGATTTTTATGATTTTACATATTTGTTTCTAGTCTATGCAATTAAATGGGAATTAGAAATCTTTACGATTCGTGAAACACAGAAATCAAAAGTAAAAATTCATTTTGCATAAAAAATCATATTTTAGGGGTTAGAGAATATTTAGCACGTTAGAGAATATTTGAGAATATTTTTGTAATATCGGCATATAATGAACATATTTCACGTATATTAGCACTTTGATAAAAGTTCACTAAATAATTTATTTCTCTGGGTTTTAATAAAAATTAATCTCCAGGTATTTCTTATCGATTGCGACAGCACATTGGTTATTTCGTTAGCTGTTACGACTATTCGTTGTCTACTAGTCGTTCGTCTCGTCTCGTGTTAATATCTGAGAACGATATATTAATAATTTAAATTAATTAATTAAATTAAGTATATTTAAAACCAAATTAATAAAAAATAAATCTAAATTGATTTTTTTTTTTAATATTTAAAGTATATTAAGAGAATATGTTGCCTATTTGATGTGACATAAAAACATCATATTTTAAGAATTTTAATAGAATATAAATCCGACCTCTAGTCATGATTAAAACTCTTCTTAATTTATTATATGACAGTATGACCGAAAGTAAATATGTTAGTTCTGTATGTGATGAGGATAAGAAGTAATGATAAATAACCTTAAAGTAGTACTGATAGACTAAATTATTTTTGTCGTGTTCATGCATTTATTTGTAATAATTGTAATATTATATTCATCGAATTATGTAGAAAAAAGCATATAACTACGTTTCCGTGAAAACTGATACAGGCTTATATAATGGATTTCCTTTCTTCCGGAGTTGAAAATTATTGTTTTTTTATTATACTGACCACAAAAGTGTGAGTTAATATTTTTATGGTTTGGCATAACGTTTCATTTTACCATAAAAATATTATCGGACAAATAACAAAAATCATGTACACTGGGTCATTTTGCAGGGTGTGATCTTCAATCGTTGACTTAAATCGTATAATATTTTAATAAAAGTAGAAAGTTAACATTTTTTTATGAGACGCGTAGCATTAAATCCAAGTCTAATTCGTTTATTTAGGAAATATTCACCGTTCTTATAACATTTAAACTGTGTTTATGGAACAATGAATTTAACCATACTTTAGTAAGACTATTTTGAATGAATTTAATAATGTAGGAACAGAATCTGTCACTGAGTGAGTGTGCACAATTGGAAAAATATTCTGAATGAGATGGAATTATAAATTATAATTCCTTTTCATACAGAATATTTACAGATTATAATTTATAATCTGTACAACGTAGGCATGGGTATTTATTTGCTGTTTTCAAATACTTTAAATTTATTTTGTTTATTTGTGATTAGTCGATATTATGATTTCCGAGTAAAATAAGAACGTGCTGAATTGGTTGTTTTAATATTTTATGTAATGATTAACGTATAACATTATCTTTTAACCAGGGTTACTAAAAAATTTGGATGGTATAAAACTATAATAGAATAAAAAAAAAAAATTAAATCAAATTTTTTCTATTGGTATTTTTACACAATAATGAAATAAAAAGTGAGGGGGCCAACGGGGCACGTAGTGTTTCCCAAGCGGTCACCCATCCGAGTACTAACTACGCCCGACGTTGCTTAACTTCAGTGATCGGACGAGAACTGGTGTATTCAACGTGGTATGGTCGTTGGCATTAAAAGAAAAATTAAAGTTTAGAGTCAAGTGTAGCCATTTAGATATTTTATTGTTTAAATAATAAATAATAATTAATAATTAATATTACTTTTTTATTAAATTAAGTATTTGGTTGTTGAAAATAAATTTCCCAATATTACACAGTATGTACAAGTCAGAAAATTGTATTGAAAATTATTTTTGTAGATTTTCAAATATATTTAAAAAATTAATTTTTATAGTTTCCCATTATGGATTCGTTTAAAATTATACAACGTACAAAATAATCTAAGCGCTGTTTATTAATATGTTTGAGTAATAATTTTAATTTTACTTGAAATTAATTATAATTTAAGATTAAAATCGTCAATACCGTGATATATATTTGGAAAGCCATAGGAAAAATTTTCGTGTGCCGCAGGTTGTTAGTGTCTGGTTTATCGGATTTTGCACATTTCTTCGATCATTTAAAGTAGGAATGATTTCTGATAGCATTAATTTAAAGATAATTTTAAGTTCACATGGAGAGCAAAGAAAAAGAAAACTAATATAAATTAATTTTTAGACTATATGAAAAAACCAATAATAATGGTAATATATAATAGGTTATAAAACAGATTAATGTATAACATTGTACATAAATGTATTATCACAAAAATATTTTTAACTTCATATTCATGAAAATATAATAGGGGCGTATAATATTTGAACAACATATACGTGTATATTTATTTATTTATGTAATTATTTTCAAGTATATCGTGCATACAAAATATCCCCGAAGGGAATAGATAGGTTCTGTTATTCACTTACTATGATAGAAACAGTAAAAAACCTATCATGCGAAGGTTTTTTCATTTTTCGTGATGGCAAAAGTGTTCGGATAGTTTTACAAAATTCTTAAATCCATTTATAAACTAAACACACATGGTACCCAACAAAAGTTTTATTTACTGCGATGTCTAAAACTTATTTATATATTTATACCAAAAAACAACAAAATTATCGTACAACATTAACATACTTTTTTGACAAAAATAAGTACAATTGTCTAATACCTAATAATTTAAAAATGAATATTTTTTTGAACTTGAAATTCTCCATAATAACACATACATATACGGATGAATGCCATTTTAAAAACTAATATTTCTAGTAACTTTCGATTTTGATGTTTTACACATGGACATATATATTTAAGTATTATATGTATATGTCTACGGTTTTATATTATAAGATTTATTCTTTTGAGATTCAAAAACTTGATAAGAGGAGACGTTATACATGAGACACAGAATAAGATTCCTATAAATACAGTGGGAGGATCAATCGATGGAATGTAATTGTTTGATGGACGTCACTGACAACTTAGTTTTACTATAAGGGGCACAAAAAAGGTGCGGAAGATACAGTAGGAATTACTATTAATAAGGATATACGTTGGTGAGTTATATTTTCACGGTATTTCTATAAAATCGTGCAATGTAGGAACTGTATTTTTTAAATTGTGTATCTTCCAATGATATAAATTTAAAAGAAGCGATAAAATCAATCAAATATTAAGTAATATTATAAGAAAACTTCTTAGTTCAAACTTTTCTTTAAAATAATTTTCATTGTTATAGTAGATTTTAATTGTCCAATGTACAATACAATATTAACATTGACAATCAAAAATAATGACTTAAAATAAATCGATCTCATATCTATACTCGTATGAATTTATATTTTATATTTTTTTAATATTATATGTTTACTAATTTACAATGTGAATGTTACACTGTAATACAATAGTATTTTCGATTTAATCAAGCTTGAGCCTAAAAATATTTGTAACAAACACAATTATAAAGGTCTATAATTTATCATTTATCTACGTGTTAATTAAATTTTTTTTTAAAAGTTCGAATAAGTACTACAATTTGCATTTATATTCTTAAAATCCTAAAAATACGCATTTAAAAAATAAAACCATAAAATATGCAAAATAAAAATAATACTATTTGATTCCGTAGAACGAGAATCAAATTTGTATCCAGGTTCGCATTAAACTGGATCAATAGAAAAAATATACACTTTCATAAACATCCGAGTCCTAGTAATTTCTATGCCACCATTATCATAATCTACCCTACCCTATCTTCACCAAAGCTCCCTCCACCTTACTGATAGTATATCCTCTGCTCCACGTTACTTCTAATCTATCCTATATCTACCTGCCATCCCTTATTTAACTAAGCCACCCCTCCCCTCCACTACATCTTGCTAATATAATGACCACGTAAAACATTATGCATATGTTGAAACATAATCTTAATTTATTTATTATTGATTGGTACTAAATATTACGAAATATGTGTTTTTAAAAAGTAAGAAACGTGAGCATTTTAAGATTCGTTAATATGATTAACTTATAATCATTTTATACCTTATGGTTAGAGTATTATAGCTATACATGGTACGATTTTTGATATATGTATGCTAAAAAGCATAGAGATAGTATTAATTATACCTTGCACAAAAATAGAAATGTTTTTATAGAGTAGAAAATTCATGTTCTTCGTGTCATTGACTGTGATAAGATTATTTTAAAAAAAAATAACATTAATGTTTCAATTAATGTTTTTGGTTTTATATAAGGAAGAAAAGGTAAAGGAGTAGGAAAGGAGAATAAATGTCTTATTTTTCCATTAAGAATAGTAAATATTTAATTTCTTAAATAATAATAATAATTTCTTAAATTTAATTTCTTCTATTCTTATTCAACATATGTTGAAAAATCCGATTACTTCGGCATTATATTAGTTTCAAGCGAAAGTATAAGTCATTATATCTATATTAAATACAGATCTCCTTTATTGTGGTTATTGTGTTCGCAGGAAATAAAGCATAAGCTAAAAGTGTTTTTTTTTTTTTTTCAATAGGCGCTTTACCACGTTTTTCAGTCCATTAAAAAATTTTAATTATCTGGTCAAGAGACTTTAAATGTGTATATAAAAGTCTGCGGTTTGCTTAAATCTGTTCTACATTAGATTGTTGGCGGATATTCATTAAAAATATAGGAAAGGGGGGCTTAAGAGCATTAATGGAGGACTAATTATAATCACTACCTATTGAATTAATGGGTCGTTCTAACATCCTGCTCCCTCCCCTCCTCTCAAAATGGCACTCCTGGTTAAGAAATAAAAAAAGAAGAGTTTTTCTTCGCTCATTTTTGTGCTACGAAAAAAATCATGACCATAAAATATGAAAAATATTGGTCAGAAGTACTCGGACTCTAACACGGTGCAGCGCGGTCAGTAGTGACACCGCATGGTGGCGATCAAGTGGGATGAGTCACGGGGATTCCAAAACTCTCTATTTCACACTACTTTTATAATTACCTAAGAGATCAAATTCCACACTTTCATACTTACACCATTGAAACTAAACTCGGTATTTATCAGGTATTTCACCTGGTTCACATTGGCGAGCAACGGGCGACAGCGAGGAGCGATTGTCAGTGCACGATGAGCGACAAAGGTATTTTTCATCTAGTAGCGATGTTTAAATATTTTATATTTTATTAATTACTTAGCAGAAATCTACTGTTTACTTTTTATTTACTTGTTAAACCACGGATTGCACCCACTTCAGCCCTTATTTTTTTTATTTTATTTTTTTTTTGTTTGTATTTTTTTAATCTTTGTGACGATCATTCTACAAAATCGGTTTTAATTGAACTTGGGAAATTAGCTTTTCTCTTTTTATGGAAGTAAATTTGTATCGATTCATAATTTATTGTAATATTTATAATAAAGTTAAATGAATAAAATTAGTTATAACATGTAAACTGTTTCACACTTTACTTGAAAATAAAGTACATATCGCTCTGAAAATTATGGCTAATATTAAACATTATTTAATTAATATCGATTAATATTGATCGCATTGCGTGAGCGTCACCGTCGTCGGTCGCTCAAGATAAATACAAACACTTCCATTTGGAACCACGTGTTAAATGTATTTAAGAAAATGTCTTTTTGCTCGTTGCTGTTAACCGTCTTTCGTCAATATGATCCAAGCCTATCCCATAAGATATGGGTTACGAATATTAGACATCGTATCACAAACTGTCCATTATCTTTATTTCAAGTCGGTTTTAGTGAATTTGCCGATAATAATAGTAAAATTCTCGAAATAGATTTTTCTCTCCACACTAAAACAGAATGAGTTTCCAAAGAAAAAGTTCACTCCTAAATAAAATGACTGCCAGGCTTACTATTATAGAATTCGATATTGACATCAATCCCCTCGCTGTGTCAAATGCGGAAATAATCATTACTCTTCGGAGAAATTCTAAATTTATTTTAAATGAATAATTACAAATGAGTATGAAGGATAATTCCGGGAAATCGTTGATTGTAAAATGGCTGTTGAGAATATTGTGATTTTTCATTTCAAAGTAGAGATGTAAAATTCAGTTAAATTTAAGGAAAAGTTCATTAATTCGCAGTTCTCCGAAATAAATGGTTCAAATGAAATATTCTTTGGTTCACATAATTCACTATAGTTTAAATGTTTCAAACGATTTGATTTTACAAACGATATGAACTATTTCTCTTATCACTACTATTATCATGAACTGTAATGCAAACATTGCACACGGCTGTTTTGGGATTTTGTACGATAAACTTAATAGTAAATAATAAAGACATAATTTGAAGTTCACGAACTATATTACACTTTACAATACATAATGCTACCCATTTATTTTTTTAATTGTTAGATTACAGGTACTGTAACAGTTCAGAATAGTTCACCAAAGTGAATAGTTCATTAAGCCATAATTATTTATTTACTATAGGTAATCAATTTGTATTATCTAACAAAATTGTTACTTCTTTAACCAAATCCAGTAAAATATGTTCCAAATAAAATATAGTTAGTTTGAGCTTCATGAAATTTTACCACAAGTCATCATCACGTTTGATTTTTCGTAAACATAACCTGTAATATTGAATTAAGTTCTTCTTATAATAAAATAATTATATTTAATTTAGACAAATTTGATTACCTTTTGGCGTCCATTAACAAAAGTAGCAATACATCCTCCGACTTATACGTAGTTGCCCCTAGACTTAATAAAAATAATTATCGTTACGTCTTAGGTGTAACTGCCTAATTTTTATTAGGCAACTTTTAATTTTACCAATGTTTACAGCCTCTTCTTCTGGCATAAGTTTTTTGGCGCTAACAGGACATTTTATTTCTACCAACGAATCATCACTTATAATTCCGTCTGGACTAGTGGCTAAAAATTGTATTTTTATACCAACAACTAAACCAGAAGACACAATTTTTTTTTAATTTGATCTTCTAGTTGTTATTTTGCTGTCACGTAATTTGCAATTCCATACCTAGCAGCATTCCTAGTAAATTTTCTAAATAAAATATCTTTTACCATTTTCACAAATGTTTTTTCTTGACATTTACATATTTGTCCAAATATTGCTGCTGTAAGCCGGTGAATAAGAATAAAATTGAATAATAGTTATATTATTATTAATTAAATGTTTTTGTGAATACTAACCGTTTTTTTTCTCTCAGTATACCATTCTTCACATTGATTTTGCCTCTTTGTTCTAGATTCTAATGTTTTAATTTAGTTCTCAGAAAGTGATAATTTTTCTAAATTAATACGTTTGTAATTTTTAATTTCATATTCAGTCAATTCTAAAAAATAGATCATATGACACATTTCCATAATTTCCATCTGGTCCTTGATTTTTCTGAGATGCAACAGACCGCTCAGAGATTTTAAAAATACAACGAGATAAGTTTTTTTATTAAATGTAACCAGTATTCTTTTTATAAAATGTTTAGTAAATTTTTCCGGATTTTTATCGGTTACTGTGCCCCCGAATTTCGCACATGTCACCAATCTCAGCCCGTACCCAAATACAACGAATTTCGATTTGAGATTTATGTCAGCATTTAGCAGCCAATTAGCAACGATTAGCAAAGCAATCGCAGAAATTCACAAACCAATATTTCGTTCGTAAAAGAAGTTTCCGAATTTTCCAAGTCTCCGGCCCGTTATTTAACGTGATATTAAGGTTATTTATTATAACCAAAATTATTATTTATGGGCGTTGTATTTTATTGTATTGCAATACAGTATCCTAATTATGATACTTCATATAGGTAATAAAATATTATATACATTATATATCATTTTAAAAGTTATTAATATACTATATTAATAACTTTTAAAATGATTCAGTGAAATATACACAATTGTATCTGAGTTATCAGTAATTTTAATTTATTTTTGTGTAAACAATTATTAATAATTTCGACTTGAAATATTTAAACATTTAGTAAATTGATAAATATCAGTTGTTTTTTAATTACTTTTCAATTTAAAATATCTGTGGGGTGTATATTTTGTGAAAAATTAAAGGACGAAAGCCAGCAATTCCTCCCAAAACTGTTTTTGAAGCAGTGCTTCATTTTAAATATTTTAAAGAAAGAGTTGTTATAACACAATAGTGAAAAAAGTAAGTGAATAGTACTATTTTAAATAATTTGATACTGTGATTGTACAAACATGGAACATCAAAAGTGAATATTTTTCTTTTCCTATTTGTTGTATTTTTAATTTATTATTATTAAAAGTCGAAATTCACAATATTTGGGTACGGGGCGGGGCTGGTGACATGTGCGAAATTTGGAAATCTCTTTAACAGAAGAAATATTGTTTTGCGAATTTCTGCGATTGCTTTACAAATCGTTGCTAATTGGCTGCTAAATGCTGACATAAATCTCAAATCGAAATTCGCTTGTTTTAGTACAATGTTCCTTGTATACTGTTTTTACTCGTGTGGAAAAATCTCAAAATTCCGTATGCACAATATTTATGAACAATCGTTTGAATTTAAAATTGTAGCAATATTTTATATTTTTTGTCTTTTATACAAGTAATAAATTCAATACTGTTTGTACCAAAATATGCGTATACGTATTCATCCATCGTGATAATAACACCAGATTTACTACTGCGTAAATAGTGACGAGCTATCACTGTGCATGCCACCAGCCATCCTTTTTATACTCTGGAGAATGTTCTAGAAATATTTCAATCGAATATTCCAGAATATTCTATTTCTCGAATTCGGGGGGGGGGGAGCTACTAGTAGATACTAGTTTTTACTACTACTACGACTTGTGGTTGCTTGTGGTGTGGTCCGTATGAAATTAATGTATTGTTTCAATGTATCACTAACTGTGGCGCCACAAACTTGCGGGGACCGACCACATAAATCCGTAGTGACGACACATCATGTGAAAGCATAAATTAAAAACAATGTATTTTTATCAGTGGCGACATGCAAAGAGGTCCGTGTGAAACGGGCCTTATACATAAAAGATACAAAATATAAAACACGAGTAAAAACAGTATACAAGAAACATTGTATTAAAATTTTAAAATTGTTCGCCCAATAAATATTTTTTTATTAGCATTTTACGGAAAAAACTCAAATGTCTATAAATAGCACAAAAAATATCGAAAACCTTTAAGGAGCTGTCACACGAGGCGATTTTAGTCGCCGCGACTAGGTTGTAACGCACAGAGTTGTACGATGTAGCAAGTAATGAGTTGTAGTCAGTCACAAAATGTCGTCAATCGTATCACGTTGTACCATTTTAAGACGATTAATTCGTCTTAAGTGTGCAGAATTAACAGAAAGATTGATTTTTGATATACAAAATACTCGAAAGAGAAAGTGGGTTCGTAATTGGACTCGTAAAAGAGAACAATTTGGGGCCTCTATCTTGCTTTTGAATAAATTGGCTGAAGAGGATCCTTCTGGATACAGAAATATTATTCGGTTATCACAGACGAATTTTGATGAACTTTTTCAAATGTTCATACCCAGCAATAACTAAAATAAATACTCCAATGAGAAATGCAGCTCCAAGTAAAACAAAACTTGAAATAACACTGCGTTACTTAGCGAGTGGTGACAGCCTGATTCAGATACATTTATGTAGGAAGTAATGGAAGAGCTTCGGATAATACAATATTCAAAGTTTTTACTTTAAATATCGCACTTGAAAACAATTTGCTCAATTGGCCGGAGAGTGTGGGGGATGATGCTTTTCCTCTTCGAACGAACATATCATATATATATATATATCACTTCCTACATCAATGTATCTAAAGCAGTAATCGGCATCTACCATTGCAAATAAAACGATACTGTAAAATCCTTTGTAATTAAAAAATGTGGTTGTACTGTTTGGGGGGAGAGGGTGAATGATGGGAACATGCTTCCCATCAAGTGCTCCACAGCAATTACGAAATTTTCACTTTGTTTCAAATGATTTTTGGATAGACCGCCACTCATCTATAGTATCTAGAACCTAAACACATTTGTGAAATAATGAAAATGTTTCTTGTAGTTATTGTTTAATTAATTTTCAATTATCCAACTAACAGTGCCTAAAATAATAAAAATTTCGTACTGCACACAAAAAAAGGACCCATGTAGGAAGTGTATTTTAGTAACCTAATACATACTTGTAACTATGTTAAAATCATAATATTATTGTAAAAAACTGTATGTTGATATAAATTTAATTTTTTTTTATTAACAGGACATTTCATTAATCAACCAAGATTTGGAAAACTGCAATGATGCAGATGAGATGAAAGTGTTTCCGTAATATCTGAAAAACCAATTGAACAAGTCACGACTCAGCCACTTTCCTCTTCATCTACCAAAAATATTGACCCATTACCTCCGAAGAAGAAGATTAATAGTAACAAGTCCTCGAGCTTGGAACAGTCTGTTTTCAAACTTCACGAAATTGCATTACTAACAAATGAAACCGATGATGAATACGATCGTTTTGGAATGCATATTTCAGCTCAACTTAAACATCTACCATTAAGAAGTTTTATAGTACTACAAGAAAAAAATCAAAGTTTAATTACCCAAGAAAGATTGAGCATAATTGATTCCTCGAATAATCAAATTGAATATGCATTCTCTATTCCAACATCATCTGGCAGATCATCAAACCTTAGCCAAACATCTTCCTCTTCTTCAGCTCATATAACCTCTATTATTCATATCGGAGAATACCAAGAAAATCCTCAGTGCAATACATTTCAGTCAACTATACAGTCGGATAACACAATGCTGAACCCGATTCAACTAGCAATTTTAAAAATATGTTCTAATAGTTAGAATAGTATAAATTCTATAATTCGAGAAATATTTTTTTTAGTTTTCTATAAAAGGTTTTTATGCACAAGTATGTAGCAGTTATATAATAATATATACATTGTATAAATATATGCAATAAAAAGTTCGTTGTTTTTAGATTCTGAACGGAGTGAAGAATGTATTGATTTTACAATGATGTGTGTTTTTTTTTTTTTTTTTGTGTCTGTCGACACGATTTGGGGCAGTAAAAATGCTTCGATTTCCTTATGTAGCAACTTTTCTGAAAGAAAAGTGAATCTATTTGGTACTTTGGGGGGTCAAAAGTTAGTCAAAAATTTCCAATATTTTTTAAATGCGACGGGAAAAACCATAAAAAAATTTGGGAAAAACGGGAGTTTTTATGCAAAACCAGTTTTCGACATAATCAAATTTTTTATTTTGCTATAACTCAATAACTAATCGATGTAAATACTTGAAATTTTCACCAAATGTTTAGATTAGCGTTTTCTATACACCATTAAATTTTCAAAGTATTTTGACTTTTATTAAGCTATTTATAGACGATTGAAATTTTCAATTTTTTTAAGTATTTTTTTTTAAATAACGATAAAATTTTTTTGGCTACCCAGAAAATCTTGAAAATTTAATACAAGGTTTCTTATAAGTTGTTCCTTAACTGATAAAAAAAAATCTAAAATCGTAAGTCACAATTTTTTTTTATAAGTGCTCAAATTTCCAATTTATACGAAATATGTAAAAATCACGATAATTTGCAAGTTATTTTGTAGATTAAAATTCATAAAATTTTTTCTGTTCATACTTAAGGTTCAAAATTTTAATACTAGGTTATCTATAAGCTACTCTTCAAAAATCTTTAAAAAAATTTCTACCGAACTTGAGGAAAAAATTTTATAACTGTTTGAAATTTAAATATTTACGAAATTGCATAAAATAGCGATTTATTCTCAAACGATTTTAAATATTTGTTATAATTCAAGTCGCAGATTTTTGAAATTTCTACCAGCTGTTAAGATTGGTATTTCCTTAATGTCATATTTTTTTCAAAATATTATATTGATTTTTAAGCCACTTATAGGCATTTAAAATATTCGATTTTTTTATATTTTTTTTTTATAATCGGTGATAAAAAAAAATTGGCTCGTACAAAATATTTGAAAATTTAATAGAAGATTCCACAGAAATAGTTCTTAAAGTCATTCAAAAATGATTAAAATCCATAGGCACAATTTTTTTTATAAGCGTTTGAACAGCGAATATCGACATAAAATTACATGTAAAATATAATATAATGTATAATATTCTAGACTGACAAAGATATCGCTGTATGCAACTGCCAACCCATCCTAATTGAAAAATATATTTATCGTTTCAAAATAAAATATACTTTTTACAATGTTTATAAATAACAATGTATTATATCCTAGACAAACATATGAACTCCGTTCAGAATCGTTATTCGTATACAATGATATCTATCATTGCATTCAAATTTAACAAATCCATTATAATTATGACCTATCCTATAAGCGAGGTGCACTCCACCCCTAACTGTACAGCAGAGCGAGGCCCATCCGGTTCTTTTTAAGTTTGGAAATACACATAATGATTTGTAATAGTATATGTTTATCACGTTTTACTTTGTTAAGGGTTTTTATGTATAATATAGTAAAAATTAACAAATCAATAACAAGTATAAATTAATTAAATTATTTAACTAACCTTGATGAATGATGCCAAAGCGTTGTAAATTGCTATCAATACGTCAGGTAAAAATGTCGATATTGTATTGTCAGGAACTCTGAATAAATACTCTAAAGTCATCAGGCTGTCACCACTCGCTAAGTAACACAGTGTTATTACAAGTTTTGTTTTACTTGGAACTGCATTTTTCATTGGAGTATTTATTTTAGTTATTGCTAGGCTGAGCATTTGAAGAAGTTCATCAAACTTCGTCTGTGATAACCGAATAATATTTCTGTAACCAGAAAGATCCTCTTCAGCCAATTCTTTCAAAAGCAAGGCAGAGGCCCCAAATTATTCTCTTTTACGAATCCAATCACGAACCCACTTTCTCTTTCGAGTATTTTGTATATCAAAAATCAATCTATCTGTTAATTCTGCATACTTAAGGCGAATTAATCGTCATAACATTTCACATTTATTGCGACGGGAGTTGGAAAAGAAAAGGTATAAAAAGAAAGTATTATGGATCAGAGGTTGGATTTCAAGGCGAGAGAAATGTGGTGCATCCAGTACATTATTAGAAGAATTAAAACACGAAGACTCTGCAGCCTACCGAAATATTCTAAGGATGAACGGGACCCATGGTTAACTGCAGTTTGATACATTGTTACAGATGATTATGGCCAAGTAAGGAAAGAAGACATTTAAATGAGGATGGCGATTCCGTCGAAAATCAAACTGGAAATAACTACGTTATTTAGCTACTGGTGACTCATTTAAGTCTTTACAATTCTTTACAATATCTTTTTCGCGTTCCTGAATGTACAATTTCAGTATTTTTACCCGACGTACAACGATTTCTCTGGTGTTGGAACCATTTATTAAAGTTAGTATGATTATAAAAAAATAAGGTACTAATGAATAAAAATAATTAAACTAAATATCAACAAAATTCTTATATTTATTTTTTTAAACTCTATCATTATTAAATTGTATAATATAATAATTAATTTTAAATTCATACAAATTATTGGTCATGGTCTGAAAATGAATTTATGATAGCTTCGCTTAACTTATCACATTCCTCGTTCACACGCGAAGTAAATGTATAATTGAACTTATTGAACTTGCTGAAGTAGCAGGTGATGCGACATTTACATGAAGTTGTTCCGTGTATGGTAATGGTTGTTGATGGTATTGTTGAGGTAGAGGTTCCAAACTAGATAATTTGATCTGAATAATACAGCTTTGTATTTCAGACTGTAATAAAATAGCTTGGCGTTGTGGTAGTTGGCGAAGCTCGTATGCAACATACTTTCCAAACTGATCATACGCTTTTTCTTCATATGCACTCTGAGCGATTTTATCTAATTGCTCAATTGCAATTGCTATATTAGGGGCTGTTTGCTTTTTAATTTTTTTACTGACTCTGATGGTGATTTAATTTTTATAGGCAACGGTCTTGGTCTCCCAATTGTTTCATTTATTTGAATATCGCTTATAGATCCCCTTGTTGAATCATCATTTTCAATCTCTTCGATTGAGTTAGATTCTACCTCTTTCGAACATTGACTTAATAAAACTAGATTTAAAAAAAAATCAATTATGAAAATTAAAAAAAAAAATTTGATACCAGAACTAAATTATCTTAGACATTTTGACATTTAAAACTTTTTTAATACTTTAAATATTAGACTTTATACAAATGTCAAATAATTTCTCAGACTATTCAGAATCTATTTTTGAGTTTATAAACAGCAACATTCATATTGAATCATGTGTTACCTATAACCACAACGAATCGTTAGTGTTTTATCTTGTAAAGTCACAAGTATATTTTAACGGATGTGAATATAAAGATAATTTAAAATACGATGCTAATCGGCTAGTGATGTGAAAAATTTGCACCATCAGTCACAATCACAACTAATACTTCTTATGCACTAATCCGAGTTAATTATTTTGTATAACGTACAACCAGGATAAGTAATGCATTTTAACGTCATACAAAATGACTAGATGCCATTATAACTGTACATGTAATTGATTTACGATTGTTTGAAACTCTTTCGGATATTCTTTATAGAAAACAGGGGCTGCTTTGGTTCTTTGCTTGGGGGGGGGGGCAATATTTTTGTGTATGTATATATTTACGCTATAATAAAATAAGACAGAAAGTGTTTATATAATTAATAGGATAAGATAATAAGACGTATATAAAACATTTTAAAACAGTTAAAATTAAATATCTACTAGACTACCTTCCATAATATAAACAGCTTTCATATTTTAATAAAAGTTGTTAAGTTTTAAAAAAAAATTTAGTCAGCAAATTAAGATTTGCACATTAGCCTCATAATGTATAGTTACGGCACTGGCCGACGATTACAAGGTTATTTTCTATATTATTATATTTCCATGATAAAATAATATTCTTGATACGTTTTTAAACTAAAAAGTAGATCTAAAAATATCGTTTCAAATTCCAAATATTATAATTTGGAAATCAGTAGATTATGTTAAATAGTTATCGTACTTTTGTTTCTAAAAGGACCCATAAACTTTGTGAGCCTGAAGGCCCCAACATAGCCAAAGACGGTTCTGGTGCCGCATTATCGTAACTAGAAATAATTATATTTTATTGAATCGTTTCATCCATTTTATTATCATAATTAACGACAATGTGACTTTACGATTGTAGTAGAGTTACTAAATTATTTAAAAATACAGAATTGATGTTCGAATAAAATTTAAGGGAGATAGCTTTTATTCTGTTTTACAACAACTGCACTGTTAATACAATTTGTTTTTTATGTAAAAGAGTGGTTATTTCAACAATTTATTTAATACTAAAAAAAATTGTATATTAACGAACTTAATTGCGAAAAACAAGTAATTTATATATGAATAAATAAATTTAAAAATGTTATTAGTATGAAAGTAATTTTAGCTCTCGTTTTTAAATGAAAATATAAATTTAATAAATAATGAAATAATAAATAATAATGAAAATACATAAAAATTAAATTTTAAAGTAATGCTTACACTTTCTTTAATGATAATATTTTTTCTCTATATCTTTTACAAAAATCTAAAAATACTTATCCGCCTTAAATATATTCTTTATATATTACTATTCTAATTTGTATATAATGATTTAAATGATAATACGAAATTGTCGTCGATTTTGAACTTCGAATACAACTTTACGTTAAGTGAATTGTATATTATTAATAATATACAATTCACTTAACGTAAAGTTGTATTCGAAGTTAAAAATCGACGACAATTGTCGTGTACTATAATATATGTTAATTTATGGTTTAGATAATACATTTTATATTTACTATTTTTTAAACGAGCTTCATTTTTCTATTATAATATTATAAATTTAACACTTAATGTCTGCTATTTAATTATGGTTACATTATACATGTTTATACAACGCATACAGCGTATATATAATTTTTTATTCACACATTTTAAACGGATTTTCATAAAATATATTTTTAAACATTACATACTTTCTCACTTTCTCTCTCACATATAACATGACCTGTGGTTTAGATACGTATAATATTAAGCCTTTGTAACATACATATTTCATACATAGCTTTTGTTGTATTCTTACTGATAAATGAAGAAATCTACAAACTTCATAATATATCTGTGGAGGTAGGATTCAAAATAATTATCATAACTCTAGGTCCATACAATATTGACGTTAAAAAAAAAAAATCTGTAAAAATAAAACAAATAATAAATCACCTCATTTGAAAAAGTATTCAGAGCTCACTGAAGTACACATAATGTACCTATACAAAGTGTACATGACATTTTTAAATTTTTAAGTGTTCATAAAAAGAATTTCAGCAACGATATTCTAGATTTATATTCGTAGACTCTATTTATTATAGACTTGTCAAAATATACTACAGACCCCTTCTCGGCGCCTTAACGTGTATTATGACTTGTAACATATACCTGTTATATATAAGATGCCTATACATTTCAAGAGATGTCTGTTTTTTTTTTCAAATAAAACCGATTCCATTCTGCGCATTGTGCACATATTGTACATTCTGCACACTCCACACTTCACATTGTATTTTTTTCGTTGAATTATACATTTCGATAAAAAATTATACCATGAATTCGATATTAATAGTTTGTGTAAATATACAGTATAAAAGAAATATATTTTAATTTAATTTGCCGCGGTTACGATGTACTCATATGAATACGACTCCTGGGTCATGTCAGTGTCAAAAAAGGACCATATATGGCGTATTATTAATTTACCGAACCAACCCCTTTCAAATCACGGTGTCTGGATATGTATGAGAAATGGTACGTTACGTTGTTATATTATTATAAATTAACATAATAATACTGAAGTGTGAATGCAGAAATGTCAGTAAAATATGTCTGTGTATAAAAATAATTATCAAAACGAGGAAAACAATTGAAATACCAAAACGAGGGACCCGCTATCACTGGCATAAATATACCTAAATGCTATTGTTAAAATATTGAATTAGCTGATAAAAAAAATTGTTAATTGGAATGATTCCATTTCAACTCAAGCTAACATACTAGTAAAAGTTATTGATTTAAAATGTCTTATGTCCCTACAAGTTATACGAGTAATTAATAAAATTTATTAATGTTATTTTACTGAACTTAATATATAAATATTTTCTAGTTGGTTTTTGCTTTTGGTCTACCATTATCTAAATTGCTTCAAAAAAAGCAAATTGAATATAAAAAATTGTAATATATGTACATATAATAGTTTAAATAAAACCTATTAAATATAATATTTAAAATAACAACAAAATTAATAGTAGCTTAAATTATTATACATTATATTAATGTTAGTTTAACCCTACAATGCATGATTTTTTTTATTTTTGTATAATAAATTTTTTTATCATCAATAATACCTACAAATGAAGGGAAAAATGTTTAAAAAAATATAAATAATTTTTTTACTTAGAAATAGATGAGATTATAGTTTGTTGCCACATGGCAACACTATGCATTTAAGGTACGCATTTATGTAAAATATCATCTTTTTATTTTATTCTTTGTAAAATATTATAACAATAAACAATTATAACAATTATAACAAGGTGCCTTATATATTTATAATCAACATAGTAGGTTGGTACCTATAATACAGGTATACATATAATTTATATCTAAACTATATACCAATATATATAATTTTTAAAAAAAATGTAAAATAAAAAATTTGAAACTCGAATAACTAATTCTAGGTAAAACAGTAAATAAATAACAATAAACAATAAAGTTGAGTTTCCGAGAAAATTACTGTCTACAGGAGGAAAATTATTTTTTGACCATGTTTTATCTTTTATTTCAATCGGAAAATGATTTTGAATAATCGGTACAGGAATATTACGTTTGGATCGATGACATTTTTTATTGGAACATTTTAGTAATGGACATGTTATTTGTGGAATATCAGATGTTGAGGGTAAAAATAAATCAGTGGTATTAGTTTCAATAGCTGAAGTTTGAGGCTCGAAATTTGGAAGTTCAACTTTATCATCAAGAATTGTCTCAGTATTAAATTTTTCAGTTAAAAGTTTTTCAAATTCCTCAAGATTTGGTTCGTCTAATAAATTTGCATACTCATTCCATAAATCAACCTTATCATTTTCAACGTCACTCTCAATATCAAACCCATCTTCCGACCCGGAAGGTATTTCAAGTAAATGAATAATTTCTTCATCAACTATTTTTTTATGCATAGTGAATAATAAGGAACTATACTGTCTATATACTATTATACAACTTACAAGTTACAACATATAATTCACTATTTAGGTACTATCTTCTCTAGTTCACAATGTTCTAATTTTGTTGTTCGCTCAAGGAAAAAAAACGTATGTGAAATAAATTGATAGAACAATATAAATGTGATTAGGATAAGATGCCCTGAATGCATAGTGTTGCTCTCTGGCAACAATGTCAAAAACAGGTATTTTACAATAATCCGAATTGACAACTGTTCCACAACCAAACAATCGTATCAATTACAGTGTAACCAATATAAAAATATTTTTTTTTATGTTACTAGTATAATAGAATTTGATATTTCATTGTTGGAAGTGATATGTTTTATCAAAATATATAGATTTCAAATTATGTGTTGCACATTAACATTTATACGTAAAATAAAACATGCATCTATATTAAATACTTCTTCATACATTTTAGTTTGATTGTTTATTACTTATCAAAGATATTAATCCGTATATTATACAATTTACTATTTATCTATACTATTTTACATCACTAAAAACAGATTGTTGCCAGTAGGCAACATCATGCATTGTAGGGTTAATAGAAAACATCAGTAATTGTAGATATTGATTTAAGTACCAAAATAATGACAAAATGACAACTAAATCAAGCTAATCTAGATTCCAATATAAGTGTTGAAGAATATTATAAAGTATCTGTATTTATACCTTACATATTTTTTTTATACAACAACTAAAAGAAAGATTTTCATCCCTTTCAGAAATTTTTCAATGTAAATTAAATTTTAATATTTGTAGTTACAATTTATAGTACAATACAATTTCTTATGATTATATAATCACTCAGATAAAATAATGCATCAATCTATATCATTAAATTCAAATTTTTATTATTTATTCTCATAAGACATATTATACATGATTTCAAAGTTTATTTTCTTATACATTAACCTCCTCTGAAGAAACATCGTATACAAAATTAATTGAATTGTATATTGTATATGAAATTATGGAAGATGAAATTGGAAAGACAAAACAATATTCCAAAAATAGGAATTGAAACACTTAATATGTGTAATGCCATTATTTACCCAAATGAACATTTTATTTTAAAAATACTATGCACACTTTCTGTTTCTACATGTACGCCAGAAAGGATATTTTCAAATCTTAAGAGGATGACAATTTATCTTCGAAACAACCATAGAGGAATTTGTTAAGAAGCCTAGAAATTGAGATATTTTACTTTAAAAAAAAAAAGAAAACAAATTGTTTTAACTGTTTTTGGTAAATTATATATGTAATACAGAAGAACTGTTTCGATATTTGATGATTTTTAAAATGTTTATAATAGCCTCCCAACTAGTACTATGAAATTTTATTTTGAAATCCCCCCACCCATAAAATATTGTTAATTACGCCTCTGTATGAAATAACTAGGTAATTCATAGAATAACTAAAACGTGTAGGTAATCTACTTAATTTATACTTTAGCCAGTTACTTTATATATTCCCGGGACTAGCTTCGTTAATGTTTTAAATTGTACAAAATATGTACAATGTTGTTATCTTACTTGTTCCAAATTACTACACAGTCACTGGGAAGTGGTCGCAGTTTTTTTCTAAGTGCACTTGTACCAAAAAAATGTGATTGTGGGGTGTTGGCAGAAAAAAAGGTATTTATACACGTATAAATGCTACAATAGCTTTGTATATACAAATGATTAATTTAACTATAATAAATTCAATAAAATATTTTAGTACATTTTAAATTTAAATGTATTCTATGCATTAACGAAAATTAAACTAAAGTTGTATAGATTAACTAGATATTTTATGAAATAATTAGTTTAAGTATAATTTTCATGTATTATTTCATACTTTAACTTACATTCGCAGATAATTCATAAAAGACCTAGATACCTATTGTATAAAATAACATAATTCAACACTTTAGCTGTAACATATACTCTACGAAATGTAATTTTGTAATATAGTTTATTCTGAAGAAAATATAAACAATATACCAAGGGCGTATTTAGATTGATTTTTTTTGATTTTGGGACTAGGGAATTTCCTCTTAATTTCACAATTCAACTAACTAACAACAAAAATGAGAATTTTAGAAAATAATTTTTATTTTTATTATATATTCATAACACTCTTTTACAAAATTAAAAAACTCAAATGAAATTAAATATCTATATAATTATAATTATCATTTACAAAATGAATGAAATAAAATACACAGAAGAGGAACTAGGAATTTTACGTCAGGAAAAATGTTAAAATTACGCCCTATCATAAATAAAGAATCAAATACCCTTCCCGATATTTTTTTTTAATAATTAGCATACAATCACACTTATTGAGTTTTAAACACGTTATCATTAAAAAAGAAAAAATGTTAACTGAATACATATACTATAAAAATTACACCCTCTAAAATTTTACATCCGGGAATGAATCCCAATCTCCCTCCCCCTAGTTCCGCCCTTCAAAATACCTACATTATAACATACAATTAATGAGTACACTACATAACATGAACATTTAGAAACTAGTAATTCATAAAACAATTATAAAATGAAATAAAACAACAAATATAATTTGCTTCTACAATTTAAACTTTATAGGGTAAAACTGACTAAAAAATTTTTTCTGAAAATTCGAGGGACTGAGGCCCCCCTCAGTAAATTGTAACAAAATAATACAATGTTTTAATAACTACAATATGAAAACAAATATTGCAAATTTACATTTATTTAAACGGGGATTGGAGGTTGTTGCTATAGATTTTGTTGTTGAATGATAGGTATGTAACTTTACATTAAAAATGTACAATAATAACACGTCGAGTAATGACCGTGAACATGTTTCGAGCACAAAATGTAATACCGCACAGAACCGCAGCGGAAATGGAAATGTATCCGTGAACGACTCCGCATTAGAAATTCACGTCGAATTATCGGATAGAGGGAAAATCCGCCGCGGTTTTCGCGTCGTTCAACCCGCGATGGATTCCACCTCGCAAAGCCGCAAGCCTAATAACAGCCAGAGCTGTATTTAGATATTTTACGCCCCGGGGAAACACATTTGAGCCGCCCTTTCGTAAGTCTAAACACCCCCCCCCCCCCAAATATATATATTATACTATTGGTATTAATATTAAAAAAGGATGTACCCACTTGAATTATATATAATTATAAAACAAATTTAAATATATCTATGTGTGATCGTATACATAATGTGCCATAATACCAATATTCCAATACACATTTGCCGTTTCCCCTAAACGATTAAAAAAATTTGCCACCCCGGGCAACAAGGAACACTTGCCTACCCTAAATACGGGCCTGATAACAGCGCGTTCTCTCGGTCGTTGTATACATTTCACTTTTGGTGTGGCGTCCTCTTGCTATGGGCTAAGGATCTCCAACGGTAAAAAATATGTGTTTAATCAAGGAGTTGAGATAACAACCGGTTTTCGTAAACGATTCATTTCCGACTATAAATTTTTTTATCACTAATGACAAAATAAAACCACAGATGTATCATAGAACTAAGCCATCTCCTAAAGACCTAGATTCATATAATTCAATCGCAAGATTCAACACCAAATGAAAAATTGATATATTATCAAAGGCGGGGCTAGACATTTTTGCACTCGGAGAAAATGTCAAAATCTTGCCCTGCCAACGTAGTAGATCAAGAATCAAATGCTTTCGATTCTACCGTAATGACATTGCTTTGCGAACAAAAGAGGAATATAACAGAGCCAACGGCACGTAGTGTTCCCAAGCGGTCACCCATCCAAGTACTAACTACGCCGCCAGACGTTGCTTAACTTCAGTGATCGGACGAGAACTGGTGTGTTCAACGTGATGTGGTCGTTGGTATTTGATTTTTAGTTTAATTTAAAACTGCTCACACGAAATCTAAAGCAAATTCAATATGTACACTAATTTTCACTTAGTCGCAAGGTTAAACAATTCGATTCGATTGAAATCGGAAAACAGTCTACTTTTGATCGTTTTCAACAATTTAGTCATGTAAACACAACTAGGTGATCAAATTGTACTTATGGTCCGCGTCTCGCGAAAGACCACACCTCTGCCACGCATTATTAATGACCCCCAACTGGTTATCGTGGATCTATTTATCGTGTTATTATAGTTAGGTTTTATGGTGAGGCATGGCCGCATGTAAGAAAATATGCACGTTTCGGTCCTCGGCTGAGTACGGTCCCTCGTGGCGTGGAATATCAATAATGCTATTTCTAGCTTCAATCTTGCTGGCAGTAGGTACTTCTCGAATATTGGTATTTTCCTTTTTAATATAATAAGAGAAACATTTTCTAGAAGGTGTAAAAACTTATCTTGGTCTAATCTTAAATGATGAAAAAATGCTCTTGGATCTTTTATCGAAATTTATTTTAAAAGATATGATGATGCATCTAAAATGTTCCTTCGTAAAATCATTGATTATTAATACATTACAGTATACATAAATTATAATACCTATATAATCAACACGGTAAAATATCATTGGCGAGTCCAATTTATTTTTTTAACTTTTTAATTTTTTAATTTTAATAACTCTTCTCGGAATATTTTAAAAATTAAAAAACTACTGACACTTAACGAGAAAAGACATTCAGCTTACACTTGACCATTCCTTGAAAAATATGAAATTGCAATTTATTTTATCATACATGAATATACATTTTTTTGGCCCTTACTAAAACTTTACCTATGGACACCCATAAGTCATTTGACGTTTAAATCAAGAATCATTACTTCTGCATTTTATAATACAGTGAAACCTGTATATAACGGACAGTCACTAGACCAAAATAATTGTCCGTTATAGACAAGTGTCCGTTGTAGACAGGTTTCAATGTTTTAAAAATCATATTAATCTACAAGCATGATATATACATTTTTTTGTATTGTTATATATTTTATAATATGTATGAGTTATAATCTTTATTAATATTATATATTATACATTATAAATTTAATTTTAATAATTTTTTTTATATTATATACAATGTATATATATATATATATATTATTATGTATATTATACATACAATGACACATAAATGTATTATACCTATTATATTTATATTAATTTATTATACTATATTTATATAAATTTATTAATTATTTCTTAAAAAATGATTCTATTGATGTTTGTTTTTTGAACTTCGATTTGGTCATTTCCAACTTGTGATGGATAATTAATTTGCTCACATATGAAAATCCTTTTTCATCGCCTTTATTTAAATAAAATTATTTCAGACGATTAAGCTGTTCAAAAGCTTCTGAATAATTTGCAAATGTCTTAATTTCAGAATTTTTTAGTTGTTTATCAGCTTGTTGCTCATCATCGGCTTAGACAGGATTTAATTCAGTTCGAATGTCTTCTAAAATTACAGCTATTTCATCTGAGCTATTTGCGTTCCTTATCGTCGCTGTTTCGTAGTATGTATTTTTTGTACGTTATGAAATTTTTGGGTTTAAAATTACTGTCCATGTCCGTAATAGAAGGAGTCCGTTATAGATAGGTCAAAATACATTGGAATGCCTATCTTCTTGTCAGGACCTGGACATTTTGTCCGTTAAGAGAGGTGTCCGTTAAGTCAGGTTTCACTTTACATGATTCTTATAATATATATATATATATATATATATTGAGTAACAACAGTATTATTTATTTAATCAGTAATAAAGTAATCCTATACACAAAAATAATTACCATTTTAACTAATTTATTAATTCATTGTAATATTTAGAGTTAAATGTTATTAAATTTACAAGTTAGTTAAGTATGAACAATATAATGTATTGGTACTTAAGACTTTTTCAAAATGTTCTATTACATTTAGATATCCTGTCCTATTCTGCCATATAGTATAGTAATGAATCTATGATAACAGGTGATGAACTCAGATCTTGTTTCCAAGATAAACAAAACTTAACTTCCAAAACATGACACTTGAGTAAGTTGTAGGTTATAACTTAAATGAAAAGTGATGAATAGTTAATTATAGAGGTAATTGATAACTAAAAGCTCTTATTTAACGTGAACCATTTCTATTATGTAAACCAACTATGATGTTAAGTATCTCGTATCAATATCCACCCTTATACTAAATGAAAATTATTATTATTTAAAAATTATCATAGAGAATAATAAACAATTATTTATCATTTGTAGCTTAGTTTGTAATCTATAAATTATATTATAAACTAAATTGAATAATATACTACTATCTGATTTCTTTGTTACAAATGTAAGAGAAACTTGTAAAGTATTTAAATATTTAATATCATAACCTACATCTCTTTTCTAGTGATGATACATAATTAAGATGTTATTTTAATAATAATCAAACACAATTTAATAAAATATTAAACTACAATTAGAAAATATACATTTATATTTGCATTATAAATAATAGTACATAAAATAATTTTTTCTCAAAAAAAATGTATCCAGATAACAACAATTATTTAATAATGGCTAATTTGATTGTATAAAAACCAATTGAGCTTAATATTTACTAAATAAAGAAAAAAGTTTAACTATCACAGTGTGATTAACATCCCTAAAAAAATTAGGACAATTTAAAAGCATGCAATATACAAAATAATAATAAAATAATAATTAATTACACAGTAAAAATAATAATGATGCAAGTTAATGAAATAAAAATTAAACATAAAGAAAATTGAGAAAGGTAATCAATTATTTAAAAATTAAAATTAGTAAAAACGATTAAAAAAGACCAAACATCTAATAAAATATTGATTTTTTTTGTTTTATTAAACAAAAAAAATCAATATATTATTGTGCAAATAAAACAGTTGTCAAAATGTTAACTGTAAAAATGAGATCATTATTTTAGATCACCCCATGAAGTACCATTTCTCAGTTTAACAGGTAGAGGTACACACAAATTAACTGCAGACTCCATTGTGTTAACAATTATTGAACGTGCTTCATCAAAAACTGAATTTGCCACCTAAAAAAGAATACAATTTTTCAATAATAAAAGTGTATAGTATAATTTAATTTTACAAAAAGAAATTCTTTCTAGTTATAATTGATTATTTTGAAAGATATATATTATACAAAAATTACTTCGAAAATTAATTCATCGTGCAAATGCATAACTAAATGAATATGTTGACTGAGTAAACTTAAATTGACAGCCTTATCAACTTTAATCATTGCCATTTTGGTAACATCTGCAGCACTTCCTTGGATAATTGTGTTGATTGCTTGCCGTTCTGCTTGAGCTACAAAAAGTGTAAAAATAATTGATTTAGTAGTGCACCAATATTTTAATATCAATAATTAAATATATTATAGACATAACTCATATAATTAAACTTACATTTTATTTTTGGTATATCACTATTAATATCTGGTAAATGTCTGATCCGTCCACTTAGAGTTTTCACCAAACCCATTGCTTTGCACTGTGACAAACATTCATTAAAATATTTGTTGACACCTGGAAATGTGCTTTTGAATTCTGATTGTAGTTTATGTGCTTCGTCTTCAGTAATATTTAATGATTCACTTAATGTTACTGCACCCATGCCGTACAATATACCGTAACAAACTTGTTTAGTTTTTTGCCTGACTTCATCACATACCTGAATAAATTAAATCAAGATAAATTTTAACAAATATTATTTTTATTTATTTCTTTTTTTTTTTTATGTAAATTATTAGTTTTAAATACACAAACCTCAGTTTCTGGTATTTTATGCCATTTGGATGATAAGTTTATGAAAACATCACCAGATGATTTAAGAGCAGATAACAAATTAGAATCTTTGGATAGATGTGCAAGTACACGTAATTCAATTTGACAAAAGTCTACAGATATCAATGTGTGATCTGTAACATAGATATTCAAAAACATATGTAATTATATTTAATAATATATAATCTAACTAGATAATAATAATTATGTATTATTTTCCTTTTATTTTTGCAAATTAAATTCATACATTTGCAAAAATCATAGTACATAAAAGATGTAACAGAAAGATCCAAATAATTTCAAAACAAATAATAAAATGTAGAAGTTTCAATAGATCTTTCTGATATAACATGTATACTGATTGCATATAAAAAATATTAAACAAACAACTGTATTAAAATAAATAAAATTACTACTTAAAGCATTTCAAAACAATGATTGAACTGCGTATCATTTTATTTAGAATATTAAACAATGAAAATAGTTCTGCACTAGAGCAGAGGTGAAAACCCTTTTGAGGGTCCAGAGCCTTATTTAATTATTGAGATAATTATACTGTCTACATAAAATAATTGAGAAATTTTAATTTTCAAATTGTAAATTTGAACAAATAATAAAAAAAAAATAATCAATCAACTTAATATTTTAGGTCTTTGATGAATGTTGATAATATGAGTTTATAACTGGGAAAATAATTTTTAGAATGATTTTATTATCTTATTGTTAAAAACGGGTGAATGGAAAGAACATCTATGCAGTACACCTGAGGCATCGAATCAGTGATACTGTCACTAATCGGCTAATCTTTCCACCACGGGGCTTGGGTTTTACAGACCAAACATGATAAATATCAATCCAAAATCAATTACAAAAAGGCCCTTTTCAGGGCTAGCCCTGACAATAATATTGATAAATATCAAGGGTTTGACTACTGAAAAGGAAATACTCCTAGCAAACATATATAAGGAAACACTATGTGATATTATCTGTATTCAGGAAACACATAGAGGCAACGACTGGAATAAACCAAAAATCCTAAGGATGAATTTGGTAGCTGAAATACTACATGGAAGTGCCATTTTCACCTAACATATGTTGGAAATAAAGTCATCAGAGGTAACAAATATTGAAGGAACAGAAATTTTAACGATATAATTATATAAATTCACAGTTACATCAGTATACAAACCATTAAATGTTCCATTTACCTTCAACAAGCCTGATAATTTTATCAATTCAAGAACAAAATAATCGGTGACTTCAACAGTTATCACATAGAATGGGGATATAAAAATACAAATGCTGATGGAGAACAGGTTGAACAATGGGCAGATGGAAACCGACTGTCGATCATACATGATTCCAAGCTACCTCCATCCTTTAATAGTGCAAGGTGGAAAAGGGGGTATAACCAAGATTTGATTATGGTCAGCGAAAACATAAGACAGTTGTGTGTCAAGACAGTAGCAAAATCAATCCCGTGTTCCCAACATCGTCCAATTGTATGTTCAATAAACGCTGCCATTAAACCCACCATAGTGCCAATGAAAGGTAGGTTTAATTTCAGAAAGGTAAATTGGATTGCTTTTAGAACAAAACTGGACATGAAGATCACAAATCTTGTATCAACCACGAAAACTTTTGTCAATACAGTTAAGAGAATATTGAAAAATCATATCCCAAGGGGCTGCAGAATAGAATATATTACGGGTCTTTTTTCAGAACTAACAGAACACATGCACACATATACCGAAATGTATGATAGGGACCATGTTGAATATGACACCATAAACAAAGTGAATTTTTGTTAGAAGCAATAGGTACAGAAAGGAAATCAAATTGGATAAATTTAGTTGAAAGCATAGACATGAAACACAGTAGCCATAAGGGGGCTTAATGAAGAAACTAAATAATGATCCAAAACAAATTAATTCACAAAATATAACTACACCAGATCGAGTTGCGCACCAACTTCTCTTAAACGGAAAAGGTCAGAGGGAAACAAACCACAAGAGAGCTAAAAAAAAACACACAACTAAAAATGAAGATTGACACTACAATGAACAATTCAGCATAAATGAACTAAACGAAGCCATAAATATGTTTAAAAATAGGAAAGCAGCTGGACTAGACGATATATGTATAAAGCAAATTAAAGAATTTGGTCCTAAGACCAGACAATAAATACTAGAACTATTTAATGAAATCAGATCTACCTACAAACTACCCAAAACTTGGAGAAAAGCTCATTTTATTTTATTATTTCAAATTTTATTTTATTTTATATACCAGTTGATTTTTTTAACTAATTGATATTATGTCTTGTTATTTATAGTTTACTGTTTGTACTTTTAATTACCTGTAAAAAGACTTGTCACCCTGACTCGAAAAAAAAAAAATTGTTAAAAATACATTTTAAAAAACAAAAAAAAAAAGAACCAGATGGGCCTCGCTCTGCTGTACACTTGGGGGTGGAGTGCGACTCTTCATAGGATAGGTCATTATAATGGATTTGTTAAATTTGAATTCAATGATAGGTATCATTGTATACGAAAAACGATTCTGAACGGAGATGATATGTTTGTCTAGAATATAATACATTGTTATTTATAAATATTGTAATAAGTATATTTTATTTTGAAACGAAAAATTTAGAAAAATCGAAAATTTAAATTGTCTATACATAAGTCAAAAAAATTGTGCCTATGGATTTTAATAATTTTTGAATGACATTAAGAACTACTTCTGTGGAATCTTCTATTAAATTTTCAAGTATTTTGTAGGAGCCAAATTTTTTTATCACCGATTATAAAAATAAAATGTAAAAAAATCGAATATTTTAAATGCCTATAAGTGGCTTAAAATTCAATATAATATTTTGAAAAAAATATGACATAAAGGAAATGCCAATCTTAACAGCTGGTAGAAATTTCAAAAATCTGCGACTTACACTTTTTGAATTATAACAAATATTTAAAATCGTTTGAGAATAAATCGCTATTTTATGCAATTTCGTAAATATTTAAATTTCAAACAGTCATAAAATTTTTTCCTCTTAGTCCGTTAGAAATTTTTTTAAAGATTTTTGTAGAGTAGCTTATAGATAACCTAGTGTGAAAATTTTGAACCTTAAGTATGAACAGAAAAAATTTTATGAATTTTTATCTACAAAATAACTTGCAAATTTTCGCAATTTTTACATATTTCGCATAAATTGGAACTTTGAGCACTTATAAAAAAAATTGTGACTTACTATTTTAGATTTTTTTTTATCAGTTAAGGAACAACTTATAAGAAACCTTGTATTAAATTTTCATGATTTTCTGGCCGGCCAAAAAAATTTTATCGTTATTTTAAAAAAAAAAAATTAAAAAAATTGAAAATTTCAATTGTCTATAAACAGCTCAATAAATTTTACGGTGTATAGAGAACGCTAATCTAAACATTAAGTGAAAATTTCAAGTATTTACATCGATTAGTTTTTGAGTTATAGCAAAATAAAAAATTTGATTTTGTCGAAAACTGGTTTCCCTTATTTTTTTAGGGTTTTTCCCGTCGCATTTAAAAAATATTGAAAATGTTTTACTTTTGACCCCCCAAAGTACCAACTAGATTCATTTTCCTTGCAGAAAAGTTGCTACATAAGCAAATCGAAGCATTTTTACTGCCAAAAAAGGTGTCGTCAGACACAAAAATAAAAAAAAAAAAAAAAAAAAAAAAAAAAACACGCATCATTGTAAAACCAATAGATTCCATCACTCCGTTCAGAATCTAAAAAAATATTTTTTTAGAAGGAATAATAAAATCAATAAAACTGACCTGTCTTGGATACAAATGCTGATCGAATACTTAATATTTCATCTTCAAGAACATAATCTTTGGGTACATTTTGTAAATTGGGTTCATGCATACTAATTCGACCAGTCATAGAATATGAATTACTGTCACAATAAACACGATCAGTTTTTGTTGCCAAATAAGTATTAATATGCTATAAAATTAAAATATTATTAATGCATTACTGACAACAATATTTTTCATTAAAAAAAAAAAAAAAAAACTCACATTTCTAAGACAGCTTAATTTTCGCCAATTTTTTACCAATACAACTAAAGGATGTGAAGAATTATCAGTCAAATTTAATTTTTTTTTTACCTAATTATTAAATTTGAAACAATGAAATACTTATATTATTTTAAACAATAAATAAATATTAATTAATATATACTTTAGCCCATTCCAATGTAGATTGCATATTAAACTTGGTTCCAGATAATTCACGCCCTTGTTCAGAAATATCTTCTAACAGTTTATTTACTGTATTACTTAACTTTACCAAACATTCTTTATTTAGACCAAAACCATGAAGTTCCATTTTTGCCAAAATTGTTTGTATAGGCATCTCTATATCTAGTATAGTAATTATTATTATAATAATTAAATTATAATAATTTTTGTAATTTATATTTTATTTATACACAATTTTATGTTATATTATTATATATTATTAACAATAATAATTATTTAAATATTAATTATAATGAATTGTACCTTTAAATATTTTATAAATATATATTTGTTTGAGTTGATGTCTTAATGTAAACATTAACTTTTGAGTGATAAATGCACTAAAAACCGAATTTTTTTTTTGGATATTACCATGAAAATTTAAATGCCATTGAATCTAAACCAGTGAAAATTATTATCAAAAAATTAAAAACTAAATAAAATTACACATATAGCTAAATTTGCATTAAATACGATTAACAAATGTCAAAATAAATTACCAAGTTTTCTAATGAATTTTTCTGTTGACCATTTATTAACCAATCAGCTACAAAAGGATCTCTGAATTTACAAAGAGGTTTGATATTGCAACATTGAGAAATTATTTTGTAGTTTGATTTTGCATCAATAATATTAACAGTTAAATTTTTATTGTTTAACAACTTTTTCAATAGACTAACAGCAGATGGACCTATAATATAAAAAACAATTTTTACTTTAATTTTTATTTCATATAATTAATACTGGTCTCCATTGAGAAGACTTATATGGGGATCAAGAAATATAAAGTAAACATACCAATTTTATCAATATCTATATAATGTATGACAGCCTGCTTGTACCAAGTAATGGCAAAACCTTTTAGAACTTGGTCATCAAATTTTAATAAATTTGTGCTGCTACTATTTTCTAGACTACGTCTCACAATTCTAGCTCCAATTTTTTGTTCATTGTTAATTACTTGACATACATTTAAAGATAATGTTATTTCTTTTCTACGTTTAATTTCAGGAAAGTGTTCTTGTGAAAACAAATTCATACATTCCACTAATTTAGTTTTATAAGCCCAGGTATTACATTTTATTGAATTGGCATTTGAGTCTGGTTTTAGTGGTGAATCTCTAAAACAATAAACATACATTTTAAGACTAATGAAAACTAATAGGACAATATAAAATTAACATACTTGCGAGGAGATGGACCACTAGATGTGGTATCTTGAGATCCAGCAATCATATCTTCAGAGTCAGATATAACTAAATCCTTACATGTATCATTGACAATATTACATTTCTTTGGAGATATTATTGTATTTGACATTGAATTAAAAGTATTTTGAAATGCCAATTGCATTACACTATCGCTCATTCCAGCAGATATTGCACTAGAATTTATATTTGACTTATCATTACTGTTTAATAGTTGTTCAAGTTGTGTATCAATCCTTATTGAATCGGGAAACATTGTGTTTTCAAAATTATCGTAACTTTCAATAGCTTTACTTGATGATGATTCCATTTTTTTATATTTGGGCTGAGGTTCTAAAAATGTAACATGTGAATTATCTTTTTCAGTTGAAAAGTCATCTTCTCTTTTTCGTTTCTTGGAACCAATATCTCTTTGAGACATTTCCAAAATACTTTCACCTCCAATATTACAATCCCATTTTTCTTCTGGTTCTTTTGGTGTTTTAATACTAGCTAACTCATTTTGGTAGGAATCAGTGATAGATTTGTTACTAAAACTATCTGGATTACTTTGTTGACTAACACTTACTGTAATACTAAATTTAGATTTTTCGAACGACCCTTCAAAAAGATCTAAACTTTCTCTCTTATAATCTTTACTTTGAATTTCTAACTGTTCAACTTCAGCACATTCAGATTCTGCAAATAACTCTACACTGTCTCTCTTTGATGAATTTGATAAATTATGAACAGTACTATTCACCAAATTTTTAATTGATGGATTACTTTCTTGACTAGTTTCAATTACAGTGATATCTTTTGATGCCATAGGACCTATTTTTACCGAATCTACAGTTGTATCTAAATCATCTTCATCAATGTTACAATCAACCCAACTTGCAGATTTAAGACCAAGTTCTCTCTATTAAAAAAAAAAAAAATAAATTAAATATAAAATTAAAATTGCTCAATATATTTTTGCATTATGTTCATAATTAATACAGTATTAATAACAATTTATGATACAGCAATTTTATAAAATAAATTTGAATCCAAATTTTATTAAAAATAAATGCTTAGATAAATGTTAACAAATACAACAAAACAATTATTTCACCAAATGAATAGTTAGTAGCAACTAAAATATTTAATATATTCAAATTAATATAGGAATGCATTTGATCATCCTCGTCCAATATAATTATATTTCTAATGTAGTACAACTATAATTTATTCATTAATTCATTCACTACCATAACCATAGGCGCAGTTTGGGAGGTGCTTGGGGGTGCTTAACACCCCCAAATTTTTTTAGTAGCATCCAATTTTTATTGTTTATAACTTTATTATTTAGTGATAGGCTTAGGATAAATTTATTTTTAAGACTATCCACTTTCATAATAATTATATATTAGGTATAAGTAATTTATTGTTAATATTATGGTTCATACATTATTATGTATTTAAAACACAAAAAGATTTTATAGGCTGAACAATAGATGATAACGATCACGCCGAAACATCTATTAAAGTATTGATTATTCTCATCTTGTAATAGATAGTTTATCAATATTTTTAGGCTTGTGCGGGTTGGTCTATAATGGGCCATATGGAAAAATATAAATAAAAATGAAAATATACATATAATAAATGATAAACAGTGTACCCGTAAATATACCTATGTCTTTAATATATGTTTTATTTTCTTTAGTGTTATTTAATTATAAATTATTTATTATGTTTATAAGTTAGTATAACGAATGTATGAATGGGGATTTGATAAGGGGGTGTAAGGGGCAAAGCCTCCCACAGGTCACTTTGGTCAATTTAAATCCAGCACCCCCATAAATTTAAGCCAAATTGCGCCTATGACCATAACATTATTAAATATTATAACTTTGATGTAATAGTCTTATTAACGGCTTCAAAAATAAATAAAAAAACTTAACAAAATGTTAATATTATTTACAATATGCTTATAATTTATCAAGATAACTTAATATTAACTATGATAACATAATAAGAGAAATACAGAAAGTAGTTAATGGGATAGCTGGTATTTTAAAATCTGTGTGCGGTTTTGTCCCATGCATATTTTGCGTGTTTGTGCGGTAACGGGCAACACCCGTTGAAGTTTATATGTTATATGTGTATAAGACAAAGATGACTCACTCACGATAAAAAAATATTAATTTTAAATTTACTCTTATAATTTAAAATGAACAATATAATGAAATTAAAGAGTTGAATAAGAAAATAAAAATAAATAAGAAAATATTATTTACAGTTAATACAGTGATCAACAAATTTTAGGGAAATAGTAGTATAATAATTATTAATTAATAAATACAAAACAAACAACATAATATGAACTAAAATTTGATAAATAAAATAAACCAGTGTAATTTGAACTTTGGATTTATTTATCATTTATCTTACTTTCAAAAGATGTCTTGCTTCATTTATAATATAAAAAGCTGCTTCTTTTTCATTAAGAGCAAATCGTCCAGCCAACCAAATGTTCTTTCGATTTTCTTCATCATTAGTATTGTTATTGTTTACATTACTAAAAACAGATTTAATATTTTGTAACATTATACTTTTCTTAAATATCAGGTACCACTATATAGCATATGATATTTAACCTAACCTTTGGTATGGAATTGCTTTGGCTAGAGTACGCTGGACTAATCGTATATCAGCTAATGCCAATTCAGGAATGTTGTGTATTCCAGCATTATACAATGTCCGTGCAGTAATTGAATTCAGACAGTCCAAACGTAATAATTCAACTAGTTGTCTTTGAACACCAAATTGTAATCTTTCTGAAAATTGTGATATTAACAATTCCAAAGATGACCAACCAAGTCTTTTACAAAATTGGGTCACCATTCCTAAAAACATAATATAATAATTATAAATATAAAACAATTATTGAAGTAAAATATTTTAATAAAATTTCACCTGCAAATGTAGATGATGATTGTTGAAGACTTTGCAAAAGACCTTTAGACGTACCATATTTGACAACCACGGTATTGATAGGAACTTCATTTATTAAATCATGTAATAAAAGTGATGTATAAAATCTTCTATGAATAGCTAACTTGTGCTTCTAAAATACCAAAACACTGAGTTATAAATATTCTAATACAAAATATACTATACATACAGTATACAAAATAATACATATAATACAAAATATAAAGTAGTTTTTAATTATATTTCAAAACTATTTAATCTATAGACATGGTAGGAAATTAAACAAGTTGTAGAAAATAATTTCTAATAAAAAAAGGTGGCTGTTGTAGAAATTTTATTTATTATGTTAGTTAATAAGCTTTTTACAATTATATAAGTATAAAAAAAAAGGTGTTTCAAAACCTAATATTATAACATTAACTTAATATAAAATATTGTAAAATCATAACTTATAAAATAGTAGTTTCCAGGGGAATACTAAGTAATTAGTATTATGGGTTTGGCGAACCTGGATCTCGAGCTACTACTGGGGGAAAGTACTAAGTGTATGATTCCAGTAGTGTTAAGAACACCATATTATCCTGAGATTGTCTTCAACCTCAAAGGCGAATGAACCAAACAGTATGGTCAACTGCTTTAGGATCAGGAAGGCAATAGGAAACCACCTGATTATTTATCTCTAATACATCATATTAGTAAGTGTGAATGTAAGTGATGTAAGTAATAATCATTGTCTTCGGAAGTCAAGATTCAGCAGGGGAAATTATAAAAACTAAAAGGCTTCCCAGATCAACAACATATAAAATCCTTGTAAGAAGAAGAAGGTTAACGATAACCAAAGCATTAAGGTATCAAAGAAACCAATAAAATTATGTACTTAGAACATAAGAACAATGTTCCAAGCAGAAAATATTAATAACGCAATAGCTGAAATGAATAGACTTGAAATAGACATAATGGAAATCAGTGAGAAGAGATGGCCAGGTAACGGACAATGTAATATAGAAAAACATAAAGTATATTACTCCGGAAATGAGGAAAATCAACATATTCATGGAATAGGATTTATAGTATTATATAAAATGCAAAAATATGTTATACACTTTGTACCAATATCAGAAAGAATAACTGTTATTCAGTTTAATGGGAATCAAGTAAATATAAACCTAGTACAAGTATACGATCCTACTTGTGAGGCAGATGACATTAAGATAGAATTTTATTATACAATATCAGATATTCTAAAAACATTTAAGAAACATGAAATGACAATTATTATTGGAGATATAAATGCTAAAATTGGACAAAGTAAAAATGGCAATCTCACTGGTGATTATGGTTTTAGTTTTAAAAACGAAGGCGGAGAAAAAATTAAGATTTTTGTTAAAGATGAAAACTTAGTTGTGTTAAACACCTTTTTTAAATTGCTGCCAAGACGATAATACACATGTAGCTCATCACGTAATCAACCAGGCGACCAAAATTAGATTAATTACATGTTTATTAAAAATAGCTAAAAGGGATTAAAAGACAAAACATATTCTATGTTTATGATAATATCAAAAAATCATAGCTTGGGAGGACATTTAATAATATGAAATAAACATATACAACAGGTACAATGATTTAGGTACCTCAAAAAAAATGAAGATTGGGATTAATTATTAGAAATACAATGTAGAATTGAAATAGCTAGGGAAGCATTTCGAAAAATGCCAAAGGTATTCAAGTGTCATGATCTGTCCTTTGCTACAAAAATCAGGCTGTTAAGGTGTTATGTGCTTTCTATATTATTAGACGAAGTCGAAACCTAAACATTAACAGAATTAACATGCAAAAAAATTGAAACCTTTGAAAAATGGCTATATAAGTATGTTAAAAATTGCATGGGGAGATGAAATTATTAACCAAAGAGTACCAAAGGATGGAAAGGAACTATTAACTACAATAAAAACTAGGAAGCTTGAATACACTGAACACATCATCAGAAATAATCAACGATACAATATACTCCAGCTTATATTACAAGGAAAGATAGAAGGAAAAATAAATATCGGAAGAAGATGAATATCTTGGATGAAGAAACTCCGTGACTAATACAATAAAACATCAATCGATTTATTTTGGGAATCACTTGACAGGAATGATATTGCCAAATATGATATCCAACATCAGGAACGGATAGGAACTCAAAGAAGAAGATAAAATAATAAATTAATTTTTTTCCATGATGTGCAACCAGTTTAAGTTATTTTAGCTAGAATTTAAGTTCTATAAAACGTTAATATTAGATTATCAATTTTGTTCAACTTAAATATAAAAAACTAACCAATAAATAAGAAGATAAAAAAACTTACATCAGAAGAAGTACTAAAAGTGGTACCAGTCATAGCTTTAACAATGAACCCTTCTTCGATACCAATCATGTCACCAACCTTACGCATAGAATGTGGTAGTTTTTCCCATATATTTAAAACTCTAAACCAATCTAAATGGCCAATCTGTTCACTAACTGAATATGGTGTAATCTAAAATACAATAAATAATCATTTTTGCTTATTAACAAAAATATTTGTCAATAATGTGTCTTACTAAATAAAGTAGATGTAGTTCAGAGTCAAGAACAAAATTTTGTCTAGCTTTATCTAGTTCTTTAATCAATTTGAGACCAATTTCTGGTGTAACAGATGCTGCAAGACAAGCTTGGCCTAGATTTGTTGGAGCTAATTTATTGTCATTTTCTCGTACAAATTGATGTTCAATTAACAATTTGAGACATTGATGAATTGGATTTTCGTTAACTATAGAATTTTTATACAATGTATTTCACACATATATATATTTAGTAAATTCATTAAAAATATACTTACAATTTTCATTAGTTGACATATAAAGTAATGTACACTTAATATATTCAAAAGCTTCTTCTGTAGTGCTAACAACACAACCAGCAACTACTTCCAACAAAGCTCGTTTTAGACAATTAGAAAAATGTCCAACTCCTAAACAACTTTTAATTAATGGAAGATTCTGCGTAGCAACTTCTTCACCCATTTTTCTTTCATTTTCATTACATATTAAATAACTTTCACCTATAAAAAAAAAATATTTATTTAATATTTATTCTTAAAAATTTAAAATTAATAATATATGTTAACAAACCAGCAGTATCCACACCCATACGACCAGCACGTCCAATCATCTGTCGATACTGAAGAATATCAATAGGAAATCCATGACAATGTGGTGATCTGACAATAACTCTTCGTGCAGGTAAATTTACACCAGAAGATAATGTTGATGTTGCCACTAATACTCGTATAATATTTTGTTTGAATCCACCTTCGATTATATCCCTTTCATCCATTGTGAGACCTAAAAATAATATGAACATTTTAATTAATTTACTTTAATTTTCAAGATTAAGTATTTAATATATATATATATATTTATTATAGTATTAAGTATTTTCAAGATAAGTATTTATTATTAAATTACACTTGGCTTAATAATTTTTTAGATAGAACTTTAATATGATACATATTTTATATTATTTTATATTTTACATATTTAAATAGTGGTATGTATTAACAATATAATTTTTGAATTACTGTCTCAAATTAGATAAATCACCTGCATGATGGAAAGCAACACCAAATGATATGGTTTTGCTTAAATCAGTTTCAAGGCCAACAGGACATCTTCGAAGTTGTTCCAATACATCACCTAAACTTTCACCCTTTAATTGATTTCTTAATTCTATTCCAGTTTTTGATTTATTATCACTACCTAAAACCAATATAAATTATACCCAAAGTTATAAATTTGACATTATACATATAATAGTGAAAAAAATATAATTGCCTAATCGTTTAATTTCAGATGCAATATCTAGGGCTAAAGATTCACACCATTTTTTGGTAAAACAGAATATTAATATTGAATAGCCTTGAAGAATAGTTTCAATACATAAATGTGTTACATCATCTGGATCATTCTAAAATAAGCATTATGATTATATTATTTTTTTACATTTAAAAAATGATTGTTTATTACTTTGAATGTAATACTAGGTTTAATTATATGACTCAGAGCAAGATTACTCGCATTGTAAACATTTTTGCCTATTTTTAAATATTCTTTTAAAGGGACTGGACGAAAATCAGTCTCATATAAAGAAGCATCTAACCATTTAGCAAGTAATTCCAAATTTGGCAATGTTGCTGACATACCAACAATTTGAATTGATAAAGTACTTCTTCTAAAAACCAATAAAAAAAAATAATAATAATAATAAACAAAAACCAAACACAGTATGATATTAGTGATACTTACATTTTAGACATGTATTTGATTTTTGTTAAAAGTAGTTCTAGCAAATATCCTCTATTTGAATCGCCCAACATGTGTAATTCATCCACAACTATACAACCAATATCTTGTAAACCATCATCTTCCATCAACCTAAGATCAATTGTATTATTATTATTATTTATTATTATACTTATTCAATTTAATTTTTATTATTACCGATTTATAATACCATTGGCTTTTTCAATAGTAGCAATAGCAACATTTATGGACCGTAATCCACCAGTAGGTGTAAAACTTCCCATAAATCCTGCAACTCTTTTATTTGTGCCTTCGAACAATTCCTACAATAAATCATGATTTGTTATAATTTTAAAAAAATGAATTATTAAATTTTTTAATAATTTAACAGTATGTTTTTAATATTATATAATTCACCTGAAAATAAAGCATTTTCTCTCGAACAACAGATACAAATGGAAGAATTATTAATACTTTCTTATCTCTTTCTAATACTGTTTGCATTGTAAGTATTTCGGCGACCATAGTTTTACCTAAAGAAATAAAAAATATATTTGGAAACTATTAAAATTTGAACAGCTTTGCCTATCAAGGGAATACTGAAAAATACAAGAAGAAACAATGACATTATTTAGAAAGACTAACACATTCACAGCAATATTTTTATGAGGATAAAAATGACCAATTTTAAAAATAATTTTGAAAATTGACCTTTTATATAGATCTTATTAGTGAACATATATTTTCCTAAATCAAACTATGTTCAAAATATTGTCTAAAAAACAATTAAAAATCAGTAGATTAACCAGAGTAGAGCTAAATATTAATGACTGTATTAGTATATATATTTATGAGGAAAAACATCTAAAATGTATCTAACTAGTAAAATTTTAACCGGCTGATGTAGGTGCTGAATATACGAGATTTCGTCCGTCCAACACGCCTTCACTGGTAAGACATTCCACTTGCCAGGGAAACATGGACACAATTCCTCGTTTTTTATAGTTCTGAAAAACATGAAACGTCGTGAGCAACATTGTGTTCACGACCATATGGAGTTGTATAACATATTTACGGCGACAATTTGAGGGGGTAAGCCCCAAGAATCGAGACTGCACAGATCGTCACCCATTGTCGGACGTAAAAGTGCTGTGGAAATCGTCACTGCTGTCAGCGTAACCCGAAAGTATCAAAAACGGCTCTTAGCCACGTCAACCACGTTCGAAGAGACGGAATGGCCTGTTGAGAATTAAACGACATCTTGATCGCTAGGCATATAGATCGGACTCAGTGTTCGGCACGCACAATTTATCTAATGAGTTTGTTGACGAGTTCCTATGACAAAATAAGCGATTACAAAATAGAAAGAGAGAATTTTCTCTAAAAAGAATTATTCGAGTGTTGAGTAATCGTATTTAACAACGTCTAATTATCAACGGCCTAGATAACGGTTCGAGTCATAAATTCTAAGGTTCGGATATGGCCTACGCTGATAATAGCTGATAACTATTTATCGCGGGCAATAATGGATGATGGAAGAGTGGCAATCATATACCTAGTCTGAGTATACTCTACGCATGGGCTTAGTATGCATAGGGACTAGGTATAGTCCCTAAAAATTTTTTTGTAGCCCCTCGTGGTATATAATATGTACTATATACTTCCATTTAAAACATTTTATTTGAAATTATAGATTTTAATGTTTTTATAATTTTAAAATATGAATACAGAAAAATACAGACATCTAAGTTTGATTTTATAATTTAATTTTAATTGTTTTATCTTTTTTGTATTGTAAAATAAAATGCCGATTTTAAATCAAATATAAATTGTTTTTAACTAGAAAATATTCTCTTTCCCTTTAATACAAGTTAAACATAAAGAGTTTTTGGAATACATTTTTCTAGTCCTATATAGCCCTTACAGATAATTATACCAACCTGGCCGGATTTACTTAAAAAACGCCCCTAGGCTAATAAAAAACAAACGCCCCTATTCCTTGGAGCATTATTTATTCGATAAGAGCTGAGAGTCTCCTCCTTATTAATATAACAATTTTATGGTTCTACAAAAATATATAATCGATTAAATTTAAATTTTTTTAAAGTCAACCTAAAAAATTGGGAAAATAAATATTCAATAATATTAAATATAAATGCATAATCGTCCAATTTTTCATTAGTGGCTCTTGGTGATTTGACACTGCAATGAGTGTAATGCGATAAGAATTGGAAAATATAACCCAAAATGATAAATAAGCTATAAATAGGTCCACCTAACTAAAATGGCCATCGAAGACAAAAGTATTATAATCTGCCACTCGAATTATGATATAATTAGATTTATAGACACAACAAAAACCTGTTTTGATATAATATGCAATTTTCAATGTATCGCACACTTTTGAAACGATGGTTGTCATGCCACATTTACCATACACAATCACATTATGTATATATATATATATATATATATATATATATATATATATATATATATATATATATAAATATTTATTTACAACAGCGAACTAATTTATAATAATAAACATAATTCATTACTAGGGCAAAGGATTTGAAGCATTTGCATATTTGTTTTGCATAGTCACAAAAATAGCAGATTACGAAACAAATACGTTTCATGTTCTCATAAAGCTAGTTTTGAAATTTTATTTTGCATATAAATGCATATTTTGAGTCCTATTTGATTTTAGGGCATATTTTACACTTTTATACTTTTTGAGACATATTTAACTTAAATCGATTTTTTTCAAAGTGATATTTTTATTTCAAATAATACAGTCAAATTGTTTGCATAAAAATGTATTTATTTTTAATTTTTGCCGTATAATAAAGTTTTTAACTGTCTGCAAGCACACATTTTTCCTAAAAGCGATAATGATCTAACGTCGATTCTTTACAAAATGTTAAGAAAATTAAGTAAAATGTATTTTGTTTATTTGGCTATGGTATATAATATATTTAAATTATGTAATTGTTTTGAAATTCTTAAAACACTATTTATTTTATAAATTATTTTAAATAAAAAGGCTGAAAACATTGCATATTAAGGGGTTTTTAAGTGCTTGCATATTTAGAGCTTTTTTAGAGCTACAAATTCTCTGCCCTATTCATTACTAATATTTAAATTTAACTATATAAATTCTCGTAGATGATAAATTAAATTTGCAGATAGTAATTATATTATCTAGTGTCTACCAAAAAAAAAAAAATTCAACATCCACGGCTTAGCGCCCCCTAAGTCGTGGTGCCCCTAGGCTATAGCCTAGGTAGCCTAGTCCTAAATCTGACCCTGTATACAAAACTACGTCCGTGAGTATAAGGTCTATGATAGCAACACAGAATAAGTTAATATAAATTCTGTGGTGGAAATTTGAAGCAATCGGTCGGTTTTGTCGTCATTAAATAGCGAAAAATCAGAATCCCAACGTGTAGTCGTCATCGGACACCAACATCATGTCCGTTTCGATTTCCATGATCGCCGAGAGCCACACACCATTAGGTACGCCTATTTTGTGTGTAGGATTTTTTTTTAAACGGACGTTGTTTTCACACACACCGGTATTTTATTTTTAAACTTTTAAGTCTGTTGACTTTCAATATAAATCAAAAACAAACCATTGTCATGTGGCTTTTTTTATCGTCGTTTGTGATTACATAAAAAGTGACATAACAATCGTATTTACTGGGTACACTCAATTAATAAATATTCTCCTCAAGCATTTTTGGTTCCATTTCTTAGTAAAGATCTTAAGGCTTATCTCATAAAATTAGTATGCATTCCACAGCAAAAATTAACATTTATATGTCATTATTCATGCTTTTTTATAACAAAAAGCAACAACGGACGGCAGACGAATAAAAATCATATTTTGTGAAAGCATGCGCTAATTTACGTAAACCACTGATAAGACGACAACCCTACTTTCAGTTATCGACAAATACCGTTTACCGTCCCATGTGAAAGGCGCAATTAGTTTCATATATTTACTACCAATTAAAATCCGTACGGATGAAATTGTCGTGTGTGAAACGGGCTTTAGGCCGAGCGCCCACCAAAGTAACGTGACGTATGGCGTGGCAAGTGATACAGCAAACACGTAACAACAAAATGACGAATGGTGTGACACAACGCCTACCTATATGTATCTAGAAACTAGTAACACCAGTTGTCAATATGTCTTCTTCTTCATCGGACGACGAAAGTGTTTTGGCTTTAGTAAATTTATTCAATGTTAGTAACGCAAATAATAAAAAAAGACAGTATTGGGTTCATCCATACTTGAAAAAGAATCTAAAAATTAAACGTAGTGTTTTTGATGTATTCAAAGAATTACATACCTATCCAGAGCGATTCCAATCATTTTAAAGAACTAATACAAATACATTTAGTTTATTACTTCAAAAAGTAGGACCATCGATTAGGAAGCAAGATAGTACAATATTTTCCAAAACACTTGTCACTCTAATCGGTAAAAACACGTAACACGTGGCAAAAAATGGAACACGCTGCATTTGAATGACACCGAAGTAACATATAGTTTGTCATATCACTGTCGTAAATTACAATTATTGTAGTCTTCGTCCCTTCTCTCGGAAAACGGCAGGTAACGACGTCTGAAAAAAAATATACGTATTATACCGTGATGGTATTATACCGTATAATACCGAGCTGGTGTACAACATGACGATAACGTAAATTTTATAAAACGTATGAAAATTATATGAAAAGTTAAAACAACAAAAAAACGACGTTAGAGCATAAAACCTTCAAGGTTACGTTGCTTCCGAAAATCACGTCGGAACGATACGATGGCATCGATTTTTCATAAAAGTACGCGATGCCGTAAAACATAGTATATGTATGTATGTACGCGTATTCATTCGTTTATTCGTGAAATAAATGTGATAAATTTAATTTGCGCGCAACGTTTCGTCAAAGAATCTGAAGTGACAACGACACTCTGTTTACATATTTTGAAAGTGATATTTTGTTGAACGCGCGCGTTTCTGAATGTAAAAAAAAAAAATAATATTTAATTTTATACATACATATTTTATTGTATTATTATAAGAATGTACACATATAATATTTGTACAAATTTTTTTCATCCGTCCAAATTGCATTCGCACCAGTTCAAAATATGCGCGTTTTGACGAAACAAAAACAGAGCTGTTGACGCAACAAAAACAGAGCTGTACCCGCAGCGCCTACAGATCCAACAGCGCCGAACAACAGGCTACCATCTCCCGTGGCTCCAAGCGACTGAAACATGGCAAAAATTGAACCGGCTATCACCTGCGGTCCTTGCCATGCGGCTGCCCAGGATCCAGCACTTATTCCGGCACCGGTGAATCCAAAAAACGAGAGCGCGTACGCGCCCACCGCACCGCCGACAATACCGCATCCGACTATCGCTCCGATATTATGAAGATTCACCAATGATTTACCGCAAACGTTACAAATTTCAAACATTTTGTACGCGGTATAATCGCTAAAAAAAGTAAAAATAATATATATTTAATATTAATATTAATTTTTTTTGTATTTTATTTTTATATACATATTTTTATATGTTTAGTTTAGAGCATAGATAAAAGAATATGTAGATTAGCAACTTGCTGAATATTTTGATTTCATGCATATACAGCGCTATGGTGGCATTCTTTTGAACTAAACACTGAACAGCGGGGCAGCAGTAATCGCATAGAACACTATAGAAGCGACACTCGCTCCTCCACTTTAGTTTTCTTCACGATTATTGATAGACTGGTTACACAACTATATGCACGAAAACGGTCCGTCACGAGAATCCGTGAAATGTTATAGAGAACTAAACTTAACGCTCCAAGCGGAAATAATTCAAAATAGTTAATGTGGTTATCACGATTACAGATATAATCGTGGACTCGTGGTAATCATAAATCACGAGATAAGATTCACAATTTTGAGTATTTTACTGAATAGTGAATACCTATTACCTACTAAATAGTGAATTAGTGAATACAGAATACATGTATATGTATATGTATTATATATGTATTAATACATGTTTATGTACAGAATATATGTAGTATTTTCGTTTAAAAATTATAGCAATAAGATGTTTAAACTTATTATTTTAGATTCTGAACGGAGTGATGGAATCTATTGGTTTTACAATGATGTGTGTTTTTTTTTTTTCTATTTTTTTTTTTGTGTCTGTCGACACGATTTGGGGCAGTAAAAATGCTTCGATTGCCTTATGTAGCAACTTTTCTGAAAGGAAAGTGAATCTATTTGGTACTTTGGGGGGTCAAAAGTAAAAAATTTTCAATGCGTTTTTAAATGATAACCACATGTTTCATTTCTCAAATCTAATTCATACAAATGTTTTATATGATCCCATTAAGCTCTGTGTGTTTGACCATTTTTGGTGAATATGACATCTTTTGTAAGTAAATTATTTCGTATAGTTTTCAATAGATGAGGGGGGTCAAAAATAGGTATTATTTCTTCATTGTCGATTGTGAATCCAAAATATTTATTTTCGACATCATTTTGTAAATGTTCCCGGTTTGTTTTTTCTTTTAAGTTTTAATTGCTTTAATATTTGAGGTACCTTGATCACAAACCGCAGTCATGATTTTCAATCCTGTAGTTTTAACTGCAGTAATCACTTCGTTGATACATTTAATTAGTTGTGGCGTTGTAGTAACACTTTGACAAAAATAATAGGCGATGGGTTGTTTCCATTTGCAATGAATTCCACGCAATAAAAATACCAACACATGGTCACATAATATTCTATTTTTTTTATTTCTTCCAAAATGTTCAAATCCATACACCATATCATCTTTGATATTGTACGCCGTAGCTGGTTCTATTGCCATTTCATCAAAAACCAATGAACACAATCTGTCGTTAGGTTTTAATCGTGTTGCTTGATGCGTTAAATTTTTAATAATGTGATCATTGATTCCTGCTTCAAACGTAACATGATTAAGAAGGTTGGTTAAAGTTTTCTTTGACGGTAGAGCAAATATTGTTGAAAGAAACCGGTAAGCTTAAGGAGAATTTTTTTTATGTGAAACGGGCTTTAGAGAAATATTTATTGCATTGGATCAACTAAAACTAGACTCTACTTCTGGTCCAGATTCCATTCCCTCTCTGTTTTTGAATGCATGTCGTTATTCCTTAGCATACCCCGTTGACAAATTATTGTCTTTGTCACTTAACATAGATGTTTTCCCTAGTTTTTGGAAATCTAACCATAAAATATCTATTATAATTTACTTACTTGATAAGCTGGTAAAATATCAGATTCACTAATTACAGATAAATATTAAAGTTGTGTTCTTCCTAAATTAATTGAATAGCTAATTGAACCTAAATCATCAGATGTATTAAAACCTACTCAAATCATTGAGCAACATGGCTTTTGTTAAAAAAATTCAACAGTTACTAATCTTCTAATGTTCTTTAACCATATATCTCATAAATTTTACTTACCGCTCCTATATCCGATATTTCTTCAGTATTTCAATTTTCTAAGTTTTTATTATTTGCAGACGACCTAAAATTATTTCTTATTAATTAACTCACCCGATGACATTTATTGTCACCAAAGTAATTAAGATAACATTTGATGTTCATTATACTGCTGAAATTTTAATAATTTCAAATGTACATTATTTCATTCCATCGTCGTAAAGAAAAAATACTTTCTAATTATAAAATTAGAGATTATGATCTAAAAAAACTTGTATATGTTCGTGATTTAGGAATTATTTTATCAAAAAACTTAAGCTTCATTGAACATATTAATCTAATTTTTAGTATTGCTATTTGTAACTTCAGGTTTTTTTCAAAAAAATTTCTCTGAATGTAACAATCTTAATTGTTTAATAAACTTATACTTATCACTAGTAATATCTGTCCTTAAATTTGTCTGGAACCCAACTCTAGTTAGTCATAAAAATAAATTTAGAAATATTCAAAAACAATTCTTCCTTATGATTGTAATGGTTAACCATGGCTTTCCTGTACATCCTAGACAATCCCCAACGCAGGCTTACACGTAATTGGAATTGCGATCTACTTAAGTGATCGTAAATCCAATTAAAAGTTCGTAGATGTCACCAATGGCTGGCTTCCTTAAAAGTTGTTCTTAATATTGTGTTATACTTCATCTAAATTACTAAATGTGCTTGTTTGTACAGATTTTATAAAATAAATAAAAAATAAAAAATAAATGATTGTTCATAAAATTGGCATGACTAGTAAATCAGTAAGAGATGTGGCCATGGCTATAAGTTGCCAAATTCCTACCTTATAATCTAGACGACTAACTATAGATATATTATTTATCTATACACTAAGTATATAAGTATATTATACTTATTAATAAAATTGATTGTTTTGATGATAGTGCTATGATGTATAGAAACACATGAACCATTCAAAAAATGATATAAAATATTATTAGATTCCTATGGTAAATTATAATTGTTTATCATGCACATAGTCCATAATTAACAAAAATATTTATTTAAAAATATATTAGCAGCTTTTCGTGTTGAGAAGTTTGTCAATAGGGGACTTAAATAAATTAAATAAATAGCGGAGCATACATTGGTTGTGGTCATTTGGAGCACTATCAGTGTGTACTCCGAGACTTATTTTTATCGTTCCACGTATCGCGTCAATCGTGGGAACAAAATGTTGTGTTTATGTTTCATATATAATAAGTAATTTTTTCTAATTTATTTTTATTTTACCATAATGAGAGCTTAAGAAAATTCAATTTTAATAAGTACGTTGTATGTACCTATATCAGTTACAAAATTAACATTTTTTTATCCGCCTACATAGGTATCTTACAAATTATTTGTGTACCACCTTATGTGAACCTCACGAGCCGTCACTATGTCTACCGGAACTTACTTGTCATTACGTGCCAGCCTATAACCGTCAGTCTCGATTACCTTTTTACTAAGCATAAATGATTTCGTGAATTACAGTCCTCATAAAACTGTAATATTGTTTTTAAAATTGTAATATCTTTAATTTTAACTTCTTTGATGATGAATCCAAATCAAAGATATACTTACTAATCACAAATGTTTTCTTTAAATAATATTTAATTATTACTGGTATCTTTCTCTTTTTTTCTTCTTAAATCTAAATGGTACTAGTTATCTAAATAACTAAATATTCTTTTTTTTCAACATTGTATAAAAATCTTCTTTTCCCCATTCTCAAATATTATACAAAATTGAATGCTCACTGTAATCTATATTGTTCTATATATGTATTTCTGTACCTCATTACACTTCGAGGGTGTCACCTATTAAATAAAATAATTAAATAGTTCGAAACAAAAGTTCTCTCTACAGATTTTATTCAACTCTTGATAATAAACTACAATCTTCAAAAAAATTTGTCTCAGGAGTAGTGATGTGCGTAATCGAGATATCTCGATTATCAAAATAATAATTCGATTATATAACCGAGAGATTATTTCGAGTGATACCTATCTCGTTTATTTTAAAAACAATCAATTCTAGATCTCAAAATGTATATGGGATAAAAAATATTTCGAATGATTTTCATGGAACGAAGGAGAGAGAAAGGAATACTATTTTTAATCTTCATAATCAATAAGTAAATACTAGTTGTTGACTTTGAGTCTTTGTATTTTCGGTTCGTATTTTTCGTGGGACTGGTCGTTGGGCAAATATTGATGGGTAGGTATATGGTTATTCTTAGTTATTCATATTTTAAAGTTTGACATAAATATTTAGCTATAATTCTTGAATTATTCAACCACAAAACAACAACAATTTCTCAAAACGTTTATCTCGATTATTAATATTTCGATTATGCCCATAACTAATCTCATATCATGATTATTAATATTTCGAGACATCACTCTATTATAAAAATATCTCATTAATAATATTTCGATTATGTCCATCACTACTCAGGAGAACGTGCCTCTAGAAATTCATGTTGGAATCGCCCTCCGTCGTCTATTCTTCCATGGGTCTCTAGAATGTTCTCGGCTCATCGTTACCCCGCTCCATGAATTGTTGAGCGGCTTTGTTCCACTACGTATGCGTCCGTATCCCCACTTCTGTTCATCACCAACGGTCTGCACGTATACCGACACGATAGCGTTCATTGCTCTGCCATTTTGTTCCTGAACTCTGAACTGAACACTAGTCTGTAAGTATACTTCTCTATTCAATTTCAATTTATTATTATTTTGTTTCTGCTCCTTTGTTTTCATACTATTTATTCGAAGTTTCTCGTTTTCTGCCAGTTTTTCATTTAGGCTAACCGACGTTTCTATTTATCCACTGCACAACATTTTACGTTGACGGGTCTACTCTCACCATACGTTAAACTCTAATGTTAATATATTGGTAATTTACGATCGCATGCTATGTGCTTCATATCTGTATTATCGGTGATCTAGGATTTCGATAATTTTCCTTATTTTTGCGCTTAAACGTGATAAACGTTCATCAAAACCACGTGTTGTCCGAAATTGCGCCAAGTCTAAGTAGAAACGTTTTTATTTCCCTCGTTTCCTGATGATTTTCTTCTCTTATTGCCTGATTTCTGGTTTTATCTGCTTTAGATTCTTTTGTCATTGTCCTTTCTGTTTGCGATCATCCAAAACGGGAAGTCGTTAGTCACTAATTATGAGCAAACCTCCAAGGTCGTCAACCGACGTCCTAGTTCATTTTTATATGTGTAGCTTGCTCATATATAAGAATAAGTGAATTGTAATTACACGTTTTTATTTATTTTCACTTGGTCAACAATTTTGTTAATTAACCATTACAATTTAATTACTTATATGTCTAATTGCTTTTTGTCTGTTTTGCCCATTTTTTATTGTTATATCAAGGCGGCTAATCGTTGTTTAACTGATTAATTTGTCCTAACCTCAAAACATCCTAAACTGCAATGGAATGTGTTTGTATTTTTTAATTCTAATCATAATTCAAGCTCTTTTCAATTTAGTCTTATTCTAGCTGATATATATATATATATTTCCTATATAACCTTGTATATGTTTTTTCTCATACAATTGAAACTTTATCCTTGTTTACCTTAATATGGTTAACATAAATATATCCAATGTTACATTTATAAGCTGTTTAAAAACATGGTTTATTGATTATTAATTTTTTATTTTTTCATGATAGTTGAACTACAAGACTAAGACTTCATTTATTCATTCCTATATTCATAAAACAGTACTCAATTTCATATTAAGATGGATGCTAAAACTCCAGCAGTAGGTATCGATTTGGGTACCACCTATTCATGTGTTGGCGTTTTCCAACATGGCAAAGTGGAGATCATTGCCAACGACCAAGGAAATCGTACTACACCTAGTTATGTAGGTTTCACTGAAACTGAACGTCTCATTGGTGATGCAGCTAAAAACCAAGTTGCCATGAACCCCAATAACACAATTTTTGGTAACTTATACTTGAAAATTATATTTCAACTGTCATTTTTGTTATATCTATATTCATATGTATTACAGATGCCAAACGATTGATTGGAAGACGTTTTGAAGATTCTACTGTACAAGCTGATATGAAACATTGGCCTTTTGAAGTAATCAGTGATGGTGGCAAGCCTAAGATCAAAATTTCATACAAAGGAGAAAATAAAATTTTCTCTCCTGAAGAGGTACTAACCTTTACATTTATAATATCTTATTCTTTAAACCTAAGTAATGTGTCTAGGATGATATTTGTGTTCCTTAAATAGTAACTATATTCAAAAATAATATAAGTAATTAAAACATACTTTTATATAAGTTAAGAAACAAAATGTAATGAAGTTATCATTGATACATGTGTAGTCACTTAACACTTAAACAGTTCTTATGCTAAATTTAGTTTTAATATTATACTTAAGTAAAAGTCATTTTTACTACAAACAATAATTTATTTAACAAGTTGACTGCCACAGTATTTTTATAAATCTGTTCTCAAACTCTATGAGTACCAGAATAGGTACTCACTGTATTTGCCATTCATACCAGTATATTTTTGAATGAATTACAACACAGGCCATGGGTTTTTTTTCATATTTCTTATAATTTTCTTATCTTTACTATTTATAAATGTCATTTCTTGTTTATTTAAAGAAAAATTATCAGATTTGGAGCGAGTACCATAAATGGTACTCAATGTCTATTGTATCATGATATTAATATTATTAGAACTCTGGTCGTCTACAGATGAGTTATCTGAATGGGATAATAGTGATGCAGAAACTTACTTGCCTTTGGTAAATATTTCTGTATAGATTGTTTTTTCAAAGTGCATTCAACGATAAAACAAATTTAAAAAATCTAATTTTTCTTTTGTAAATTGTATTTTATGGGTTTGAAATACTGTTGATATAATTATTTTATAGGAGTTGTATACATTTTTAATAATTACATTTTTATTTATATAAATATTTAATTTGAACGCTATTTGTATTGTTCAGTTTGATATTTTCTCCTCTATCTATTCCGATAAACAAATTGAGCATCAAAAATGGTTCTCAGTGACGTAATCACGATAAATGTTGAGTATCAGAATTGGTACTCAAAATGTGCATGGCATAACACTAAAATAGTGTGGCACAGAAAGCAAAACTAGTGTATACCAATTTTGGTACTCATGGCAGTCAACTTGTTTAACATGAACAATGCTTACAAGACTACTTACAAGTGATCAATGCGGTGCTCTCTTTTTTTTTTTTTAATTTTTGTCTATATTTACAGTGTATTTTTTATATAAATACAAGAACACATTTTTTGTTTTAATTTTACTTTAAATGTTTTAGAGAATTACTATAATTTAAATGTTGTTATCGATTTAAACTTAGAAATATTCAATTACACCTCTGGCAAATGTTGGTTAATTTACCATATATATACAGTTGAGTCGCGGTAACTCGAAGTTGAAGGGAGATAAAAATTCACCTCGAGATATGTATTATTCGAGATACCTAACTCGAATTTATCAAAATAAAATCAAAACTTCGAGTTACCTATGTAATGAAATATGAAGCACTTTCACCACATATTTTACGAAAAATTATGTTATGACGATTTTTCCAATTTCCTAACCAGCCTTGACTTGCTTTAAAATTAGAATAACCAAATCGAGTTGCGAAATATTCTGCTTTTTCTTTTAGTATTGGTCCACTTATAGGTATATTTTTATCTCTACATTGAGTAAACCATTTGAATAAACATACCTCTACATTTGGATATTCTGCTGGTTTTGATCTTTTACAGTTACCTTTATTGTTTTCAAATTTTTTTAAAATGTCCGCCTTATTTTTTAAAAATGTCGACAGCGTATTTGGAGGAATATTAAATTCTTTTGCAATGTCTTGTTTTTTCCGGTTACCATTCTCCACCAATTGTATCACATGAACTTTGTCAGCTATAGTTAAATGGTTTAATTTTCGTTTTTGAGACATGTTTAAAAACATTCACGACAAACACGACAGGTAGAGTGTAGACACATACTAACCAATACATATTTATTATTATGTGTGCGCTAATAATCAGTTTCTATTTACTCGTTTAATCTTTATTATACAGTACTGAAGTAGATAAAACATAATACATAATAATTAATACAATGATCATGAAATACCCAGAATATCCAGATATAGCAGATATAAAAATACACTTCGACTAAGCTATTCATCACAATTTTATATTCGAGTTAACAAGACTTATAATACATTGAGTGTTATTATAATTTCTAGGGGAATTAAAAAAAAATCGAGTTATCGAGGTTCGAGTTATCGCGACTCGACTGTATTATTTTTATTATTTATTTAGATAAAATAATTTCCATTAACCATCTTTAAATTTTTCTTAATTTAGCCTTTTGCTTCCATGATTGAAATTGAAGTATTACTTCTCTTCAAGTGGTTACTAATATCTGTTATTTTAAAAGTTCTGTACAAACATTTCTTATTATATTTTAAAAGTATTCAATATTAATAGATGATGAATACACTACATTTTTTAAATATTTCTTTTGAGTACATAAGTAGAGCCACTTAAAAATTGGTAATATGTTGATTTTAATGCTGTGCAGGATTTTGAATAATTTTTTAAATGAAAATTGTTTTAATTCAAATAATCAACAGAAATTGTTTAAATTATAACTTGTTCATTTAATTTTTTTTTAGTAAATTAACTCAACATAAACATCAAAGAACATTATAATTTATGTTAATTGATTTCTTCAATATAAATTAATGATTTAATAATTGCATATCTATGGAAAAACCAAATTAACATGATAAATATTAATTTTTAAATATTAACTGTTATTAAAAGTAGATGTTCCTGTTTAAGGAAATGCAAGTTATGTGCACAATGAAAGGGTTAAAATTGTTAAAACCGTTTATTTTAAAGTAGTCCCTAATCATTTAAAATTACCCTCCTAACTATTTAAAAACACAATTTTAATCTGTCTGATCAGAAATAATTATTACCTTTTAAATGAATCATGCTATATTTTTAAATTATTTTTAACCACCTGTGCAATAGATTTTAATGCTCCAGACTACATATTTTATTTATTTCTATGTATTAAATATATATATATATATATATATCGAAGGATGGTTGTTAATTTTTATTTAAAAAAGAAAAAAATGTCTTTTATTAACCTCTCATTATTTATTTAGGTGTCTTCCATGGTTTTAACTAAAATGAAGGAAACTGCGGAAGCGTACCTGGGTAAGACTGTTACTAATGCTGTAATCACTGTACCTGCTTATTTCAATGATTCCCAACGTCAAGCAACTAAGGATTCCGGTACCATTGCTGGTTTAAATGTCATGCGTATCATCAATGAGCCCACAGCTGCTGCTATTGCTTACGGTTTAGATAAGAAAACATCTGGAGAACGGAATGTTCTCATTTTTGATTTGGGTGGTGGTACTTTTGATGTTTCCATTTTAACCATTGAAGACGGAATATTTGAAGTAAAATCAACTGCTGGAGATACTCACTTGGGAGGTGAAGATTTTGACAACCGAATGGTCAATCACTTTGTTCAAGAATTCAAACGCAAGCACAAGAAGGATGTAACTACTAACAAGAGAGCCTTAAGGCGTCTGAGGACTGCCTGTGAACGTGCAAAGCGTACTCTTTCTTCATCCACCCAAGCCAGCATTGAAATTGATTCGTTGTTCGAAGGAGTTGATTTCTACACCTCAATTACTCGTGCTCGTTTTGAAGAATTGAATGCTGATCTTTTCCGTAGCACCATGGAGCCAGTTGAGAAATCTCTGCGAGATGCTAAAATTGACAAATCTGCCATCAATGATATTGTATTGGTGGGAGGTTCCACCCGTATCCCCAAGGTACAAAAGTTGTTGCAAGATTTCTTCAATGGCAAAGAACTGAACAAGTCCATCAATCCTGATGAGGCTGTTGCCTATGGTGCTGCAGTACAGGCAGCTATCTTACATGGAGATAAATCTGAAGAAGTACAAGACCTTTTGTTGCTTGATGTTACCCCTCTGTCTTTGGGTATTGAAACTGCTGGTGGTGTGATGACTGCTCTTATCAAGCGTAACACAACTATCCCAACTAAACAAACTCAAACTTTCACCACTTACTCTGATAACCAACCTGGTGTATTGATCCAAGTTTACGAAGGAGAACGTGCCATGACAAAAGACAACAATTTGTTGGGAAAATTCGAGTTAACTTCTATTCCTCCTGCACCACGTGGAGTCCCACAAATTGAAGTTACTTTTGATATTGATGCTAACGGTATTTTGAATGTCAGTGCCATTGAAAAATCTACCAACAAGGAAAACAAGATTACTATCACCAACGACAAAGGACGTTTGAGCAAGGAAGACATTGAACGCATGGTAAATGATGCTGAAAAATACAAGAATGAAGATGAACAACAAAAGAATGTCATTGCTGCCAAAAATGGTTTGGAATCTTACTGCTTCAACATGAAGAGTACAATGGAAGATGAAAAAATTAAGGACAAGATACCAGACACTGACAAGACAACAATTTTGGACAAAGTCAATGACACTATCAAATGGTTAGATGCCAATCAACTGGCTGACAAAGAAGAATATGAACACAAACAAAAAGAATTAGAAGCTATTTGCAACCCAATCATCACCAAATTGTATGCTGGTGCTAGTGGTGGTATGCCAGGAGGCATGCCTGGAGGTATGCCTGGATTCCCAGGAGCTGGTGGTGCTGGTGGACCTGCCCCAGGTGCTGGTGCAGGAGCTGGTCCCACAATTGAAGAAGTTGATTAAACTGTTTAATTCCATCACATTCCTTACCATGATAAAAACACCAGTAAATGGTTGATAATTTTTTTTTTGTACTGTTTCATTTACTTTTCAAATAATAAATAAACAACCATGATGATAAATTGTACTTGAATTTCCACTTGACTCCTAACATGTTGAATAATTTTATGAATGTGTAATCAATTTTTAGTGTATGTGGCTTTAGTTATGGGTAAATATTGAAGTGTAAGTTTCTACTGTTTGACTTGAAATGTCTTAAGAAATTTTTTTAATGTTTGAGATAACATTTAATAATTCATATTACATTTTATTTACATGTTTAAAGTTGTATAAGATTTCATTTATCTATTCTGAACCATATTAAATTTGAAAATTTAGTCCTTGATAAATTATTTAATTTGGTGAACTAATGACACCATAATGTTCTATATATATTTATTTATACAAGCTTATTGAGTGCTTATTTTATTAATGTGCTAGTTTCTAATTAACCAATACCATTGGTTATACAATAAACTAATAATTTATTCTATATTTAATAGTATCATTAACAATTACAATTCACCTATATTTTAACTGAATATAATCTGAATTGATAAATATTTAATGACCACTTGTCAAATCGAAAAAGCTTGTATCATAATTTTTGTTTTGTATTAGTTCCTCAGTTTTTAATATCAAGTATTAAAAATAACTTAAAAACCACTTTTTATATTAAGTACTCACTTGCATTTTACCATAATTGTAGGAATATTAATTTATTTTTTTATCTAGTAGGTACTTGAATTTTCTCATAGATCACTAATTTTACTGTTTTGATACAATTATAATATTAATTACATCATTTTCCCGCGCGTGTACTGTAAAATAAGTTTTTTTATATAGCACCTCTATTTTTGAGTTCATATTAAGATGACATTATTTTTAAACAATTTTGACTTGTTTTGTTATATCTTAAAAATTGACAAATTGAAAGTGAGTTAAAGTTTCGATTTACGAAATGTGTATTTATCGTATTTCAGTCTCCACGGTTTTCCTGAAAAATGAACTATGCTGTTTTCATGTACCTACATAACATTGACATTATTTACACAAAATTATTTTATATTACGTATTATTTATTGTATTCCGTAGGATTGATATCCATTGAATGACGAGCTGCACCAAATTTTTTTTGACACCTGTCACAAATACCGACAATCATTGGGAAAGGACGCGTCGAGCACACCGATCATGCGTTGTAGGATCACACCTTAATGAACTGGATGAAAATAATTTTATCATTTGAATTTAAAATTATTTATAAATTCTATTATACTTATATTTTTTATAACCATAATATTTAAACCCCGTAAATTCAAAATTATTATAATGAATTGAAAAATGTAAGTACTGTATGTACTAAAAAATATTTATGTTTAACAAAATGGCTTTCTAATAAGTTTCATACTAATATAATTTTCTGTTGGAATAAACATATTTTTGGGCATAAGTACAGTTTGAAAATCTAATTCTAAAAATGTTTAGGATACTTCGCAGTGACTAAGGGCAGGGACGGATTTAAGGTACTGCGAACTATGCGGCCGCATAGGGCGGCAAAATTATGTTGAAAATTTATTTTGATTTTGTAAAATTAGGTACATAATTTTTAAAATTGTAATTATCACTTCAGAATCTTGAAATTGTGGATTTTGTATTTTTTATTTTTAGCAAAATAATATTTATATTTTCCCAGGATTCGTCTACGACAACGACGATAGTATTGTATTATAGCTTATCTTATTGTTTAAGAAATGTCTCGTAATACTATAATAAGCAAAAATTGCATATTAGGTAGGTATTAAAAAAATTAATTTATTTTAGGATATTTTATTAAAGAGGTAGTAAGTTTTTTTTAGATAGAGGCGGCAAATTTAATTTGGCATAGGGGCGGAAAATTGTTAAATCCGCCCCTGACTAAGGGCCTCCCGAATTGCATTTAAATTTATGCTTAAAGGGTACCCAGACTAATTTACACAGGTCAGTTTTATTGATTTTATTATTCCTTCTAAAAAAATATTTTTTTAGATTCTGAACGGAGTGATGGAATCTATTGGTTTTACAATGATACGTGTTTTTTTTTTATTTTTTTTTATTTTTGTGTCTGACGACACCTTTTTTGGCAGTAAAAATGCATCGATTGCCTTATGTAGCAACTGAAAGGAAAGTGAATCTAGTTGGTACTTTGAGGGGTCAAAAGTAAAAAATGTTCAATATTTTTTAAATGCGACGGGAAAAACCCTAAAAAAATAAGGGAAAAACGGGAGTTTTTACGCAAAACCAGTTTTCGACAAAATCAAATTTTTTATTTTTTAACTCAAAAACTAATCGATGTAAATACTTGAAATTTTCACCAAATGTTTAGATTAGCGTTCTCTATACACCGTTAAATTTTATTGAGTTAAATTTTATCAAAGTATTTTGACTTTTATTGAGTTGTTTATAGACAATTGAATTTTTTTTTTTTTAAAATAACGATAAAATTTTTTTGACCTGCCAGAAAATCTTGAAAATTTAATGCAAGGTTTCTTATAAATTGTTTCTTAACTGATAAAAAAAATCTAAAATCGTAAGTCACAATTTTTTTTTATAAGTGCTCAAAGTTCCAATTTATACGAAATATGTAAAAATCACGATAATTTGCAAGTTATTTTGTAGATAAAAATTCATAAAATTTTTTCTGTTCATACTTAAGGTACAAAATTTTCACACTAGGTTATCTATAAGCTACTCTACAAAAATCTTTAAAATAATTTCTACCGGACTTAGAGGAAAAAATTTTTGAAATTTTTGAAATTTCTACCAGCTGTTAAGATTGGTATTTCCTTAATGTCATATTTTTTTCAAAATATAATATTGATTTTAAGCCACTTATAGGCATTTAAAATATTCGATTTTTTTACATTTTTTTTTATAATCGGTGATAAAAAAAATTTGGCTCCCACAAATTACTTAAAAATTTAATAGAAGATTTCACAGAAGTAGTTCTTATTGTCATTCAAAAATAATTAAAATCCATAGGCACAATTTTTTTTTATAAGCGTTTGAACAGCGAATATTGACGTAATATGACATGTAAAATACAATATAATGTATAATATTCTAGACTGACAAAGATATCGGTTTTTTTTTAAATGCTCTAACTCAAAAACGAAAAACTGCAACAACTTGAAATTTTCACCAAATCGTTTTTTTTTTTGTCTGACGACACCTTTTTTGGCAATTCTGAAAGCAAAGTGAATGTAGATGGTACTTTGGCTACTCTAAAATCCAACTTTTCAATACTTTTTAAAAAAATCGAAAAAAACGATAAAAAAATTACGAAAAACGGGAAATTTTACGCAAAATCACGTTTTTACAAATTACATTTTTTTAAAATGCTCTAACTCAAAAACCAAAAATTGCAACAACTAGAAATTTTCACCAAATCTTAATATTGACGTTTTCTATACATGGTTAAGATTTCAAAGTATTTTGACTTATTTATAGACAATTTAAATTTTCGATTTTTCTAAATTTTTCGTTTCAAAATAAAATATACTTATTATAATATTTATAAATAACATTGTATTATATTCTAGACAAACATATCATCTCCGTTCAGAATCGTTCGTTTTCGTATACAATGATACCTATCATTGAATTCAAATTTAACATATCCATTATAATGACCTATCCTATGAAGAGTCGCACTTCACCCCCAAGTGTACAGCAGAGCGAAGCCCATCCGGTTCTTTTTAGATTCTGAACGGAGTGAAGAATGTATTGATTTTACAATGATGTGTGTTTTTTTTTTTTTTTTTGTGTCTGTCGACACGTTTTGGGGCAGTAAAAATGCTTCGATTGCCTTATGTAGCAACTTTTCTGAAAGGAAAGTGAATCTATTTGGTACTTTGGGGGGTCAAAAGTTAAAAATTTCCAATATTTTTTAAATGCGAC
>JASXSY010000512.1:0-97508 GCA_034509805.1 Sipha maydis
CCAAGCACCACAGCCCATCGCCGTCGCTGCACCGGCGTACTCAGCGGCCTACGCCGCACCGGCAACCGCATACGGAGCGGGATACGGCCTAGGAATTTCCTCCTTCGGCTCTGGCTACGGATCTGCCTCTTTGGCGTCATCGTACTCCAGTCCGTCTCTGTCCTCGTACCAGTCTTACGGCCCATCGGTAGCCTCTTCGTTGTACAGCGGTCCATCTTCGTACGGATCTTCATACGGATCCGGTCTGTCTTCGTACGGGTCTTCTTACGGATCCGGTCTGTCCTCGTACGGGTCTTCTTACGGATCCGGTCTGTCCTCGTACGGATCATCATACGGATCCGGTCTGTCTTCTTACGGATCGTCTTACGGATCCGGTCTGTCATCATCCTACGGATACGACGGCCACTCGAAATACGGAAGCGGCGGATGGACTCCGATCGCCAAGCGTAGCACCAACTAATTAGAAAATTAGACAATGGTCTCCTGACACATCACTCAACTCTCAAGTCATACATTTCTTGTTGGGTCGCCTTTAAACCTTTTTTTTTTTTTTTATACACTTGATTTTTATTATTTTTTTACGCTTAGATTGTAATTATTTTTATACCTGAACACGTGTTAACTGTACTCGGCATCACGAATAAAATGTTTTGTTAAACAATACGAGGTTTTTGTCCGACAATTATTTATTATAACACGAACAACATTAACATACATCGTGGAGTCCTTGCAGACGAGCGTTCATGCTCAAATGACGTTAATTACAACGGCGAGGCCTAGCAGTCTTGCTAATTAATTAATGCGGGCGGGCCAGAAAAACCAGACGGGGAACAATTAGGGGGGCTACGCGGCAACGCGTAACACTCGGCGCGATATAGAACAGTACGTGCGATTGCGTACGTCCACGTATAACCTAACCTTGGCGCAAAAGTGAATCAAGACAATAGTCACACCGCGCCACCGGGCATCGTCCGTTGCCAATGCGGTGTGTTGCATTTACGTCTCGAAAACATTGTAATTTTCGTTATTGTACCCAATAACTAATGAGTTATGCCTGCGAACACAAAAACGGTTTTACGTGTGTTTTTTATGGGATATTTTGCGGCCGAAACGTCGTAATGTACCGTTATTACGATTGTTTATTGCTCTTTGTCAACGGTCTGTGTAATGTGTGCGGTTACAATAACGAACGGCGAATCGAATCTGTTGCACAAAAACATCGTGATACCTCCGCACCAAGTCGTGACTTTTACGATCACGAAATCACCACGAGTAAAAAAAAAAAAAAAAAAATTAATCAATATATAACAGCCCTGCAAAAACAAAGAGCATTCGCAGGGATTTTCCACCGTTTACCGACCTAATGGTGTTATTGACTTTTCAGCGTTTCGCTTAAACTCTGTTTAAGTCGACCTGACTTAACTGTGGCGTCGTAGGAATTAGAACAAAAAAGTAACTGTGGATTTTGTTATCAGACTGTACGGTAGAGATAAGTTTATCGATAGTTGTTTTTTCATGTCTTTATCATGAACTCTTTTTTATTAATATACAGGACATGTCGATGGAACATTGAAATCGTAATTAATCAAAATAATATATATATATGCATCCAAATTAATATCAGCATAAATATAAATATACCGTTTATTATTAAATGTATGTGGCGCAACTCAAATTATATCTATTTATTTATTTATTTATTTATTTATTTATTTATTTATTTATTTAGTCCATTTGATCTAGAACTCTCTTGAGTATGTCCGATCAGTAATTTTTCCGGTTAAATCTAGTGCTAATAATAGTTTACAAAAACGTATTGATTTTGAACATAACGTACAATTCTCATTATACAAACGTGTTAGTTGCAAGCAACATAATTATTGTTCATTAAATAGTAAAGTAAATAGTTTACCCATGCGTGTACAGTACATTGGAGTCGTTATTTTTATTTTTCAGACATTATTAACAACAACTAGACAACATTGTAAACATTTTTCAATAGTAATGTAATCGTTACAGGTAGGCACTATTGTAAATGAAAACAAAAATTATCAATATGAAGCATTAAATCCGCTTTTTAAGTATTCGCAACGTGATTAAAACCATGTGTCATAATAGAATTCTTGAACAGCTGAACCTGTTTTATACATTTACCGCGTTACCGCGCATAAATAATAAAAGAAAACAAAATTGTCGGAAACGGATGTTTCGTTCGTATCTGTGTATACACATGCGTCTGTAGAAAAACTACAAAAGTAGAGAAAGTTTAACGACAGGTTATACAATAAGTATAAGTAAGTTTGTATTTACATTACTTAAAACATGAAAGAAAAAATAATAAAACTATAAAAAATGGTAGGCTTGATATTATTTCAAGGTGTTTTTTTTTACTTTAATAATTATTAGTTGAGATTTAGCATACCATAACAATAGTTTTATTATACTTTGATTATTTTATTTGTATATTAATTAATGAAAATTTATTTTGAAACGTTGAATTTTTTTCAAATACAAACTTGAAGCTACAAGTTATTATTAAAACAATTGTTGTATACTTGGATCGACGTTGAATTTCTGAAAAATTTGTGTATTCTGAATTTCTCTTTACTTAGGTTAACTAATTAATTTATCTAATTAACTATGAAAAAAAAATTTGACATTGAATAATTAGGTTGAGGTTTTTTTTACAGAAAACTGAAAAACTAACACTAAAAGAAAATTAATGTTTTATTCGCTTAGAGTCTTATCAAAAAAATTTAAATGTTAAGGTCTAGAAAGTAACAATGAACAATAACATTTCGAGAAATAGAACAATAGTTTATAAAATATGATTGCTTATGGTACGAGAAATGAAGTACAGGTATCTTTCAATTATATTATGCGTATTATTTTTGTACCCTTTTTTTACGATAGTAGTGTAGAATTTTTTTGTAATTTCCAAAAGTTAAAAATTAACAAACTAAAATATAACAATCATGAAATTTGTTGTGTATACTTATTGGCTGCGATAAAACATATTAATTTATTACAATTCACACTTTATTCAGAAAAAAATAATTGTTTCAGAGTTTAAATTGTAATTTTTATTTTAAGTAAAACTACTTGTCCTTATACCGAATGTATAATTTTAGATTTTAATTGTGACTATAAGAATGAGCTCTACGAGTAATGAAAATTTATTTTATATATCTTTTCGATAAAATATACATATTGTGATTATTTTTTTTATATGATATTAATATATATTATAAAAATACCTCCGAAAATTTTCACTAATACTCACTCTGTGAGCATCTGAAATATGCAAATATATATTAAAGTAAACTGAACTGGAATCGAAGTAGATTTTTTAATGTTCTTGAATTAATCTTTTGTTTTCAATTCCTGCGTAATAATACGAGAGTACAATACTAGCTTGCACCTAAGTCAACGAAGCGAAAATGAAAGACAAACATCCATCACCCAGTTTCTGTATACTTTCCACATATTTAATTGAATGTAGTTTTGTCTACGTATACTTAAAACTTAAGTGAATATAAAACTGAAGAATAAAACAATGATAGTCTTAAAATTTGATTTATTAGTAATAAGTATTCAAATTATATTATTATAAAATAAGGTTAAATAACATATTCTTTTTTGGTATTTTATACGACTCATGTGTAACATTATTATTATAACTCTTATAAGTTATTCAAGTGCAGAACTTAGATTAAAATAATATTAAATAATTATATTGTCTATTTTAAATTAATTTTAAACTGTACTTGCGTAAAATATAACATCAACAGTAAATCACGAACTAAAATCAACATGTTTAATTTCTAACGATCATAATATAAATATTATAACATTGATATTGTATTCCAGTGGTTGGGTTAAATCAAATTAAGTTGGATTATATTATTTTGTACGAAAAATATAAGGGACTGAATGCTTAATAGGTTATATTTCAACAAAATGTATTAAATTAAATTATTGTTCATTTTTTAAAGTTAAATAATTAATTATACGATTTATAGAAATATAACGTACACAAAATAATGATGTTTTGTAATTTTAGATGCTGAGTGAATTGAGAAATATATTTGTTTCACCATGTGTATTTTTTTTTTTTTTTTTGTATGTGTCTGTGAACACTATTTCGACTAAAAATATCATCTGATTATCACAAAAAATAAAAAAATAAAAAAAATAATAGTCTATGAGTATTTGTCTTATTTCAGCGTTTAAAAATCCTAACAATGAAAAAGTTTTGATGTTTTTCATGATTAATAACACGTTTTATTCAATAATCGTTTTGATAGATTTAAAAAATCGATCATAAATCGTAAAAACTAAGAAGTATCCAATGTTTATTATTTGCTACTTTGATGTTTATTTATTTACATAGATCAAAGGAATTTTTATTGCAACTTTTACCCGAAAGTGTATTAATTAAAAAAAAATAATTCGTGATTGGACTATAATCAGTCAAAATACTGAATTTAATACAGAAGATTATAGTATTTATTTAAATAATAGTTTAGTTGAAAATGACATCGAAATCCATTATGCATGAATTTGTAAGTACAATAAGTTTTTTATTAAAACAATAACTTAAAACAATTTTAGACTCTACGTGTAAGAATCGTAAGAAACAAAAACAACGAAATACATATGCAGGAATGGCAGCGGTTTACAACTAAAGTTTCAATTGAATCAACTACGTATACGTTCAGACGTGTCAACACAGGTTTCAACTTGAAAGCAATTGGTATACAACTCATTACTTGAACGAAAAAGTTCGACTGAGTCAAATTTTTCTTTATCAACTAAATATTTGTTCAAATATATTGAAACAAAGGTTCTCATTACAGATTTCATTCAACTTTTATTGATCAATTATAATCGTTCGATTAAACTTGGCTCGTGAGAATGCGCCTTGAAGTACGAAACTGAAATTCATTCTACGTCCACGCAACAATACACTCATCTAAACGCGTAATGCATTCAACGAGCATTGTTCATTATGCGACATTATATGACGAGGGTATGCATTGTGTAATAGGTAGATCATTAGTAACGAATCAAGCGGGATACATCTGTGGGATGATGTACCCTTGGAGGTACTCATTGACTAGACGGTATGATGTTCGCACTGAAACACGATTCATTTTGTTGTCCAAATGATCCGATCGGAACAAAAAAGACCTCGGTGACATAACCGCGACGGGAAATCGAATTTTCCACGGTTTCTTAAAGCTTTATTCCGTAGCCGTTTATAATGGCTATGCTTTTACAAAATTACCGTAGTCGTCCAGGATACTTCATCGGGAATGGTTACTACCTGTACATCATGAAATTACAAGTAAGTGCAAAATGTTAATTTTTCAAATATTACAGTCCGCGGTATCGATGAAAAAAAAACAAATATCAAAATTTAAATTTCATTATTAAAATCATAGATATGTATATATTTGATTTATTTTTAACTCTAATCGAAACACACGCAATAAGCATATGACTAGATTTTTCACGATGCATAACAATTTAGAGATCAAAACCAAAAGTTTTGTTTAAAATCTTCTTAAACTTCTTGCAGTCATCGATGTAGACAGATTTTTAAGTGTATACTCCCGAATAAAATTTATGTTTCTAATTTCTCGATAAAAGTATCTACTTGCAGTTGCGTATTTATGAAGGGAGGGTCACAGGTCTCGATCCTACTCTGCAAAAGAAAAAAAAAGGTTCAAAAGTCATAAACGACTTATCACATAGGTACAGAGAAAAAGAACATTAATTTTTATTATGTGTTTTTTATAATATTATAAACTTACTTATTTTTTTATACCCCCCTCCTACAAAAAAATTGAAAATACGCCACTATTTACTCGTATCATATATACTTGTCACAATGTCTTTAAATGTTAACAATAATAAGCATAACACGTAAAAATGTGTATAAAAACAAATACCGGAAATGATACGCAGGAGTACAATATGGTCGAACGTTAAATACTCGTATTTACATGAAATGTATTAATACAATTTTGTAATAAATGATCACAAATTATGTAGAGCAAACGAGTAGACAGCTTTTCCCTGTAACCGATTTTGCGACGGTTATACGGCATTTCTACACTTTCGACATCGGTAACGTTCAACGACGAAACAGTACAAAACAGTTTCGGTCGGCACAATAATGATAATAATAATAATAATAATAATAACATTTAAAACGCTGTCGGCCGTCGTTCGTTTGATACGATTGATCATCATTCGAGTGATCCGGATCGACGATCGACCTTCGGTTAGTGTTGCGCCCGTTCTTCCGCGTGGCTTCGGCACCGTTTTCGGCGTTACATGAGCTGTCACGACCCATTCGTTTTGGGCGAACCGTTTCGCTACGGGCCGGGCGGCGGGTGACGTGACCCTTAAGAAATTACCAGGCATCCGACGTACCGTACAAGCGGCGAGATGTCGACGGCGGTGACATTGAACCGGGTTGCTGTTCGTTATGCGCGTCGCGACCAAAACCCGTACGGAAATTGCCGTCGAACGGCGCACGAATTCGAAACAGTTACGTTCGATAATTCGAAACCGAATTCTGCAGACGTTGTGTTATCGATCGGTTCGATCTTTAACGATTCAATTAAACCATCTCGGAGCCCGATTCGCTTTCGATTACGGATGGCTACCTGATCAGCAGTGGTCGAAGTGGCTCGAAATAAGTGGAAGGACGCCCAAGGGCGTAGCTTATGGGGTGGGGGGATTTCCCCGTGATCATAGCAAACAGATTAATTTTTAACGACATTTTAAACCGACCCATGTATGACATAGTATTTAAACTGCTTAGCAATTTTCAAATTTTTATTTTTTTAATATTTATATATATTATTAATATATTCTTAATATTCAAATGATCATTTCCTACCTAATGACATTTTTTTTTTTTTTTTTTTTATCAAATTTATTTATAATATTTTATTAGTTTTGACTACATTTTTTTTTAACGGTATGATTTTACATGCATATTTTTAATGTACAATGGTTTTTTCTCTTTGTACATACTTCGTAGTTTATAAATAAAGATCATGAATAAAATAAAAAATTTGACATGTGTAAAAATGTAAAAATAAACTTAATAAATAGCATAAAACATTTTTTGACGATTGGTTGTCCCCAAATGGAATTTCTAAAACTTGTTTCGTATCGGAAATTAACATTGAATTATGATAAAACTAAAATATCGTGGTAAAAATAAATAAAAGTTTTATGAAAAACACCATTATAAATCGATAAACTTCGTTTATAATTATAATTAATTATAAGGGGGAAGTATTATTTTGGATAAAATAAGTAGACGGATGAAAGATTTAGATTAAAATAAGTGGTGGGATACCGTTCCCCCGTATCCCCCAATCACTTCGATCACTGCCTATGGGACCTGTCGGTCGGTTGCGATTTCTCGACGGAAAACGTCGAGTACTAGACGCGCGGGCGGCGACGACGGATCCGCTAGTTGTCACGCTGCTGCATCTTGTTGTCGGGCTTAAATTACACGCGTGTCAGGGTCGACGCGAGGCGACGGACCGTGAACAATGAACGCGTTCCATCATTGTTGCTAACCGTGGCAAACGCTTTGTTGCTTTACGTGCACACCTGCACCTATTCGACTAGGTGACCGTTCGAGTATTTCAGCAACACGTCAAGTCCAGCCCCCCCCCCCCTTCCACACCCGACCATGACGCAAGACCCATGCTCGTGGAGGCACATCTTAGCAAATCCATGTATTAGACAAAGGTCAATGTAATTTACCACTGAAGAAAACGTTTCGTCTTAATACTTTTCGTTTGTCAAACAGCACAATAGTTACGATCGGATTGAATGTTCCGCCGCGATCACCGACATATTTCGCCTATAACCGTCGATCGCATCGCGTACGACTAAAGAAATATGCCGACAAAAAATTAAACGTGTGCGTTCTCATATTGTGAACGAGAAGTGTTAAAACCGTGGTGGTAACACTCCGTTATAGAATCGTTATAGAACTAAAGACCGGATATGTTTGCATTTACATATGTTTGTAATGAATGTACGCAGTTCGATGGGAGTAACACATGTGGACGATTTGTCAAACAGATAATGCCCGGGGAAAAGGTTATTCTGAATATCAATGCATATTTTAAGGACGACGGCATAATTGAAGAATTTTGTGTATTTAAGCATAATTTGTACAAAAGTTCATGAAACCAATTATTTAAATTTTTATATCACAGTAGAAACTAGATTATGATTTATCGGATACACACGGTGACAAAGCTACTACTATAAAATCTAAAAAACCCTTACTTTGTATCACAAAAATACGGGAATTAAGTACATAAACAAATCGGATTGATTAATAATATTTCATGGTTTTCTGATATAATCAATGATTATATTAAAAAACCATGAAATATAGCTTCTAGAAAACTTCGCTGTTTGATCTTTGGGCAATATAAAGCATGCATCACTGACATCAGTAGATGTGAAAAGATCGTTTTGTATTTATAAACATATAATAAATGATAGGACAAATATAACACTTGAACACATTATACGTCATAGGTTTTAATTAATTATTTTTATAAAAACTAAATATCATAAATCGTAATTATCAATCAAAACGTTTTTATTAATAACTATATTATTAATAAACATTTTTTGAATAGTTTTTTTTTTTTTTTTTTTTAATTTAAGTTCAATATTTTTTATGTTTCGTGACATTTACCAAAGAAATGATACAAAAAAGATGTAATACATTCTTCATTCTTATTTTTTTTATTATTATTATTATTATTTCCAACTAAAGTATTTGTTTTATTTGTTGAGTACATGTGTAAATATTTGCTTTAATCAATGTTATAAGTTGCTGTCTGTACTTGAGATATTAAGTATATCCAATTGAGTTGCATTACTACTTATGGAAGAAAAATGAATAAAATATACCCAAACGTATTTGTTTTGGGTAAAAGCAAATTTTTGCACATTATTAAAATAAAAATAAAATCATATCAAGTGTATTTAAAGATTTTTTTAACGCATAAATGCATACTATTTTAAGCTTTTTAAGTGCATATAAATCCGGACCCTTGTCATAAATTATGTGTATTCACACGTGCATCTTGTCCGCAGGCGTTGTGTTTGTGTCTGTTCACGTTTGCCTGCGCATCTTGCCACCACGTTGACGATCACGTTAAGAAACATGGAAACTACACTGCGCCCACTACGGTCGCCACGGCGGTCGGCCACGAAGAGCCGAAAACGAGAAAACGAGGCATTGGCCATTACAACCCCATGGGATGGGGAGGTTCTGGGGTGGGCGCGTACGGGGTACCCACTCTGCCGGTGAACGAGCAGGGAGTGGGCGCGTACGGAGTGCCCACGTTGCCGGTGCACGGTCAAGTCTACGGATACCAAGGGTACGGGGTGCAGGCCGAACGGCCCGTTCCGTACCCAGTACCGTATCCGGTGACTTACGATCGGCCCGTACCGATACCGGTGTCTTACGACCGCCCGGTACCGTACCCGGTGAACGTGGACCGACCGGTGCCGTACCCGGTGAACGTAGACCGGCCGGTGCCGTACCCGGTGCAGGTGACGAAACCGGTGCCGTACCTGGTGAACGTGGACCGGCCGGTGCCGTACCCGGTACAGGTGGAGAAACCGTATCCGTACCCGGTGAACGTGGATCGGCCCGTTCCCTATCCGGTGCACGTACCCTACAAGGTGACGGTACCGGTGGACCGGCCGTATCCGGTGCAAGTGCCCGTGCCGAAACCGTATCCGGTCGACAGGCCCGTGCCGTATCCGGTACAGGTGCCCGTCAAGGTGCCGGTGGTGCAGCAAGTGCCGGTCGAGGTGGCCAAACCGTACCCGGTGGTGGTGCAACAGCCGCCGGTGGTGCAGCAGCAACCGGTGTTGTGGCAGAAGGCGGTACCGTACCCGGTGTACGTGGACCGGCCGGCGGTGCAGCAGCAACCGGTGCTGTGGCAGAAGGCGGCGTCGTACCCGGTGTACGTGGACCGGCCGGTGGTGCAACAGCAACCGGTGCTGTGGCAGAAGGCGAACATGAACAAGAACTACATCGGCACGCCGGTGTACAACGGCGGCTATCAGACCGGTAACCAGTACAGCCCCTACCCGCCCGGGTACAGCGTCGGCGTCAACCACGCGTTGATCGGCCTGGGCGTGGGAGGCAAAGGCGTCGGTACCGGCGTCGGCGCGGGCGGCACGGGCATCAACTCCGTGGCCGGCAACCTTTTGGGCACCGTGTTCAACGTGATGCAGAGCGTAATGTCGCCGGGCGGTACGGTTACCGGTTACGCGACTGGGCACGGGAACTATCTGGGACCCAAGACCACGGGATTCACGGCCAACATCAACAAATGAGCTGACCCTCGATCTCTATCAATCTGTCTTTCATAGACACACACATAAGCAGATACATACACACGGATACACCGACAATTTTATTATTTCAATACTTATTAGTTTTATTACTTAGTTATTTACCAATTGTGTTTTATGTTTTATTTTACGTCGATGAAATAAAGTGTACAAAAAATAATAATAATAATAATAATAATAACGAGAACGATGAAAAGATTCTTACAGATGAATAATAATAATAACGCGCAATATTCTTGTTTTCCAAGCGGACAATAGAATCCATAGGCCTATGCATGTACCTGTTCTTTGACGTCCTTAACCGCTCGTTCGGTGCGTTTCAATGTGGTCAAAACGCTGTACTGGGTGTTCTACGAGCATCTACTAATGTATACTGCCACATTGGCTGTGTGCGCGATGACGGTCGAATTCTCCCGTCAAGTTCCTAAAAAATAAGTCCTAGTAGTGCTTACTCTGGAAATGTAGACATTTTTTAGGTTTATATTTATTTTTAACATTGAAAATATATCGCGCGAGTATTTAAAATAGACCCTAATCTGACTACCATTAAAATGGAAACACCGACATAAATAAATGGTCGTGGGACACCCTGTAAGACGCGTGTTATAATACATCGGTATAGTGCGCGGCTCGTTGTTCGTCAATCGATTCCGTAGGCCGTACCACTCGATACATTATTATTGCTGTATCACGGCGTCTTCAAAAATCACTCTCGAACCCGCCCGGTCCGTCGAGCCTATGGAATACGCGTCCATCACGATTTTTTGTATGCTTAACTTATTCAAATCGAATTAATGCATTCCTTGGCGTCGCGGAGACGCGAGAAGACGTCATGACCTAATCCGGCCTACACGTAGTCCATCGGTGTATACACATTGGAGGTATATACACGTGTCAGCGGTGCTCACGAATTATCCGGTAATGTTTGTTCAACGCGATCGGAACGAATCCTCGTTTGGCATGTAATCATTAACGTATATATAGACGTAGTACGCGTCCAATGCTGTTTCCGATTCGCCGTACGTTTTTCGTAACATTTAAAACACGCTGCATGTATTTAACGATGACATTGTACATGTATTATTTTAATGCGTCACGAATATCGCTCAACCGTTAGTGTTATAAGAAAAAATAGAAAAGTTCGATCGGACGAAAATCAACAGTGGAAAAATACGCGGTGTATAATATTTTAATTTCACAAGGCATTGAAATCGGGAGTCTTGATTTCGACACATCATGTCCGCAACACACGCACATATAATCAAACTGCATACACACTGAACAGCGTTAATGGCGTAAAAAAAAAAAAAAAAAAAAATGGAAAAAACTGATTAGGTGCATCTAACGTTCCAACGGTTTCCTCACGCTCGTGTCAGGTCCAATGCCTATCATTAACGTACGAAAATACGAAAATGATGATGCATCGCCTTCGAAAACCGAATACGTTCGTTCCGAATTGAATTACAATGCACGCGCGCACACGCGTTGCTCAACGACACACACGACCTAATATACGTCGTCGGTCACTTTTCACGTGCGTGTACGATCTCACAATCGCAATTCTTTTCCCATCGCGTGTGCTGTGTGAGAAGTCGGTCCGCGGCGTTCACACAAACGGGCGCACGTTGATTTAGCAACGCGTGCGTGATTTGGTCAGAACCATCAGTTGGGTTTCCGCGCGACCGCAATAGCCGTAGTGGGCGGCACCGGCTGTCGTGTCGTACGGCGCATAATGGAGGTTAAACGAAGCGTGGTGCCCTTTAGGTGTCCAACAAACAGCCGAAGAGCCATTGTGCGCGACAACGGGCACTGCACGCGGTCGACTCGGAGTAATGTTACGGAGTCGCGATCGCAGAATATGTTTGTCACCGAGAGCGCCCGCGTTCCTGCAGCTTTTACCGGGGCTTTTCGCTCGACGTAACGGCCGCGCGCAACAACATTATATTTTACCCGCCTACATAGGTCTATTATAAATGAATTGTGCACCATCTCATGTGAACTTCAGGAGTCGCCACTGCCGTATGCGCCGCAAACACGACGAAACCGAAATCACGTCTTTTAAGTTCCCGTTGTTGGAACCGTTTTCCTCCGGCTGGCAATATCATTACCGTTTCAATACTATCAACGCCAGTCGTTGCACTGCTGCTCTCGGTAGATACGGTGTACGATTATACGATTATTATTTCTCACATGTTAGTCATGTTCGTTTTTTCGATGCGAGACCGAGTTACAGCCAAGATGGTCACGACAGTAGCACTGCAGTTCATGAGTTGGTCGAACGACGCCGATATCGGACCATAAAAGGTTTGGTAAACGAGATTATGTATGCGGCGGCATAGGTAGCGAAGTTAAATACGACTATCCGAGAAATATCGGTTTTCCGACTGAATGATTTCATAAACGACGTAGGCACAATCGGGTAAAAATAAAATAATATTATACCCGGTAAACATAAGCACACTCGTGTACGTGTGACGGATGCGACTCGAAATTAATTATGAAAAAATAACGTTGTAATGCGAACAGAAGGATAGTACTCGTACTTGTAGAATTATAATACTCATGTTTTTTTAAACGTTAAATGGACTTATAAAAGCTACATCATTTAAAAAATTCCAAACCCTTTTTCAGTAAAACAGTTTTTGAGTATATACAACTGGAATCACCCTATAATTTTGATTGTGATTGATACAATTGAGTTAAAAACTTAATTTTTGTAAACTGATTTTCAATATATTGTAACCATTTCAATCGAAATATCTTAATTTGTTATAAATATGCTTAAGAAAGAGGTCCTCTAGTATTGAATTTGCTACGAAGTGATAACTTCCTCTTATGAACGGAGTTTTGATATTTACAAAAAAAAAAAATCGTACCAACCAAAATGGACTGAGAAAAAAATAAATAAAAAGAGTAGGACAGACAAAATTTAGTATCGAATAAGAGGAATTCGTTTATTTGAATTACATTTTGTTTTCGCACCTGGAATCTCACGTGTCACGTGTGTTCCGATACTGTCCCCCGTCGTACATCATCCGCGTGCGGCGTACGGCAATATCAGGACGCGTCCAAGACCAATAAACATTTGTCACCGATTATGTTTCTAATGTCGGCGACAAAATGTTTCTCAAAACATGTATTTGATAAACATTTTAGTTTGAGAAATATTTATGACAAGATGTGAAGTGTGAATGACTTTGTAATTGGTGGATCTGCTTGCGTAATTTTGGGTTTGGAAACGGAAAAAAGTCTCCAAAAAGAAGTTTTGGATTCGTCCTGGTCTTTTAGCAAAGCAGAAATACTGTGGCGATTATTGAACGACTGACCTAATTCTAATTTCTCAGTATTAAGCAGACTTGGGTAAAATACTTTTTAAAAGTATTTAGAATAAATACTCGAATACTTACAAAAAATAGTATTCCGAATATGTATTCAAATACTTTATACATATTGTATTCCGAATACAATATTTAGAATTTTTCAAAAGTATTCCGAATACTTTTAAAATACTTCTAGTTTTTCATACTATAAAAATTATAGATATCATGAGAAATATTTGAAATTGTAGACTAAATATATGTTACTTTATTGCATTTTAATGTTATATAATTGTAATAGATTATGATTTACAACACTAATAAAAATCTGATAAGAACTTATCTCGTCTACAAGATATGACGAAGAAGTAATTAAATCGTTTAAGAAAAGAGATGATTTAATGTTTAAGAGGTATTCGAAATAATGTATTCAGTATACTCGTTATAAGTATTCAAAATACTTTATTGAATACTTTCAAAAAAAATATTTAAAAAGTATTTGAAATACTTAAAAATTATTCTGAATACAGTATTCCGAATATTGTATTCGGAATACTACCCAAGTCTGGTATTATGGTATTTTTGAAATTTCGAACCACGCATCATGTTTTTTTAAACTCATTTTTTTACTCGGATCGGGTTTGGTCCCACAGCATTTGTTTTTCGTGTTATAAACCAATGAGTCGACGCTTTCTCTCGGTCACCCAATCATTTGACGGAGAATGAAAACTTAAAAATCCGGTAAACAAATAAAAAACAAAAAAGTGTAAGTACGTATGAAAATATTCACCACGTGTAGGCGGTCGGGGCTAAACCGACTAGAATAACCGAACATGGCGTATTTATAAAACGTATTTATCGATTAGATTCGACCCGGCCTGGACGTGTCTGCACATTGTCAGCGACCGTGTTCGCAAACGCTGTCGCATTGTTCCCGGGTCGGATGGAAAACGAAAATCCGTCGCCGACTCGATTGTTCGTGAACAGATTTCAGAAACAATTCCCCGATTTTTGTCACCGACGTTGTATCGGGCAACACGTGCTCGCGGCGAACGTTTCTCGGCGTGTACGCGGCGCGCGCGTCGTTTCGCTCCCAGAGACGAGAGTCCGTGGGCACGGTGTGCGGCTTCTTCCGCGGCTGTGTGTCGCAATTCGCGCCGGGGGGAACGAACCGTGAAGGAACGGGGCCGCGGTCGCGCGCTGGAACGTCGGAGCGCCCGGCCGCACGGGTCAAGCACGGGCTGCCCGGTGAACGGCGGCCGCGCGCGCGTGTTGAGAAACACGTCCCTTGAGCGCCGCGCGACCCACCACTGCACCGGCGGTGGCGGTACCACAACGTGCACACGCACGCCGTACGGTGCAAGTTTACATTGGCCTCCGAACGTCTCCCCACAGCCCCCACCGTCTCTGGACGAGCCCACGCACAGTTTCCGCCGAGGCCTTGGGGCGGCTGCCCGGAGCGCCTATAAAATGGATATTGTTCGGCCGATCTGGATCACACGAGTCCAACTTCACCGAGACGGACGTACGATATCGCAGTTCACTCTACCCGTTCGCTGACACGACGAATCCCGCAAACATGCAGGTTTGGGTGAGTAGCATATCCACGTTCTTATTTTTTTTCTTCTTCTTTTTCTAGTCGCATAATCGACCGCAAGAGAAGTTTTTCCACCGGTACTTCGAGTGTTAGAAAAAGTTATTTAACGGTTTAGCATTTATTAATAGGGGCAACGGTGTTCGCTTTACGTCTGACTTCGAGTAAAAGTAAAATTTTATGTTTACCACGTGAACATATTTGAAATTTAACCGTGTTAACGTTTTGGTGTACGAATACTAAAAACTTATTTCGTGTCCGGGGTCCTGTAATGTTAAGTTTATTTTCAAATAATAATTCACTATATGTACATACCGCTGACATGTATTTATGTGCTATGTGTATATCAAAGAAAAACATCGAGTTTATACAACTATATTAGTCAATTTGTTATGAGGTATTTTTCAAAACGATATTTAAACAATTTCCTTAGCTTACATACACGTGATTAATTATCGAACAACATTAAATATCAAACATAGAAAACATTATTGTCAAACAGATATTTAAGTTATTTCTAAACTTTTTTTATATCGCTTCACTATTCTAGAAAATATTATATAGCTTTTGTCCATTGCTCTAAGTTCTATATTTTTTTTATTAGATCTCATGTTCTATCATACGATGATTGCCTTATAAAGGATAAATCATACACCAATTTCTTATGTTACAGGATTAGCATTACGTTTTTTGATTTTTCAATTGTAAATCGCTTTTACGATTTCAAATATTATATTTGCAGCACACATTTTAAACGATTGCGAACGCAGTGCTCGCTTGTACGCGTCAATGTGCTGTTCACGATCAGCGTTTATCTTAGATTCAATGTCCCATGGGGATTAAGGGGCCTCAAAAATGTATAAATGTAATTCATATAGTTCGTACGCGAAATCACCGCGCCGGAGGGATAATTATTTTTATTCGAGGGGTATCTCCCTCCCCCGATTACTCAAATCATTGATCATAACGGTTTCACGATCGGTTAATATCATCAGATCCACTGTTCGCAGATCTCAATGTTGTTTGTCGCATGCGTAAGCCTGGCCATGGTCAGCGCTGAAGCCGATAAGACCGCCGCGGAGAAGCCGGTAGAGAAGAAGCAGGGCAAACGAGGCCTCTGGGGTCTGGGATACGGATACGGTGGCCACAGCGAATGGGACGGTCTGTCCAACTACGGCCTGCTGGGAACCGACCATAGCTACGGGCACGTCAGCTCGTCGGTGCACGTCACCAAAGAGGTGCCGGTCATAGTGGAGAAACCGATCATCGTCCCTGTCGAGAAACACGTGCCGTACCCAGTGGCCGTGGAGAAGCACGTGCCATATCCCGTGCACGTCGAGAAACACGTGCCGGTGCACATCGACCGACCGGTGCCCTATCCGGTCAAAGTGCCGGTCAAAATCCCCTACGCCCACCCGGTCCCTTATCCAGTGTACGTCCAGAAGCACGTTCCCGTCTACGTCAAGGAGCACCACGGCCACGGTTATGGTAGCTTCGACTTCGGTCACGACCACGGATTCGGCTACAGTAGCAGCTACGCAATCCATCATTAATCCAAACGATTATTAACGATGTATATTTATACACACATACGTATATATATATAAACTCGCGTAACATTGTATGCGGTGTACCAAAACCGTTTGTAATTACACTTTTATACCATTTTTCGAATGTACAGGTATACTTTAAATAAGTATTTTAAATATTCTGTTTGGCCCGTAAAAGATTTATTTATCAATAAAAATCTTGGCCAAAAAAATGAATTAGTGTTTTTTGTACTTTTTTTAATATTATTTATTATAAATCATTATACTTATCCTTATTTTTGTCGATTGAAACAAATTCCACGCAGGCAAATTTTCTATGATCCTTTAAACTCATAAGCATCATTGTTTGTAATTTTTTAAGTTGAATGAAAACTACCGTTAAAAAGTACATAGAATATTTGTTTTTAATTGTCATTGACCAATTATGGTCTACATGACCGTAGCGTCATTTTCATATCTTACATAGGTAAATATTTATTCCGAAGTTTAGTAGTACATAATATTTATATAAATAAAACACAATCACTATAAAGTTACAAATAATTGTGCAATATATGAACATGAAATGTGTTCGTTGCGTACTTATTGTGTATGATTTCAGGAAAAAATTGCGAAATCAATATAATAATATAGTCCAAGGAAATTTTTGTATTAAATAAATTTGTAATTTTCTTGAATTTAATTATTGGTTTATGTGTTCATATATATGTTGGTGTATATACATAGATTTTTAAAATTAGTACAATATTTAACCTGAAAAAAATAGTTTCGCACACAAGATGACAGATGTATCATATAAATCATTAAAAAATTAATAAATATACCTTTACAGTAATACCAAGCATAAATGCATTCATACACACAATTATAACGTCAAACAATATTCTTGAACAACAACAGTACTTCGAACTTGACCTGTACTGCCTTGTCAGTGGTTATATCATATGATAAATAATAACATATCATATACGCACTCACACGATGTATTCAGTTTTGAAAGCACGCACATTGGTTTCCACACTTTTATTTTCAATATTTTTTGAAAATCAGAAATAAATATTACTTATAACTCGTTTAGTTGTATATTTTAACTTTTTTCGTGGTATAGTTCAAAATGTCATAAGATGTTTTATATCTCCACGAAACAAAAATAAATAAAAAAATATTGCAAATAATTTGTGTTCAATATCAATTCATATTTAATATTCCAAATAACACATAATACAAAAACTTTATTATATATATACATGTATTTGCGTTACGTTTTCTATAAAGTCTATAAAGCAAATTCTAAAGTTTCTATAGAGTCAATATTTTTATTTATTTTCTAAATACTCATCAAAATATTTCAATTGTCGAAGTAGAAAATTAAATTATGAAAAAAGTTCAAAAAAGATCAAATTTTTTTTAAACTGTTAATATTATAAGTTGTACATATGTATGTGAAATTGTAAAATATAATATAAACATATTATAACTGTAAGTTTATTATATCGTGAGATGTCACCCATCCATTTTGATCCAAACAACTTTTAAATGTCAAATTCTAAATAAAATAATTTAAATATAAATATATTTATATACATAGTATTTCATCGTATCAAACGGTATTTGTAATACCGCCGTGGATTTATCTACATTTCGTGCGGCGATGTGATTAAATATTTCTTAAGCAAACCTTACATTGCATAATACACGTTTACTTTTTTTAAGATTAAACTTTAGAATAATAAGTGTGACCCATAAATAAATGGTTAAAGAAAATATCGGTAAAATGTATTGTACAATCTTGTATTTATTTATTAATGAGTTAAATACTAAAAACTAACCTATTTAAATCAATAATACAAAGAAAAAGTTTTAAATAACCTTACAATTATTAAAAAGTTTACAACTGATGAATACGATGGTTTTGCTGCATATTATTGTTTATACAAATGGTACAGTTATAGGTTGACTGCCGATTGTAAATCAGAAAAAAATAATTAAAGATACGATCAAGTTGAATTTCATATTTCTAGATATTTTTGTATAAGAAGTTTTGTGTTTTATGAAATTTTAATAAATATTAATGAAAATACATTTTAGCTAAATGACAAATACGTAAAAAATATTAAGAAATAATCGTTAAAAGGCCATTATGATTTGAAATTAATTTAATAATCAAATTTTATCAAAATAGTCATCATAAGTCTAATTCATATTAGGTACTTATTTTGACAATATTAATTTTTTTCTAAATTTGTTTCTTTTTTTTTTTTGTAGTTATCTATGTTATTATCTGATACTAATTGTTTAAAGAATAATAGTATAATAAAGCAAGGCTGGGCATTAAAGTGTTAAAAAGTTAATTTTATTTTAACTTTTTAACTTAAATTGATTTAACTTAACCTTAATTATTTTTATATTTCACTATTTCAGTCGTTTCCATGTCAAAAATAATTGTTTATTTTAAATTTATTAGAGTTGAAAAATTTATTTTTCCAATCACTTTTTATTCTAAAAGAACAACCTGAATTATTAGAAAATATTTTATAATAAAAGGTTTTATGTTATTTATATTATTCAATTAATAATGATATATAATAATTAAATAAATTATGACAACTATCAAGTAACAATAGTAATAAAGACAATATTGTACCTAAATACATTTGTGATTTCTTTTAGAAATTAAAAATTAATAAAATATATATTATATTTATAATTTATAATTTAATTTTGCGTTTGTAATAAATAAAGTACGCTAATGTATAAAAAAATTACAACTTTTTTTTAGCTTAGTAAAAAGTTTAAAAAACATATATATTAAGTTTTAACTTAACTGAATTAACCAACAATTTTTTTAACTTTTAACTTTAAACTTTTTCTTATTGATGCATATTAATTTAACTGAGTTAAAAAAAAAAATCATTAACTTGTCTAGTCTTGTAATAAAGTATAATTAGTTTAGATATTGTACGTATTAATTTTTTCTATAACTTTAACGTTTACGAACAAGAATAATTTCTACTAATTTTATTCTATAACGACATTAGGTTAAGCATAGTAAAATATGACTATCTATTTTTATTAATAACTTAATCAGTCATAGAAGAGAGATTGATTGCTGAAGCTAATATACTTAACTATTCTATGTATACTCGAACATAATATATCAGTACATTGAATGTAAATTAAACGATAGTATAAATGACAATACATATTAATACAGTTTATTAATTTGACTAATTTTAATTATTATAAGTTTATTCATTTTATTCTACTATTCTTTTATTATTATTATTTTATTATTTTATTTTTATTATTTTATTTTATTAGTTTGAATATTTGACGTTTATAAGTTTCTTTTTTTTTCTATTGTAAACATTTGTTAATTGTTATTATATTTTATTGAAAATTTAAGTAGTTTTAATTGAGTTATAAAAACTACAATTTTCTATTTATGTATTATTTTATAGCTCATTAATTTAAATTCATAGTTCTAATTAAGTCTTATAACTAATTTAATTGAATAATTTTGATTATTTTTGAATAATGATTTTTATGTATTGATAATGAATAATTACATTTTGTTAAATGTTATATTTACTACAAAAAAAAATTATTTATTTATTTTTAATGTCCTTATGTATTAATATATTTATTTTATAAACAACATTTTTAATTTTTAATTTTCAATTTATAATTGGGTGTTCGATATTATTTAAAATAATTAAAGCTTATTTTTAAAATAAAAAGTAATTTTGTAATAAATATAATGTTACAAAAACGGAAGTACTATATCATATTATTTTTTATTTTTTTATTTATTTTATATTTATATATATACCTATATAATTTTTTATTTTATTTTTATTATTTTTATACATATAGTCTATACCTAAGAGTAATATTTGATAAATTAATACAACTATTTCAGCAACTGAGAAAACTGGATTCAAATTGTACAATCACTTTTAATTTCTGGTGGCAATACAATTTCTATCCTACACACAGATTTAACATATTTTCTGATTTTAAATGTCATGAAAACTAATATTAGATTTATAAAAATAATTGAAACCATCATGTTCATAAAATAAATGTATGTGTTACTAAAATATTAAAAAGTAAAATTGAAATATAAAATTAATTGTATAATAAACCTGTAAGGCTTATAAATTATATTTACCATGATTTATAAATGTATGATAAAGATGCTGACATTTATAATACTATGACAGTGATACAATTAATTTTTTTTACAATTTAAATAAATAAAACCATTATTCTGTCAATAATTAAAATAAGTATTAATAGTATTATGTATAAATCAGATAAAATATGAGAAACCGAATTTATTAATTTCTTTTGGTATAAATTATAAAACTATAGTATAAAATATGAACACATGTGTATATATATATATATATATATATATATATATATATATGTATAACACATGTATATATACATAGGTAATAATAATTGGAAATTTATACATAACTATTAAAAATTATATATCTTATATTATTAATAACATGAACTTAAAAAAAAAAAATCTATTATTATATATTATAGATCTAATTTAATCCATAGCAAATATAATCCTCATAATAAGTTAAAAAATTATTTTGCTAGTCAGTATTAAATGGTTATATCATAATTGTAAAACAAAAAACTTCCAAATCCTATTATGAACAAAAAAATCTGTTTCAATATTTAAATATCATACTAATTTAGAGAGTTAAAATTGTATTTTATTTGTTTCAGAAATTAAATATAACCAGTGCCTATCATATCGTACGTTGAGACACACACACAATTTGAATTAAGGTAGTAATTAATATTACGCATAATTTTCGTAGTAGTCGAGTCAGACGACCACCATGGAAGACCTTTATTTTTATGTTCTCATTCCCTTTTAAAATACAATACTTCCAACATATACATTTTTGTTCTACTTAAAATTGCGTACACATGTGTTGATTGAATATACTTACACAATTATTGTTATTTAGTATTAACCTAATTTAAGTGTTAATGTACATTGTAAGCATAATATTATTTTATAATTATTTAATACTTAATAATAGTTTATATTTATAACAAAAAAACGAAGTTTTAATATCTTTAATATGAGTATTCAATTTCTAATGCCCATTGGTTAATTTTTACTATTTTGACATTTTCAGTCACTAATTAGTAATTTTACTTCACAAAAAACCTAACTAAAAATAATTAAATTACCTTTATTAATTAAGAAATTTTTAATTTATATTAAAATTTATAATCAAAACCATCAATCATGCAAATATTACGGTACAAGTGATGAAATAATTATTATTAATATTGACCAGGAGTTTTATACAATTTAGAATTGTTCAAATCATGCGAATCATTATTTGCTAGATATTTTACACAATGGACATTATTGACAGGAGCAATTATAAATAATTATAATATGCTTAATAATAAGAAAAATAGGTTTAATAAAAATATTTATATACTTTTACATGTGTTATCATTATATTATGACATTTGACTGATATTAAAAAAATATTATAGCTTTAAATACTTATTTCTTTTGACATGTTTTACCATTGAGTCATTTTTCTCGATTATCTTCAACGGTCTATCTTCTTCCGTTTTCAATGTTGACATACATGTATTAGGAATACATAGTTATTTAATCAGATTTTGGGCTTAGAACCAAACATAGCCTCATAAGGCGAACATTTAATGTCACAATGAAAAGTTTGATTCTTCATAAATTGTACGAATTTCAGGCCTTCACTCCACTTGTTGGTTTTATTATCTTGCAACCATGTCTCTAACATAATCTTGACTTCCTGGTTGACATCTTCTACTGATCTTTGACTTTGAGAACAACGAGGTTTTCCAAGTATCGTTTTCAAATCTTTCCACTTGTTCCATAATTCTTCTACTACCTCATTTGCGAATTTTTCGCCGTTGTTGCTTTGTAATATCGTTGGAGCACCAAAAATAGTAAATATGTCCAGTAACGTGCACGCAACTTCCTCAGTACGTTTATGAGTCAAAGGACGTAAGTTTACAAATTTTGTTAAATTGTCTTGGTAGACTAAAATAAATTTAAAATTACCATCAGGCTGTGTCTGCATATCAATCACATCTATTTCACAACAACGTGAATTCTTCTCTTCTGACACACTAGGTTCGACTTCTAAGCGATTTTTACTTGTACTGCTCTTTTTTCGACAGAGTTCGCATAAACTCAAGTACAACATTATTGTCTCTCTCGTTATATTTTTATACTTATTATTTAACACGTGCTCCATTCTACTACGGCCTCCATGCCCGATTGACAAATGAGTTTCATGTAGAATATGGAAAAGTTCATTATTTTTCACGTAAAATTTAATTTGGTTACCTCCGTTTATTGGTACGATGAGTCTTTCCACATCACACACTTTAAAAATATCATATTTCTTAATCAATTTATAATCGTTCGGAGTTTTCGTTTTTTTTGATTCTTTTAATTCTTTTAAATGTAACAAAAGATCGTCATATTTACGTTCACTTAAATACGTACTGTTATGTTTCTTAAATTTTAAAATATTATCCAAAAATTCGATGAATTTATTTTCCATTTCTACAGTAACACGCACACACTAAATCGAACACACCAACGTATAAAGCGGTACTAACGTGCACTATACAGTTTACAATAGTTTTCGAACCAAATATATGTTTATGCGTTTGTACGTATTATAAGTTATAAATTATACACAATGCCCGTGCCAGTTCAAGTACTGTACACAATGACCAGGCATTATATAACAATGACTGGTCTACGTGGGGAATAAATATTTATAATACACGTCACCCAAATATTCCATGCATTGTATTCATTGTTAGTGCACCGGGCCCGGTCGTTGTACACAATGCCCGGATTTCCTACTTTGACCGTATCATTTACAATTACTACATTTTCCACTTTGACCGTTATATACATATATATATTATGATAGAAAAATATTAGTAGAGGAGACCGGCGACAAAAGTAACACTTTTTACTTGAGTATTAAAACATGAAAAAGTTTATATTGTTTTCAAATAAAAACACTAACATTTTATAGAAAAACTTAATATCTTTAAAATGTTACTACAATATTTTGTTAAACAACCACATCAATTAAAGAAACTAATTAATATAATAAAATAGCGTTACTAGTAACACAAATTAGGGACAAAAGTAACACGTAATAAGAAGTCATTTTATGTTATACAACAGAATCAATTACATATCATTAAAACAAAATATTATAAACAAAACAATATTGTGAAACTTAATATATACTCAAACAAAATAATTAAACCTTCATAATACATAACAATCGGACTTAGATTGGTTATTATTAGTTATAAAGACTAGTTAGTAGTTATCATCAAAGAACATAATTATTTCTTTCATTTTTTTAAAGAAAAGTGTAATAAATTTATCAAAGTAAACAGTCTTAATTATTTATTTTTAGTTTCAATTTATATTTAGCAATTTCATAGTTAAAAAAACTATTTAGCAACTGAATTGAATAAAATAAAAAATAATATAATATTGTGTAGGTAACATTATTAAATACACTCAAACAAAATAATTAAACCTTATTATTAAAATCAAAACAATATTGTAAAACTTAATATATTTATATCTGTAATTTGAAAACGCAATTACAATAAAAATATGAATTAACAAGTAAATAGGTTTGCGTTACTCTTGACCCCATCTAATTTGTTACTTTTGACCTCGTAAAGAAATTTTTACTTATGCGTCATGAAATAGTAATGAACTTTACTAATATTAGCTTTCTGATTATTAAAATATGCACAATATAAATATTAAATTACATAATTATAATTAAAATTTGTATTTACTAAAAACACTATCAACATAAAAAAAAAAATTTAAAAATTGTTCTTATCACTTTGGTTGGTTGATATTATTTATTGTTGTTTTTTAATAGAATAATTGGGGTAACGACAAACTGATAACCGATAAATATGCTGCACATGGTCGTACAAATAACCCATACTTTACCGGGGATAAATATTTATCATGAAAATAATAATAAAACGTGTTATTTTTGACCCGTGTTACTTTTGTCCCCAGTCTCCCCTTCATCTTTAGTTGTACGTAGTTACATACATGTAATATCTAATAATATGCTAGCTTATCAATAATTATACAATATTGTTATACATTTTTTTTATATATTTATTTATTTTTATGTTTTATTCGTGTTTACATTATTATAGTTTCATTACCTTTTTTAATTATTTTCAAACATAATTTAGATACAATGTTGATTTAAATAATAGATATTACTACGGGCTTCTGTTATTTTTGTTATATACTCTGACCATGGGTATGATTACTAAATTAATTAAACTTTGGTATTTTTTTAGGATTTTACTCTTTTAAAATTCTTAATCTGTAGGAATGTCACTTCTTACTACGACATAAATATGTACTTAAAAGCAGTTATTAATAATTTCTACGAATATGAATAAAACATCTTTTGACTAGCATAGGGGTTATTTTAATTTAATAGTTTTATGAAAATTATTATACCTGATTTAGTGTATTTTTAGCTAAGGAGAGCACAATCAGAAACGGATTATAAGCACCTACGCGTCCTTGGCGAGTACTATAGATTTGGATTTGTAAATAATTAAATTTAAAAATAAAACGTAAAGAGTAATGGGACAGTTGTTAAAAAGATCGAGCGTGTTGTCAGTTGCGGTGCTTGAAAACGAAACGGATGAGTTTGATACGTCCGAGTCGTTTTATAGAACGACCGCACGTCGAATTGATAAGTATTATACGACATTACACAACAATTGTTATGAAACGTAACGTTGCAAAAAAAAAAAAAAAAAGAAGAAAAATATAAATTAAATACCATGTACAACGTGAATTATCATTTACGGCGGAATCCTTGATGTAGCAGTTGCATAACGGGGAAACAAGTTCACCGACATCCGGCCTCGTATGACGGGTAGGATCGCGTACATTAATATTGCCGCGGATCGCACCGAAGCAGACTGATCAGAATACGGCGCGTAAAAGTGTATTGTTATTATGCATCGGTAGACAAAAAAAAAAAAAAAATTTGCACGGCGAACGTTCGTCCGCCCGTAATGTTACTCGTTCCGTCCGCGCAACACCATGCGCATGTAAACGCAACGGGACACTCGTTTGCATGATTTTTTTTCTCTACGTCCGTCGCACAGTCGTTTTCGCGGTCCGTGTCTTCGACGATACCGTCTCGATAGCGACACGGACGAAAAAATCGCGAATGATTTTATGGCTCGTGTGACGTGCCCGAGGCACAGAAAACGAAAAACTACTAGAAACGTGTACAATAATATACACGTATTGGTTAGATAGCTGATGATTGGTATCGAACGAAGAGGACTGGTTTCCACCGGAATCATTCTCGTGCACAGCATAGCGTTTACGTCCGCCGACAAAAATACAAAAAGCCGACAAGTTATAATTACATTGTACTGGTTTCTAATGTAAAAGTCATTCGTTACGTGTTTGTGTCGTTTTTTTCTGATACGTTTGAAAGCAATGACAATATTTAGCATAAGTGGCGCGACTAGAACCTCTATTGCTCGTGGCAAAATAATCCTGCGGGTCTTTGGTCTTACAAAGATCATTCCCTGCTAAAGGAAAATCAATAGTTCAAAAATATATTTTTCACGTACAATTACGAATATGGTCACTTTTTATTACGCATATGAATCTCATTTTTTGGTTTAAATAATATAAATGAGACAAAAACAGCGTTTAAAATATTTGATTTTTATTCAAAGAAATGTTCTGCCAGTTTTATGAGAACTTTTTCTTTAATTATTTTATTTCAGCAAACTTATCTATTAAATCTTTAAAGTTAACCTCCCGAGTTGTTTCTTTTTCGATTAGATGTATTGCCAAGCCACTTAAACGATCTTATACATGAATCGATAACGAATCGAGTAATTGACAAACAACAATATGATTTCCTAGACTAGAAGTTACATCGCTTTAAATGTGGAGTACGTTTCCTTGTTATTTCTCTTTCAAAATTATTATATTTGTGAATATAACGCTCAAAGTGGACAAATCAGTCATTGTAATGCAATGCCCGGACATTGTATTCGATGTTTTAGATACTTGTGTAAAGTAAATAATACATATTTAATTCCCATATGGACTAGTCATTGTATATGTTATGGTCCAGGTGGAAAAATCAGTCATTGTATACATTGCTAAAACTGGAGTGGTCAATATGAATATTTGAGGTATTTTAGTGTGTTATATTTTATAATTTCTTTTAGGCATTGCTTCCTACGGGTTACAATAACTTTTATCAGTAGTGTCATTAGTAGATAATCAATAATTAAGGCTATGACCACTGCACTTGTGGTCAAAAATGTAAAACAAGGAGATGCAAATGTAAAGCTTTTTGAACTTTGTGTACCTCTAAATGCCATAGTGGTAATACTTGTAAAAATAAACAATAAATTATATAAATAAAATATTCTCCTTTTTTTTGTTTAAAATAAAATTATTTAAGATAATATTATATTTATTTTGTTTATTTGACACTTTCAGTGCCGCCCATTGTATACAATGTCTGGTTTAAGTGAATAATCACGTACATGGCTTGAATAACTCGGACATTATAAACATTATTAGACCGGATGGTCAGTATTTATAATGACCATTTATCCATTTGGACTGTAACATATATACTAATATCGCAGACGTTGCATGCCGACGAGCAAACACATCACATCAAATAATGTATAACTGCGTTCATCAGTTATTTTTTTTTTTTAAATGGTAAATTAATTTTACGAGAGCACATTTTTTTCTAAAGATCATTGTATTTTTAAATTGTGTAATAATGATAATCTGTTTTTTGAACTCTCAACATTCCACAATGGTCCTCTAGATTCATTGGTCCTTCATGCCACCTTATTGGTACGCAGACTTGGGTATTCGGAATACTGTATTCAGAATACTTCTTAAATATTTCAAATACGTTTTAAATATTTTTTTTTTGGAAGTATTCAATAAAGTATTTTGAATACTTATAACGGGTATTCTGAATACAGTATTTCGAATACCTTTTAAACGTTAAATCATCTCTTTTTTAAATGATTTCATTACTTTTCCGTCGTATCTTGTATTAACTAATATCAAATATTTATTATTGTTGTAAATCACAAACTATAAGCTATGTAATAGTAATATAAAAATACAACATATATTTAGTCTATAATTTTAAATATTTCTCATGAAAACTTTAATTTGTATAGTATAAAAAGTAGAAAATATTTTAAAATTATTCGGAATACTTTTGAAGTATTCTAAATAATGTATTTAGAATACAATTTGTATAAAGTATTTAAATACATATTCGGAATACTATTTTTTATAACTGTTCGAGTATTTATTCTACATACTTTTAAAAAGTATTTTATTCAAGTCTGTTGGTATGCTACTCCTCATAATTTGAAAAATGTTTTCAAGTGAATTTTAATTTAATACTCGTACTATTTATATAATTCTTAATGCTCAAAATTTAGAAAGTATTTTATTTGTACAGAAACCAAGTACAATAGTTTTAAAAATTGTTCTAAAAATTATTACGTTGAACTTTTAAACTATTAAACTTTTATATTGTTTTTATTTTATTTACAATATTTTCACCATAGAATTTATTATTAAAAATAATAACCAATTTCAATTTGCAGTGTCAACGACGATAATGATTTAAAATTGATGTTTCGAGAATTATTCTCTTTCTATTTCGTTTAAAGGGTTACAAAATAATGATAATGAAGAACTAGATTTATAACTATACGTGTTTTACTGATACTTACATGTTATACTTCAGCGGTTGGTAATGAAATTACCAAACACTGTGTCAGTCTAATTACAAAATATTAAGTATTAAATGAATTCTAAAAAATGCACTCGTCGGAAAAAAAAAGCGAAAATATAATATTGTTGTAAATGAAAGTTGAGTTGTAAAAATGAAACATTTGTTATTTATCATGTTTATATTTATATTTTATATGATATAACAAATGATACGAATCGATGATTGCAGAAACGTTACGAGTCGTATGTTTTATGAAATTGAGATATTTTTAAAAACGTATATTAGTCATATGTTTTTACACTCAACGTATAGAAACATTTAACTAGTTTACGTTTTCACTAATATCTCAATTTCATTAAATATGTGACTCGTGACATTTCTACAATTATCGATTCATATACATAACACATGGTGGGCATTAAAAAAACTAATAAGTCACATATGGCAAAATTAAGTTTTTATCACTAGGTTTGACTAATTTTGTACGCATGTTCTTAAATTACATATTAAGTATATTCAAAAATGATTATATAAATATATTTAAAGCTGTTTTTTTCAAATTTGGTGATAACTTATTAGTAAAGTTAATATTATTTCACTTCATTATCGTTGTTTACGGATAATTAAAATTGCGTCCAAACGAGGCATTCCGAGAAAATAATCTAATTCTTGATCACTATTAAAGAATATGACATGATGTTTCATGCTTGTTTCACTTCAAGACATTTTTACGTCATCTAGTTTTATTTACCTATGTGTCTATGTCCGCAAACAGGAAGTACTAAAATGCTACTTTTTCCGGCTCATATTTTATGACCGGAATCACTAAAACTTGATTGAATCGATTGTGTATGACAAATTTATACTAGACTTACGTTTGAAATCACCTAATACAGAGTATAATATACTTATAGATAGTAGTTAATAATTTATTAACCACTTTAACTGTCATTTCAAATCGTCAAGTCCAGAATATCACAAACGTTATTTGTTATATTTTATATGCTCCTACACAACTTCTATTCCCTTATTATTATAAATTATTTATCACTATGTGATCAATGATTTCGATAATACTTTATGCCATTGCCCAGCTCGAGTATACTTATTGTCAAAAAGCTGAAGTATATACAGTTCTTATCTTCATATTGTGTAAGTTAAATCGATGAATACTACGCAAACTATCGTACTCACATAATTATTACAAAACATTTTAAAATATCAAAGTCAACACGTCATATTATTTCATGCTATTGATCACTTTTATAATAATCTTATACGTTATTATATTACTAAATCGAAAGTTGTTTAGATTTAACAAAATAACTTTTTTTTTTCGTTATTCACAGTAAACTGCTACGATGCAGTTTTATATTGCATAATACAAATATATAAACTTGCCTACACGTATCAAAAAAAATAATAATATTTTTTATGACTATTCAAATTTTTGTTATACATCAACTTAATACTAAAATGATAAAAAATCAATATTTTAAAAATATGAAAGTTAATAATGATATTTTAACTCAATAGCTATTTTCATACATACTACCATCGATTAAGCATACTTGTTGATGCTACCTACTAAAAAAATGTTAATTATTTACTTTATTGATACATTGCTGTCAGTAACAATTTTTGGATCAAAAACGGAGAGTGGATATTTTTGTGAAAGTATCAACCTTTAATACGACTACTTTTTTATAAATAACCATAAATGTCAAATATTGAGCAGAAATTATTATACTTATGATATTAATATTAAATATTTATAGGTATATATATTGCGTTTTAATATAACTTTTCAAAAATATCAAAATTAAATTAAATTTTAATTAATGAATATACAATCCATTGGGTTATAAATTAGTATAGGTTTTCATTGATTTTGAAACTTTTTTTATCATTAGATAAATTAAAAATATCTATAAGATTACTTATAAATTATTATATACATTGTATAATATGTTGTAGATTTTTGCAATTTGCAATATCGTATTTTTAATTTTTAATCAAGTTCATGTGTTTATTACAAACAATTCAAAACATTAATAAATTTAATAAGAAACTGGCCACTCTGAAGTACCAAACTAGTCTGATTCTTAATTAAATGAGACATTGGTTTAAATAATAGATAGTTTGAGATTATAAAAAGTATAATCTGGACGATAAAAATATAAATAAGCGCAAATACTCATGAAAAGAACCTTAATTGTATTGAATTTCAACACAAAGCATTTTACAAAAGTTCGACGTTATTTATTTTATTTTTGATGAGTACATTTTTAAATTACAAAATAAATATGCAAATATGGCTGCATTCAAGTTGGGGCTGAAAATAATATTAATTTAACATATGTATTGTATTTGTATGAATTTGGTCCGTGTAAATGAAATATTTAGTCCGAACATGTAAAATAATATGTAAATCTATCTATATGTTGTATTATATTTCTATATATATTATATATATATTATGTATATAATATTATTTTAATTTCAACCCGATTATCAACTAAACGACAAACTATTGTAAATCACAATTTATATAAAATGGTCAACATTAGAAAAAAAAAAAAAAAACATTTTTAACCATACCTGTAATAACTAGATATTATTAGACAGTCCTAAGCTGTAAAAATGAAAAGGAAAATATTTTTTTCTGGAATCCAACTCGTACAGTATTTTTTATAACACGAGACCAAATTGGTATACAATTAAAATCTGAGACCCAACTAGTATGTACCGATAAATATTTGGTGCATTAGATTTTGTAATGTTTGCACGCTTTATAAATAATATCTAAGTATGTAATTGCAATTATTTGGTCTCGTCAGTGTATTTATATAATTTTAATTCCTGCAATGTTTGTTTTTTTCCTGTATCCAATTTTACGATTTAATTTGTTTCAAGAGTGATACTACAAACGATATTGTTTCTACATAATAGAAAAAATGAACTGATGCATGCAATGTAAACGGAATGCATTATTGAACAAAATTTAAAACTACGTATTCTGAAATAATGTACTTCGATGTGTCCACGGTATTTTATGCAGACATAGGGCGAGTCTTACTCATCTGTAAGTAATTGTGAAACATATTAGCACTGGCCAACTCCGTGACTGTAGTCCTAGCATATTTCGCGTTTTTATCGCTATTTATACGCATTCTGGAGACATGGCGAACGCAAGGAAAAATTTCAGAGAAATTGGAAGAAAAAATTTAAAATATAAAACTTTAATAAACAGCATGTTTTTACTGCCCATTATTTGGCGAATAAATATTTGTACAACTTATTAGCAAGTATCGAGAGAAACTTTGAAAATGACTATTACATTTCTAGATCCGGTCGTATTTTTATAAAAAAAAACTATTTCCGATATTTCTCAGGACGGAAGGGTAAGCCCCTAAAACCACGTCCTGCATTTGCGCTTGGACGTGGTACAGCTGTTCGCAACGGATCTATCGAGTACCGATGATGTTCGAAATGGATCGTACCGCTGGACACGGATGAACGCGTGTGTTACGCTTATTTGCCGCGGACGTGTGTCGATCGATCGGCGAAAACGTACCGCGTCGCGTCGTCGGCAAAACCCGTCCAACAAATATGGCGCTGCCGCAGACCGCCCGTGTCGCTTGTCACTGTTATGTCGCGTCCGCGGACCGAATTCTCCGACGACGGTCGTTGCGCAACACCACTGCTGTTGCCGCGACTCTTAGGAGACATCCTCGCGGACCGGTCCTGTTCCCCGAACCGACCATCCCGCCTCAGTGACGTAACCGCCACGCACGATACGTTCCTGCCGGAGAAAGCGCCGCGCTCGGGGACTCGATTTGGCGCAAAAACCGTCGCGGCGGTGGTGGAACGCGCGCAAAAAAAAAAGAAACCATCAACGACTCCCGGTATCCCGTCGCAGAGCGATTATAAAAACCCGGTGCGAGCCGGTGTCTGGCATCAGTCTCATCATCGCCAATCATTCCGATAACGTCGCAGCGCAGTCACCATGAAATTCTTTAAGGTTCGTATTGCGGTTCGTGAACACGTACACGGACCGTCCGCTATCGTTCGGCTATCGAGTTCGTCGGATCCCGCTTCGGATTCGTTCGAGGGGTGTCGTCCGACCGCGAACTATGCGTTTCGCATCTTCTGAAATGTCCGAATTTTCTCGTTACAGGCTTGTGTTGTTGGTCTGGCTTTGATAGCCCACTGCGTGTCCGCCGAAGACGCCAAAGCCGATAACAAACAGAACAAGAGGAGCTTAGGCCTCTCCGGTCTGGCATCCGGATTCTCCGCGCCGTCCTACGGCCTCGCAGGATCGTCATACGGCCTTTCCGGATCGTCACTCGGACTCAGCGGATACGGCATCGGCATCCCGTCCTACTCTCCGGGCATCGGTCTCGCCGCCCCGGCCGCCAGCTACGGATACGCCGCCCCCGCCGCCAGCTACGGATACGCCGCCCCCGTCGCCAGCTATGGATACGGAGCACCGGCCGGTCTTGGATTCGCCGCCTCGTCCGGTTACGGAATCGCAGCCCCGGCCTACGGTTACGGCATCTCAGCCGCCTCCGTGCCCACCAGAGTCAGCACATCCAACCATGTTGTGTCCGTGTCCGTGCCCCAGCCATACGCCGTGCCGGTGACCCGTCACGTTCCCGTGCCAGTCGCACAGCCGGTCCCAGTGTCCGTGCCCAGAGCCGTCCCGGTCAGCGTACCTCATCCAGTGCCCGTCGCAGTCAACAAGCCGTACCCAGTTGATGTCCCAAGGTCCGTCCCGGTCAGTGTACCGCACCCAGTGCCAGTGCCGGTCACCAGACCAGTGCCATACTCCGTGCCACAACCGTACCCAGTAGAAGTCCAACAACCCGTGCCATACTCCGTGCCAACCCCAATCGTAGCTCCAGCCCCAGCCGTAGCTATCTCCGCACCAGCCTCCTACGCCGTCGCTGCTCCAGCTCCGGCCATCAGCTACGCCGCACCCGCACCAGCTTCATATGCTGTCGCTGCTGCTCCAGCTCCAGCTATCAGCTACGCTGCCTCCGCACCTACATACGCAGCTGAATCTTACGTCGCACCAGCAGCAGCCAGCATCGCTTTGAGCTCCCCGTCTTACTCTTCCGCTTCTTACGGTGCAGCCGCTCCATCATACTCCTCCGTTTCTTATGGCGCAGCTGCCCCATCATACTCCTCCGCTTCTTACGGCGCAGCCGCCCCATCATACTCCTCCGCTTCTTACAGCGCAGCCGCCCCATCATACTCCTCAGCTTCTTACAGCGCAGCCGCCCCATCATACTCCTCAGCTTCTTACAGCGCAGCCGCCCCATCGTACTCTTCCTCATCGTACGGTGCTGCCTCTCCGTCATCTTACTCCTCGTCCGACTACTCCAGTGCACCGTCTAGCAGTGGATACAGTTCATCGTCCAGCATCGGTACCTCGTACGGAGCTCCATCAACCAGCTACTCAAGCGGCAGCAGTGACTACAAGAAGTATTAAATACTTATAAGTATTACATACTCTTGATTCGACTGTAGAAAATTAGTTAGGTTTTCATCATTTTTTTTATTATTATATTACTTGTTAATGTTTTATTCTCTCATAGCTTTCCATCGTTTGTTATATTGGTTCAAATATCGCCTGTATGATATTTTAAACCATATTCATTATGTCATTTTTTTTAAACAAATAAATTTATTATGACTGAAAAATCACTCGTTTCGTGTAATTGTTCCTTCCACGGTCTTCGATAATTATACATGTGTAATATTTGATTTATAATATTAGTCGTATCATATAGATGTAAACATTTTTCTAAAAAATAAAATTATCGAAACCAGTCAAAATAATAATACGAAGAAAAAAATAATTAATATTTTGGTATGAAATATACGTTGAAAATGATTATGTATCAGCTGGAGCTATTCGCTGAAAATATTAAAAAAAAAATTGTTAAAATAATTAAATGTATAAGCATTTGTTAGTTGTTCTTCTAATAACTTTAGAATAGTACTTATTAACTGTAGACTTTTATTTCTATTGTTCAGAAAGTAAATGCAGAGACAACAAAAACAATATTTTACTTTCACCATACATTTCAAATTAATAACAACCAGAAAAAAGTACATAACAAACCGAGGAAATGATTATACTCTTATCTGTATTTTAGGAATTAAGAGCCCATAGATTATGATGGTTACATATGGTACACAAATATTAATATAGAATGGATGTCTTTAAAAAACGTTGAAGTTGATAAGAAATTTTCTAATTCCATTTTAAATTTAGTAAAAATTATCAATATTTAAAAATCCAATGTGGTATACGAAATGTGTATTATTAATAAATATTATTATAGATATTTAATATCTATACAATATATAATGTTAATGAAATATTACGTGTTATTAATTTTAACATATTATTCAGTACAGTAAAATATCTACAGTTGAAACCTAATAAAATACTATTTTAGCATTATATCGCCCTAGCCACTTTATATAGCTATTATATAACATAAAGTTAAGTTTTAAAAATGGCTCTGTTTGCATAGCAGTATTCTTAGTTTTTGTATATCTGGAACATATACACTTCTATCTCCAGCTACTTATAACATTAAATTCAATGAGCGTTATTATTATTATTTTTTTATAGAAAGTATTATTTAAAAAAATTGATTTATGATAAAATAATAATTGCATCTGATGCTTTATGTGAAACATTGCGACAATGTTGATTAAATAAATAAGTTTCTTAAAAATGGGTTAAATAAAGTATAAAAAAACGATTTTAATCTCTCCAAATAAATTAGACCTAAATAATATTTTAGTATTTGGTTAAAATTAAAATATTATCGATAGTCAACATCCGCAAAAATGTCTGCAGCAACGGATTAATTGTATTATTTGTTATTCTTTTGATACTTCACTCCCGTTTTAGCCTTCAACTAGAACATTCACACGGTCATATGAAAAATATCAAGAACATCTACTATGGATAGATTTTTTGATATGGAATCGTAAGTATTCATTTAAAATGTTATTATACCATTGTTCGGATATTGCATTTGTAAAATATAAACACTGTGCAACTTGTTTAACTTTATTTCATAAACGGAGTCTAGAAATACAAAATCGGTGTTGTACGTACAACTTAGAACTAGACTCAAATTGTGTATTGAACTCAGTGTTTGACATTATCTAGATAAATAATTAATTATATTTTATCTTATCTAGATAGTTGAAGAAATAATTATATGTTGTATTACCTTAGATCAACGGTCCTCACTACGCGGCCCGAGGGCCACATACGGCTCTTTAACAAATTTAATGCAACCCGTATTAAAATTAAATTGTTTATATATGTAATTTATATAGTTTTAATTATTATCATTAAAAATGTATGCGACCCGCAAGTAATTTAAAAAAATTAAATTTGGGCCTATAATCCTGGTGAGGACCGCTGTCTTAGATAAATAAAAGTGTTACCTATCTAAAGAAATTATCTAGATAAATTAATTTTAGTGATTCTATATTAATCGCAATAATAAAATAATTAAGAACCGTCGTAGTCTAATCTATAATAACTAATAAGTTGTTATAAGACGAAAAAAATTTTTAATTTAATTCATCCTACAGTCATAAATATTATTTGTTATTGTTTGTTGTTTGTTGTGTGGCATCAATACTCAGTAGGTACACAGTAATTAACCATCTCCACTCTACTATAGTTGTCATTCTTCTCCCTCCATCTGTTGTCATTTTTCAGTGATCATTCATTAATCATTATAGAGTTATAACTTATCGGTTAACTTTAGTTTACTATTTAACCATAGACAAATTAGTAATTCAATTAAATCATAAAAAATAAAAATTATGCGAAGAAGATGAACAAGTCGTATTGACTTACCGGAACAGATAAATGAAACGATGTGTTACATATTCAATAGAAAAAGTTTCAATATTGTGAAAGATGATGGTATACATATGACAGACTAAAGACGATTAGTGGACAAAAATGTTCGACTAGAAATTTTTTAGGTCAAATTAGAATATAATTTACCTTAAACAATTATTTAATTCATAAAAAAATATAACTTATTTAATACAATAGTTATCTATAATTTATTTCAGTTCCAGTAGTTAAATTTTATTAATATTAATTATTGTGTATGATGTATCTATACTATATATACGAGTATATAATATATATATATATAGTATAATAAAATAAATTAAAACAATTAAATCATTTTTTTTTAATCAAAATATTTATTATTTAATTTTTTATCTTTATCTAAATAAATCTTAAGTTATCTGTGCCCAACACTGATTGCATTGTATTTGGAATTAATTAACTGAATACTAATTTTGATTAGCACAAACAATTTTTAAATAAATATATTTCAAAAGGTTTTTTATAAATTTAACTTGTTTTTATTTAATATATTCATTCTTTGTTCCTTTTTAATACATTTTAAATTTCCATACAATAATATATTTTTTATACAATTTATAACTAAGATACATTTTATACATCTAATAATTGTTAAAAATAATATTATATCATTTAAACATTAAAACAGCGTATAATTAATATTTGAGAAACACATTTTTAAACTTTTTTTTTTGAGTAAAAATTAATTGAATTTATATTAAAATACAAATGTACGAGTTATGTAAAAATTGTTTGTTGGAATCTCGTATTAAAGTTAAAATTAATTATATTAATTCACTATATTTTCTATATCTATAAATTATTATATATTATTATATTTAGACCATATAACGATCTTAATAGGTACCAATGGCTATTAAAAGTTAAAATAACTAATAATGGTTTTTATAGTAACTAAATACAATATACATTGTAGACATTTTATAATTATTTGGTTTTATATTTTATTTTGAACATTTCATTTAATGTCTTGATGTCGTAAGTGAAAATTTAAGATCATTAACACAATGCCCATTTGGTAAGTAATTATTTTAAATTGCATATTCTCAATCCATACGAGAAAATATACAAGCTAGTAATTAATACCTATACAATTATTTTACATAACTTATTGAAGAAGCTTTAGTTGGATTTTTACAACTTCAAAAACAATTATGTATAATACAGCATTTTTAAATTTATATATTTAGAAACTTAAATGAAAAATGAAAGTGTCAAACATTTAATTTAAAAAACTATTCTAGATTAATCATACAGTAAATGTATATTCAAGTAAGGTACAGTCTATAATAATTTTTTAACATTCGATTTTATTTCTGAATGTCGGTTCGGTCTCGGTCTTTTCTAGTACATTCTAAATGATAATGTCCGGTTTGGTCCTGGTCTATGTTAAAATGTATCTGCCTGGTCTCGTCTAACGGACCGTGCAGAGCTCTAATATGTATTAGTTCTTTAATCTAACAGAAAACCCTTTTCATGTTTCAATACTTAGGCCGCCATGCGAACACGTTTTTGTGAAAGCGATCAAGTTGACCCAAAAATGTGAAAAATGTAGACAGTTTAAGTGGCCATGGTCAAAAGCTGTAGGCTGCATCAGTAAGTAAACGCAGTTGTTACCGAACACGCTCGTGGTTTTTACACCAATTGAACTAACCGTAAAGGTAATTTATTTTCTTTATTTTACAGAATGCATGAACATTTGGCACCGTCGATGCGGGTCATTTGAACGCGAAGTCGACGAGTGTGTGGTACAACCGTGTACGGTTCGACCCACACCTGTCGTGGAAATCGAGAAAGATAGTTCGATCATTAGGATAGCCGAGGTCGTTAAGACATTTTTAAAGCACCCCTGGAAACGGATTCGCCGTAAAGTGAACCGCGTCCGGACAGCTGGTGTTGCCCAGCAACTGGACGGCCAATCGCTGATGGCCACCTTGTCGGATTCGTGTCCGACGATCGGCCGCCCGATCGAATCGCTCGAAGCAGAAGACGCTGCGGGTTGCACGCGTACCATCACACCGGAAGCGCAGCCGTTTACTGTTGGCCCGATCATAATGTCAGAAAAAGAAAACGCTGGTTCCACGCGGACCATCACGTCGGACGTGCAGCCGTTAACTAGTTTTTCGACTGTAGTGCCCGAAGCGGATAACGCCGTCTCCACGCGCGTTATCACGCTGGACGCTCAGCCATTGAATGTTTGTCCGATCATAATGTCAGAAAAAGAAAACGCTGGTTCCACGCTGGACGCGCAGTCGTTGAATAATTTTTCGACTGCAGTGCCCGAAGCGAATAATGCCGTCACCACGCGGATTATTAAGTTGGACGCGTGGCCAGCGACCTTTCACCCGATCAGCCACTCATTTAAGTGGCCGAAACAGATCGCCATTGGCATGTACCTTGAGCGATACATCGCGCAGAGATCATCGCAGTCAACGACCGAACTAGTAAAATGGCCGAGGTCAAAAAACGTTTCGTTTTTCGCACGAGCAATTCTGTATAAAAACGTGGTCCAAGTGGACGAAAAAATCGAAAATTCCGTTGTCACCGCTGATCCGATCATAGGAAAATTTTCGTACCACCGTCGCGTACAACAATCCAACTGTAAATTGACTGTTACTGGTGTTGAAGAATTTTACCGACAGTTGTTACCGGCGGTTACGGTAGACAGTTGGCCACTGCCGATCGTCTTAAAAAAAACGATTCAGCCGACAGTCATCGCGACCGCCGCCACCGTTGGCGCAACACTGATCAACGTATTTAAAGCACCATTGGCAATTATCAAGAAACCCCTATCTATACTACCATTGGCCGTTACCAGAAAACCACTAACTGTAACACCATCGACCACAATTACGGTGTCACTGGCCATAACCGCCGCACCACCGGCAAAAATCGTCGTATCACCGACTATAGCCGTCGCACCATTGAACATAACCGCCGCATTACCGGTCATAACCACCGCATCACCGGCCATAACTGCCGCATCATCAACCAAAACCGCTGCATCACCAACCATAACCGTTGCACCAAAAGCCAGTCCAAATAACAACATTTGTTATCGCCCAAATTGCAAAAACCGTCGCTGTCGTCGACGACAAATTATCGCGGCTGCTCAAACGACCAACAGCAATTCTTGACACATAATTTTTTGTTTTTTTTTGATCATTAGCCTATTGGCAAAAATAATTTACTGTTACTCTATCTGGTCATATTGACATTTTTTTCATTTTAGTTTCATTTCTTGTTTGAACTAAATTTTTTTTAAAAATTTAATAAAGTGTTTACGTTTATTATGTGAGGATTATGTTGTTATTGATTATAAATTGGACCAATTTTTAACCAAAATACTTATGAGAAATGTAGTGAATTATTTAATTTGAAGAACATTGTCAACGACCCTTATTCAATTTCAAACTAAATTAAGTTGACTAATACTAGAAATATGCTTAATAGCTAAAAACAGAAACCTTTTTATATTTAACAGTACTCGTTGGGTAACTGCAGTTGGGTAATTACATGTAATCTAAGTATTATATTGAATATGGTAGATTTGGAAGAATTATTTTATGTCTCATAAGGAATATAGTTTTAGGGTGAAATTTACGAATTTAAGCGTATGTAGCTTATTGTGTGGAGTTTTTTAATTTTTTTTTTTTTTTTTTTTAATTTAGTCAATGAAAACAAATTTTAAAAAAGAATCAATAGTTGTTATTTTTGTAATTTTTAAAACAGAACTGTACATTTCCTGTTAATTATTCGCGTCCCTAGACCCTTTACAGAGGATAGGGCGAAATTTATACTTGTATTCACAATAAGTATAACTTATTTAATAAGTTTCTATACTGTCTAAAAATATTAAACGTATAGAGGATTGAAACAAAAACTTATATACTTATATTATTAATACAATATATGAAAATAATTTTACTCTCGATCTACTCAATACTTAAGGTGATACTGATTAGTGAACATACGTACACATTAAACGTTAATACTTTCATATTTATTAAAATATTTTTTTAATTTTTGATTTGTACATACGTCCCGTCGTTATTACACACGTGAAAATCATATGAAGTCGTCTTAAAAAAATTACTAGAGCACTGCTAGTTGAAATAATACGTGTAACTTATAACATTTTAAACTATCATGCAAGGGTGAAAATGTCGATTTTTAATTTTAACCCTAGGTTAATAGGTACACAAAACACAGAATAAGTATCTACGATACGATCTGTACAACCCATCCGGAATCGGTTACTAATCGATATTCCTCGATAACCGCACGGTGACCTGTCCGATGTCTTTTTTTTAATTTTAATTCAGGACACCGTTTCAATACGGTTATAAACGCTTTACCGAGGACTGTGCGTGTTATGACTTTTTTTTTTTTTCTATCAGTTACCCTAGTAACGTTTACGGCAACATACAATGAGATTGTGTATATATGCGGGTTCAAAAACACCGTTCAAATTATTCGAGTGGGTCTCTTACTTCAAACCGTTATAGTTGATCGTTCATCGTCATTCAGTGATGGATTATAATCTGTATTACGGTGTAAAATCAAATCGTCTGTTGATTGTTTCAAACCGGGCACCCGAGTTTACGACTGCAGTGAAAAATACCTTGCCCGGCGTGTTCGTTGTAAGATATAATTATGATACATCTTCGCTGGACGACATTATTTGTACGTACCTACCTACTATAACATTATAATAATATTGCTAATAAATAAATAAATCAATAAATGCTTAGCCTGATGTATTATTAATTTTGTAAAATACAACCCGTTTCGAATTAAAAATTCATCGTCAGGTTGATTTACAAAGTCAGTAAAATCTCAACTGAATATGAATAATTAAAGGGAGTAATTAGTACATTAAATATATAAACAGCAGTGTTCTGACATATTTTAATAAATTACAAATAATACATTGAGAACAATTGGTCATTAAATAAAGATAATTTATTTTATTAGGAAAAATGATTTAAAATTAATTCTAATGAGACAAAAATATGTTAAGAAATATTAATACTTTGTTTATTATTATTTATTAATATCCAAAATTCATTTAAATAAGATATTTTAAAATCGGTACCTACACTTAAAATTTTAAAATTATTTATTTTAATTTTATTAGTTTATGTGTAACTCTTTTAAAATTAAATTATTGTAAATATTAATTTGGTTATTTAATATTTTGAAGTCTGTATTGATATCAAAATATAGATTATGGTTATTTTCTAAGACGTATTTAGCAAAATTTGAATTAAAAATCAGTCTTTTTAATTTTATTTCAGTAAATGTGTTCTTTATATCTTATTTAAAATTTTATATTTGTCTTATTTGTATAACATTTATTACAGTTACATATAAGTTTATACATACCAGCATTTTCAAAAAAAAAAGAGAATTTTTGGTGAAAATGTTAGTTCTATTATTTATATGTTAGATTAAATCATTATTAGTTTTAAAAGCGATTTTTTACATTATTAGTGTTATTGTTTAGAATTTTACAGAATTCGTTAGATATATTATTTTGATATTTCAAGCATTTATTAATTTATTTCTATATAAAATCTATTCTTTTTAAATATTTATGTATTTATTAATTTTCTTTTTAAATAAATTTGTAAAGTGTAAAAAAAATAGACATTATTGTTTAATTTATTCCGTTCGTATAACTCTGAACAAAATTTTGCTGTAGTATTTAATGTTGAATTAAATTTAAAACAATTTTTAATTTAATTTATTTTTTAAATTAATTTAACAATTAAAAAATATATTAGAGTTCATAGATACTTTTGAATAATACTATTAAGTAAATACTTAAACACCATAATTTGTTTTACTATTTTTATAGCAAAAGTGGATGACAAAATGCAACATCGAAAAGTGAAAAGTATTGCTATTCTTGTACATTCTGACGAAACACAATTCTATATTTGCTCTGCGGATGACAAAGTATACGACTGCATTTTTTACTGATAAAAAGAACTTATTATTTTACCTCTGATTTATAATAGTTGAAAATCGATTAAAATTTAATTTGAACTTCAGGTTTTAAAATATCGAAAATTCGAATGTATATCAAACAACTAAACAATAATCATAATAATGCAAATAATAAACACTAAATATGTACAACATAATACGCTATATATTAAACTATTTTATTAGGTTTTGAATGGTGATAGCATCATCGATGATCCAGATATAAATTATTTCATTAAATCGTTGTCGGACTACTGTCAACGCGGATCTTCTAGACTAGATTTTTTCAATAGTCGCTTGGCGTCAAGCTGCGTAAAATATCAGTTATGTGTAGCCCTTCGGCATTTGACCCAAGTATACCTACTTATTTTTAATTTAGTCGTCGTAAATCTTCATCAACGGAAATATTTTAGTGTGACGTAGGAATATGGGACGATTTGACAGGAGAGGAGTACTACGGAGAATTGTACTTCAATTCGACCGATACAAGGTCTACCAAGACTGCTATGGACGGCTATCAACGGATTAGAACCGTAGGGAAAGGTAAGCATATGAATGTTAACATATATGTCCCAATATTACTTGGGATTGTACATTTGTTCAAATCTGTTCAAATATTGTAATTTTACAATGATACAGGAGCGTTCGGGGTGGCGACTTTGTACCGAAATACGAATAAAAATAATTTTGTAGTTATCAAACAAATAAACATGTTAGATATGACGGCACAAGAGCGACAACTTGCTTTGAACGAAGCAAAAGTATTATCATTACTCAGTCATCCAAATATAATAAGGTATTGTTTACACACGAATCATACTGTAGTGACGCGTGTTATTTTATTTTTCGGACGTAAAAACACAATAAGATTTTTTAACTCTAAGTTTGACAATAAATATTGAATCTATATTATTCGTCTGTTTTCAATATCATAAAGCTACTACGGTAGTTTTGAAATGGACGGTGTTCTCATGATTGAAATGGAATACGCAGACGGCGGTACTCTAGCAGAGTATTTGATTGGACACAAAACGAATTTATTACCAGAGAGACAAATCTTAGAGATGTTCTTACAAATGTCCAAAGCCATCCAATGCATTCATCAACGTAACATATTACACAGGTAAATATAACATGGTATATTTTAATAAAAGTAAAATTTCTCGTGCTTTTAAACTATGTAAATCGCTACAACAAATTAATTTTATTAAACGCTCAAACAAAAATACAGTAGTAATTTTTATTTAGCGGTATAGTTTGATAATTTCTGATTTACTTCATCTCAAGCACTATCATACAGTGGAGACGTATGGAGACATTTTGGTTAAAAGCACGCAAAGGTTATAATACAAGATGTGCGCTGAAAATAACTGATTAATCGCTCGTATGTGGTTTTGGACACTTTGGATCTGCAATCATTTATTCATGTTTGCAGATCCAAATAGTCCAAAACCACATACAAAGCATATATGTATTATATCTATCATTTATTCATGTTAGATTAGTAGTCCGTTTATTTAGATTGATCATTGAGTTTTAAAGAAATCGTAGTTGAATAAAATGATGAGTGTTACGGATTGAACATATATTAATGCGTGCCTTAATAATAAAAACATTATGACATTATGTATACGTCGACGAACAAAGAACACCGTTCTTTATATTATATTAGAATAACTAGAATAACTCGTATAAAATGTCGGTTCCACAATACCCTAAAGTAAAAGGTCTGTGACCTGTATAGACTACATAGAGTAAGATACTCTATGATAGACTACTGATATTTAATGTCACACTCTATGGTATTTATGGCAATATTAAAAAAATATCTATGGCAATCGTGACTAGTACGTGGCGAGTAATTATATACATTTTTACAGTTTTAAATATTCGTTATCGATTTTCTTCTGCAGAAAATCTGCAGCCGTTTCGAATTTGACATGTGGTCGCTCTATAATAACCCGTAGACTGGATAACCCTACGGTCTGCATAGCAGTGAAATCATAGTTTTACGAAACACACATCTCCTCCTACACAAGAGTAAAATCCGGATGAGGACTTTGAGATTTGGTTGTGAGTCCGGCATGCACGTAAGAGTCGTTACACACGAACGATATTTCATCGTACGAAAATATTATACGATACTATAGCTGACAGAACATAATATGTTATGACCGTTACGGACGATACTATGTTTTTATACTATATTTTGGCATTTGTAATTCTACATTTGCACAAAACACACGTCTGTAAATACAATGATTGTGATACAGTTTTTTTTATTTTTTTCATAATTTCATACGGTATTATCTCTAAATACATACTGCAATGTATAACATTGTCATTCTATATATGGGTTTAATTGACTGGTATAAAAAAAAAATAAACAGAAAAATTTGGGTTCATCTCTTATTAAGTACTCGACAATCAGAAGGCGTATTTAATGGCGCATACAATTAATTTTCACGGTTTATCGAACGATAATTACCGTTCGTGTGTTATAATCAGTTTATTTTTAGATATTTTGATTGAAATATTTTAGTCGTACGATATTCTTATCGTCTGGAATATAAAAGTGTATCCAAAGTTTTCGAGGTATCGTACGATAAGATAATCGTATGACATTTTATCGTGATCGTGTGAATAACTCTATTTATGAACATGTAAATTCAAATATCGTGCGATAATATTTTCGTTATTTATTTTTTTATTTTTGAATAACTATAAATTCTCAATATGTAAATATGTAAGTATGTAAATAAATATCAGGCCGATGCCTCAAATATTCAAAAATAATTCTATATAATAATCATATAAATATATTATACATGTACGTGCACGCGGTCGCGGACAAAGGACGCCGATGTTTCTACCATATTAGAATATAACTCGTTCGAAAGGTCGGTTCCGTATTACCCTATGGCGGCACCGCGCAAAAGGTCTGTGACCTGTAGAGAATAACAATATTTACTGTAACACACTGTGGTATACGCAGGAACGACAACAAAATATTTATAATACCGTGACCTGGGCGGGACGAATAAATCGAAGTTCGACATGATAATCGTTATTAGTGTTCTATTTTTTCGGCCACCTATAAGCGAAATTAGCAGTGTTCTGACATATTTAAAAAAAATTATTCAGACGAATTATCTAAATAGTTATTTGTTCGTCTTTTATCTTCTCTAGACAAATAATGACAAGGTTAGGTTTAAACGTTTGTCTTAGATGAATATTTAACTTATCTAGATATATCCATTTAAATAGGTAAATTTTGATCACCAGAATTGTACAAACAAATTTATTACATTTTTATTAAGACTCTCAATCAAATTTTATGAGTTATAAAACACAAATAATACAATTTACAGATATTTATAAATGACAATGTTTTTTTCCATTGCATACCGGTTGGCCAAACGCGCATTTATATACAATTATTAAGTATTGTTATTGAGTGTACGTATAATAATTCATCTTAGGGTACGACGCGCGTTCAATGCAAATAACTTGTCTACACGTGTTAGAATATGATATACATTTCATATATTTGCATGGTTGTGTTTAGTTGCAACACAGTCTCTAGAAAGTCATAGATCTTTGTTACAATTTGTATTGACGTACTTACTTCCAAATACTTTTTTTTCGTGCAGGAAAAAAGGATAATTTAGATATTAATACTTGGATATAGAATAAAGTACAAACTTGTTGTAAGTCTGTTTTTTAAAATGGGATGAACCCAATTTCTCTAATTCTGTGCCTACAACATTGCCTTCTTCTGTATAAAAACATAAGCGTAAAGTTTGTGTAACGTCCATCTTCAACGGAATACGAAATTCGACTAACTAGTGTATAAACGCGTACTTAATGCGTAAAATCTATAATTCACGTGAACAATAACTAAATTTCACTCTTCATGTAAACTTAGCCTATGAATGGACGATTGCAGTTATCGGCATATAAATTATTAATAGTATTTGTCTTATGAGTTCTAGTTAATCATAAATTGAATGTCACAAAGTAAATATTTAATTTATATTTTAACTATTTATAACTATAATTATAAAAAAATTGCTAAAATGTTATTGTTATTATTATAACATTATTAATATGAATAATTAATTTCAAAAATATGTTATTGAATTTTACCTTTTTATTTATTCATTGTTTCATTAGTAAATAATAATTTATAAATACTAAAAAAAAATAATTTTATAAATGCTGTAAGGCAAAAGCAAATAAAATAATAATAGAAAAAATGTATAATGTTAGGTTGGCACTCATTAAAAAATTGCATCTTTTCTTTTCTACATAAAAAAGTCTTTATTTTTATCTTTAACTAGATAAATATGAGTTAAGTTATCTTTAATTTATAAATAGATACATTTTAATTGTATTATCTTTATTTAGATAAAAAAGTTACTTATCTAATCCGAACACTTGCTAGGTAAAAAAGCTAAACATGGTTTTTATTTTCGATCGGGGGTGAGGTATAAGTATTAAAACCGAAAAAACGACATTTACATGTTTTTGTATTCACGTGCAGAAAATATTTCCAATTTTTTTTTTTTTTTCAAGAGATTTAAAAACAACGAACGTTTTTCTAACAAGAGATCGTAAAGTGAAACTAGGTGATTTCGGTATTTCGAAAATAATGACGACAAAGTTACAAGCGTTGACGGTAGTCGGGACACCTTATTACATTAGCCCCGAAATGGTGAGTAAACCCGTATAGGTATTATACTCTGATGACGTAAGTAAAGTCATCTAAAATTTTATTGATTCGTAGTGCGAGGGTAAACAATACGATAAAAAATCAGATATTTGGGCGTTGGGCTGTATACTGTACGAGATGACGAGCCTTCAGCGCACCTTCGACGCTTCCAACCTACCAGCGCTTATTCATTTTATTACGAAAGTAAATCAACACTAAAACAATTCACATACTAAATTAAAACGTAATTTCTCTCTTCCGTTGTCATGCGGATATAATCTCGACTGTTGGTATATTTCAGGAAAGTTTTGCACCAATACCACTAAGTTATTCGTCTAATCTAAAGCGATTAATCAACGATTTGTTGCAAAAAGATCCACTCCGACGTCCTGATGCCAATTACTTGGTTGAAGTAGTTCCTGATTTTATCGAGTTCATTGCTGATTCTGATTTGATCGAAGATGCGTTTGAACTGAGCAATACAGATTTACAAAACAGGTACACTATACATCTAAGCGTAAACGGCGGTGAGATACCGTCGTCGATGTGGACGCTTTTCCCTGCAATTATAATATCGATCATTATCCGACCTACTAATGTCGTTTCAACAGATCGGTAGTATATCAGTTTTCGTCTCCGACAAATCTGGAGCCAGTTCACTTGCCATTCAGGGTTCAAATATTGCAGCTCGCGGTGAGTCAAACTCACTTCATCGCTCTCACAAGTGGTAAATATTTCCTTGAATATTATGTTTACATTTCAATACAAATGTTGTATTCATTGTGTTTTCGTGTTCTCAGAATATTCGGTTTTCACTTGGGGTGAAGACAAATATGGTCAGTTGGGACACGGTGAGGAAGCGCCGTGGAAAAACGATCCGCAATGCGCAGTCTCTTTGTTGGACAAACACATTACTCAGTTATAAATTAATCCTACTTCGCTAAAAACTGCATACCAATTGAATACTGTAATATATCTCGGTTTTTTTTTTTATGTTCCGAATAGAGTGGGAGCCGGACAAAACTTCAGCGTCTTCGTCAGCAGTACGGGTCTGGTAATGACCACCGGCGATGGGAAATATGGTGCGCTGGGCCATGGCGATTGGAACAGTGTTTCCAGACCGAAATTAATAGGTTATAACTATAGTTAGTCGCAATATCAATCGGTTCAAAGTGGTTTTTATAAGTTTTTCAATTTTCAATTTTAAAAGTAAAAGAACATTGATTGTAATTAACATAGCACAAAATTATCATTAGCCATTATAAGAAACGTTGAAAAAAAGATATTTAACATGGTTTAAATTATTTTTTTTGTTTTTCCATAGACACATTTAAAAAAAAAAAAAAACTACGTTTGAGAAAATGAAATAATGATCATTATTAAATGTCATTTGAAACTAATTTCTATAAATATTAAAATTTGTGACATCACTAAATCATCACTAAGATTTGGTTTTTTTTTTTTAATTTATTTTGCTTTTATTAGAAATATTTAAGCAATACAGTTATTTATAGAGAAAAAAGAAAAAATAAACATAATAAGTTACATAATTATGAATGAGATAAGACAGAGAGAAAAAAAGAAAAAAAAAAATTAATAAATAAAATAACAATAACGGGTTTAAATAAGGAAGCCAGCAAAATGAATAAAATTAATTATGGAAGAAATAATGGGGGTGGAACGAGAATTAAGAAGGATATTTGAGTCGGGAGTGATGTAACCAAAGGATAATAAAAAAGAAAAAAGGAGTTGTCTACTTGGTAGGAGGGAGGGACAATTAAAAATTATGTGGTTGAAATCACATATTGCATCTCTATGGTGTCGAGTGCATAGTGGGGAAGAATTGAGGGAAAGTTTGAAGGAATGGTGTGGGAGTAAACTGTGCCCCTAAGATTTGGTTAAAATATGAAAATTAACCTTACTAGACGGTATTGAAACGGATGTGTTTTTAATATTATTGTCTGAAAAATTATTTTTAACGTGGAATACAGAACACAAACATCCGTTTTACCATTTTTTCACATTATATCAGATTTAATGCTTAGAATATACATTTTACCTTAACATGAGTTCGTTGAAAAACACTAAGTCAGGGATCCGATATTACGAGCCAGACTGGGTAACCTTCGGTCTCAATATCGACCGATTGTTTTCGGAGATATCGTTATACTGATAAGTCGTGTATTATTTTTTATGTCCAATAGAGTTTTTGCTAAAAGTAGACGTAGTGAAAATTTCTTGCGGCAACCATCACCTGGTGGCGCTGACGAACGAAGGACAGCTGTACGCTTGGGGCCGTGGAAACTACGGACAACTGGGCCTGGGAAATCTACAGGACTGGCAAGTTGCTCCTACACCCCTCCCATCATCACGACTCGAAGTCGTCGTTAACGTAAACTAATCGCGTAACGCTGATTGTTGTACATATATTATAGCTGTTTCCCGATTCTCGTCAACTGGCACCTCGACGAGAACATTTCGTCGATTCAATGCGGTCCCGATTGCACGGCCATTATCACGGAACACCAGAACGTGTACGCATGTGGACTAAACAAATGCAATAAACTCGGTTTAAACCGACCGTCTTTGTTCAAGCTCAAAGTAATTACATTGGTATATATTATTTTGTTTAAGGTGATTAGCATCACTAGCACACAAGCCACACACAACCGTGTTGTGCCGATTCATTTCTGGTGTATCCTAGTTGGGTCCCAAATATATAAGCCAACATACTTGGTTAAGTCCCGGATTATTTCACATCCTACGCTAGTTTGGTCCCAGATGTTTTTTTAGTAACGGTAAGTACTACGTCTCGTAAATATTTTCCTGTTTTAACAGAGTTAAAACTGTGTATGATATATTTTGGTGATAGATATGCTTAAAAACGTATTTTTGTCGAAACGATATTAACCATCAGAATTTTATAAAGTATGACATTATATAATATAAACGAACAAATCTTATTATATTTATAATGCAGAGTTCTTAATTACCTAGCATTAAAATAATTAATGTAATTAACTCTTGTAAAGTTTTTGTAATTGTGCGTAATGGATTCCACAAGTTATTTTAATGCGATGACTTCAACATTCCTAAATTTTTCATTAAAATGACACTTAATAGTAGTAGGTACTTAAAATAATCTGTGACTCAACTAGTGTAGTGCAAAAATAAAATCCGGAACCCAATTAGTATAGGAATATTAATTTCGGGACTCAACTAAGTTACATATTATGAATCTAACCGTGAAATACTCAAAAAAGGGATTGTGAATCGAAATAAGTTAAAGACCATTAGTTTTGTTAACGACGGCACAGCATCTGTTAATATTGATAAGCTTAAAAAATTTTTGTTAGTTATTTAATCGTTAAAAATAACAGCCTACGGAAGCTTATGAAAAATTACTTAGTTAAGCAATGATGAGCGTCGGATCGCTGAATTTAGGAGTTAGGATTGTATAGTTGTTAGACTATGCTATCTATAACAAAAATAGAGTTCTACGGATATTCATAGTAGTATTTGATGTATTAAAAATGAAGCGTGATCACACACTTTAAAGGAATTCATTTATAGAGCAAAGCGCTTCGTCTTCGCCGATCGTTTTTGATTAGATCGATTTGACCAATCATAGCTTAAAATACAATTTTCAGTAAAATAGAAATCAAACTAAAAATCATGACTTACTACAATCACAAAAACCAATTAACACCTAATCCAAACTAAACTAAAGTACATATGTTATTTCCATTTACGAAAAGGCGATGTCAAGAAACGCCTTTATATAGAGTGGTTAGAAAAAATACTGCAGAACACTTACTACCCCGTGTAATGATACGGACAGCACCCTAGATTAGACATTGCATTTTAAAGAATATTGTTTAAAAATTAAAATTAAAGTGCAAGCAAGAAAATACCTAATTAGAAAACACAGAAACTGAATGGGTCGATCTCACATTAGGCGAACAACCGGATTGGCCCTATATTTCTCAACTGAATAATATGCATATCCAGTCTGGAGTCAATCTAATAACGTCAAACATGTATCTATAGCATTGAATGATAATAGTGAAATATACGAAACTCGTGAATGCGGATAACGACAGACCGATAGGCATTTTTGTCATGCAACATTAGTCCAGCACAATGCATCAAAGATCTGTTATTGACAAACATAAATGTTCAAGAAATGGTTACTCACTGGTTGCTATTAGGTGTACTAAACTCACTTATAAATTATTTAATTTTATTATTCAAGTATTTATCTGGTTTTTAATTTATTTTTTTTTAATTTAACTATATTATTAATACTATTGTTATTGGAATTAAAAATCGAATCCAACAAGAAAGAAATACCAAGAAGTTACCAATGTTTTCAGTTGACGCGTATTTGTAATATATTTTTACCGTGGTAAACACACACTGCTGATGGTTACATTCTGACTTTAACTGTTATAAGTTGCATTATATAGGATAGGTTATATTTACCTTCAACTATCAACTTGATATGTTTGATTCCTAGTACACACTTACGATGTATTTCATGTACTCGGAAGTTTACGTTTCTATCAATACAAATAAACTTGTATATTATTGTATTGATTATTCCTTTCATTGTTTAGAAATGCATTTTCATTTCATTCCGTTCATATATTTGTCATACAATCGCTTGGGATTTAATTTTATTCATTTGTTCTGCATGAAAATAAGGTTTGAAAATACTTACTTTAAACATGGCGATTAATACGTATATACGAGTATATAGGTACATACACAAACCTTAGTATATTTAGCTTATGTTTATTTAACTGTGGGTCGCAATTAATTTTAGTTTATAACTGTAGTTGTTTAATTTGTTATTTATTATTTACAGTTTAAAGAAGTGCCGTTTGAAAGTTTATTCACCAAAGTAAAATTCTTGGAAGGCTTAAGAGTGGCTAATATATGTTTTAGCGAGTGCCATGGTGCCGCTATAACTTCGGAAGGACACGTTGTGATTTGGGGAAGTAATATTTACTCTCAACGAGGAAAACCAAACGTATCTCAAAACAAACCGAATTTACTTCGTTTACCAGGATACAGTAAAGCACAAGTATATATCTGTTTCATATTACATAGTATGTAAATTATTATCATATAGACGGCGCGATTTATAAGTACAAAAAAAAACTTAAAAATTAGGAAAATATATAATAGATATAGATGAATAATAAAATATCAATGACTTAAAAATATTATGGCTTAATATAAACATTTTTTTAAATATCATAAAAAGTTATTATTAAAATTAAAGATTTATTTTGATTACTTCGAAACTTTTAAAATAATATTATTTTTAATAATTTAATAGTAAAATAAGATTAAAAAAGATAAAACATGCCTTTAAAATTCAAAAATATTAAATGATATAGAAATTATTTTTAATTTCAAAAGCAAAATTATGAAATATATTTTTTTATTTTCTTAAATATTCAGGCTTTTTATTTTCCTTCAGTTCGTACGGCACCCAATTATCTTGCTTTGAAATCATTCCCAAAGCGTGTAAACGTTTAGAAATGGTTGAACGATCAACTCCCAATGTTTCTGTAAGTTCATCTTGTGTTTGACACGGGTCTTCATTGAGTAACTTCTCCAACTCTTCATCTCCGATCTTTTTCGGTTAGCCTGGACGTTATTTGTCTTCTGTATCGAAGTCCCCACTTTTAAAGCGTCAAAACTAGTACTCACACATTTTGATCAATGGAGTATGATCACCGTAAGTTTCCGAAAGTAATCAATGACTTTCAGCAGCACGTTTCTTCGAATTGAAATAAAAAAAGTAAAACCTTCCGTAAATGCTGTTTCGTTGGTACGTAATTCGCCATGTTGAATGCTAAAACAACAGTGTTGTTTACATTTCGGCAAAATGACAGATACTGGGATCTGACGTCACAGAACAGTACATTCACATAAAAATAACAATTGTTTCATGCGATATAGTACAAGTATCGCGATCTATCAGAAATCTCTCAAAACTAATGTACAGTCCTAATACAATAATGATTTAAAAAATAAATAATTAATAAAAAAATATTAAATTTCATTATAACCGCAATTTCAAAAATAATTATAAATGTCTATAAACATATATAACGTGTATTTTACAATTGATCATTTCTTAGATTATTGCCTGTGGTCCCACTTATACCCTGATTGGAACTGATGATAATGCTATCGTGTTCTGTGGCACACGATTCTGTGTAAGTTTCATATTATTTTACCATTCACTTCACGTTATTTTTAATATTTTTCAATTTTTTATAGATGGATACGAAAGCTATCACACAAATGACCTCAATGTTCACATCAGAAGTCATTACTCGACCGAAAGTTATACTTGGACTATACGCTACGGATGAACAAATTGATAAAGGACAACTATTGGTTTTAAACTCACTTCAGGCAGTTGGTCATAACTTAATGATAACAGTTGATACATTTTTAAGGATCAATAGTTAAATTATACTCATCATTGATCACTTTACTATTGTATACTATAGTTTTTAATGTACACTTATGGAGTCACCACTAAACTGTGACAAAGAGTATATCATGGCAATTACTAACTAACGAAATTATTGTCAAACTTTTATCAATTTAAAATGCATGAAATTGTAAATAATATTCAGTGTTTCATTCTTACTCTTTACAAATGTTCCCAAGGATTAAATAATTTAACGTTAAATGTTAGAATATATATATTATAATAATAGGTATCAATTATGGTTATTTTAATAATTTTAATATTTATTAATAGACACTTACATTTGTTTTTGTGAGTAATTATGATTAAAATAAAATCTATTGTCATATTTGATGACTAACCATCAGTAAGTTTCCTAATAAGTATTTATTATAAGATTTTATGAATCGTTAAGAACATTGAATTTTGTTAACTTATCTTTATTATTTATAATTGTACTTATTTATATTATGTAAATATATTTTTGTATTGTTTAAACTATTACCATAAGAACTATACTTGAGCTTTACAAAGGCGTTTGTATCAATAAATAAATAAATAAATAAATATTCAGCAAAATTAAAAAACATAAAATTATCAATAATCCATTGCTCAATAATTAAAATGTTTTATTTGAATTTCTAGTATTGCACAAATAATTTTTTTAAAACAATCAACTAAAATAATTATTGTATTAATTAAATCTATGGATATTAAAATTTTAAATGTTTAATCATAAAATTATCTGATTATAAACTGATTTTAAATATTATATTTGTCATTATAATATTTCTCAATATTTTAAAATTTAATCATTCAACGGGTATAGTCATTTGAAGATATATTTATAATATTATTAAAAATCTTAAAAATACTTAGGCATTATATAGACTTTAATTACATGACTTTTCAATATATTGTGTAAAAAAAAATATTTTATTAATTTTTTTACTGTACAAAATATAGTTTCAAGTGGGGCCCGGTGCTGGCCATTTATTAAGGAGTAAAACATTGGCAACTCATTTCACATATCGTGTTGGTGACGATACATGGCTGTGTTTGTGTAGGTGTGTAAATCATTATTAGTGTGAGTGAACTCCCCTATTACCCCGCACCCGATAAGATAATTACGATTATGCGCTGCGCTGAAAGTTATATATAGATTGTATAAAAGATAAAATCTTTTCTTGGATTTTATTGTATGTATTTTATCATTATATTAATCCGTTACACACTGCTGCGATAGCGATGGCGGTAATCATACACAAACATGTTTTGGAAAAACAAAATTATAAAATTATAGTTTATATGCCTGAAAATAAAAATAGACTATTCGACTTCAATTGAACACAATTTATACCGTAACCGCTGCAGTGATGAGGACCTTTAGGATGAACCGCTGTAATATAGTAAAATTGATAATAGAATAGATCTATTCTATAATCAATGATAGTAGGTATACACTAAAATGTATATTTATCGTCGTTATCAAGTATTGGCGTTTGACGAAATTTTGTTTGCTTATAACTGTCTTCACTTTTGTATTGTGAGTTGTTAAAAAAAAAGTATAACAATGGATAAAATATATTGTAATATAAAAAGAAATCTAAGAAATCTAAATTTTTATGAGAATTTTTTGTAACAAGAAATTGTGGACCCTAAAATTCTCTGCTAATTTAGTTTATGCACTACAAAGTACCATTTTTATTTAGTCTTATATTTTTTACAATGATGTGTGGTTTTTTTTTTTAATTTTTTTTTTTAGATTCTGAACGGAGTGAAGAATGTATTGATTTTACAATGATGTGTGTTTTTTTTTTTTTTTTTTTTTTGTGTCTGTCGACACGATTTGGGGCAGTTAAAATGCTTCGATTGCCTTATGTAGCAACTTTTCTGAAAGAAAAGTGAATCTATTTGGTACTTTGAGGGGTCAAAAGTTAAAAATTTCCAATATTTTTTAAATGCGACGGGAAAAACCATAAAAAAATTTGGGAAAAACGGAAGTTTTTACGCAAAACCAGTTTTCAACATAATCAAATTTTTTATTTTGCTATAACTCAAAAACTAATCGATGTAAATACTTGAAATTTTCACAAAATGTTTAGATTAGCATTCTCTATACACCATTAAATTTTCAAAGTATTTTGACTTTTATTAAGCTATTTATAGACAATTGAAATTTTCAATTTTTTTAAGTATTTTTTTTTTAAATAACGATAAAATTTTTTTGGCTGCCCAGAAAATCTTGAAAATTTAATACAAGGTTTCTTATAAGTTGTTCCTTAACTGATAAAAAAAAATCTAAAATCGTAAGTCACAAATTTTTTTTATAAGTGCTCAAAGTTCCAATTTATACGAAATATGTAAAAATCACGATAATTTGCAAGTTATTTTGTAGATAAAAATTCATAAAATTTTTTCTGTTCATACTTAAGGTTCAAAATTTTAACACGAGGTTATCTATAAGCTACTCTTCAAAAATCTTTAAAAAAATTTCTACCGGAATTAGAGGAAAAAATTTTATGACTGTTTGAAATTTAAATATTTACGAAATTGCATAAAATAGCGATTTATTCTCAAACGATTTTAAATATTTTTTATAATTCAAAAAGTATAAGTCGCAGATTTTTGAAATTTCTACCAGTTGTTAAGATTGGTATTTCCTTTATGTCATATTTTTTTCAAAATATTATATTGATTTTTAAGCCACTTATAGGCATTTAAAATATTCGATTTTTTTACATTTTTTTTTTATAATCGGTGATAAAAAAAATTTGGCTCGTACAAAATACTTGAAAATTTAATAGAAGATTCCACAGAAGTAGTTCTTAAAGTCATTCAAAAATTATTAAAATCCATAGGCACAATTTTTTTTTATAAGCGTTTGAACAGCGAATATTGACAAAAAATTACATGTAAAATATAATATAATGTATAATATTCTAGACTGACAAAGATATTGGTTTTTTTTTAAAATGCTCTAACTCAAAAATGAAAAACCGCAACAACTTGAAATTTTCACCAAATCTTTATATTGACGTTCTCTATACATGGTTAAGATTTCAAAGTATTTTGACATATTTGACTTATTTATAGACAATTTAAATTTTCGATTTTTGTTAAATTTTTGTTTTTAAACATCTATAAAATTTAATTGGTTGAGCGAAAACTCTTGAAAATTTTATACCAGGTTTATAATAAGTTAAACTTATCGTAAATAAAAAATATCGGTGATCGGTTAACTCAATTTTTTTTTATAAGCCCTTAATGCTCAAATTTGTAGAAAATGTGTAACAATCACGATAATTTGCAAGTTATTTTGTAGATAAAAATTCATAAAATTTTTTTTGCTCATACTTAAGGTTCAAAATTTTAACACTAGGTTATCTATGAGCTACTCTAAAAAAATCTTTAAAAAAATTTCTACCGGAATTAGTGGAAAAAATTTTATGACTGTTTGAAATTTAAATATTTACGAAACTGCATAAAATAGCGATTTATTCTCAAACGATTTTAAATATTTGTTATAATTCAAAAAGTATAAGTCGCAGATTTTTGAAATTTCTACCAGCTGTTAAGATTGGTATTTCCTTTATGTCATATTTTTTTCAAAATATTATATTGATTTTTAAGCCACTTATAGGCATTTAAAATATTCGATTTTTTTACATTTTTTTTTTATAATCGGTGATAAAAAAATTTGGCTACTACAAAATACATGAAAATTTAATCGAAGGTTCCACAGAAGTAGTTCTTAATGTCATTCAAAAATTATTAAAATCCATAGGCACAATTTTTTTTTATAAGCGTTTGAACATCGAATATTGACATAAAATTACATGTAAAATATAATAAAATGTAGAATGTTCTAGACTGACAAAGATATTGGTTTTTTTTTAAAATGCTCTAACTCAAAAATGAAAAACCGCAACAACTTGAAATTTTCACCAAATCTTTATATTGACGTTCTCTATACATGGTTAAGATTTCAAAGTATTTTGACATATTTGACTTATTTATAGACAATTTAAATTTTCGATTTTTGTTAAATTTTTGTTTTTAAACATCTATAAAATTTAATTGGTTGAGCGAAAACTCTTGAAAATTTTATACCAGGTTTATAATAAGTTAAACTTATCGTAACTAAAAAATATCGGTGATCGGTTAACTCAATTTTTTTTTATAAGCCCTTAATGCTCAAATTTGTAGAAAATGTGTAACAATCACGATAATTTGCAAGTTATTTTGTAGATAAAAATTCATAAAATTTTTTTTGCTCATACTTAAGGTTCAAAATTTTAACACTAGGTTATCTATGAGCTACTCTAAAAAAATCTTTAAAAAAATTTCTACCGGAATTAGTGGAAAAAATTTTATGACTGTTTGAAATTTAAATATTTACGAAACTGCATAAAATAGCGATTTATTCTCAAACGATTTTAAATATTTGTTATAATTCAAAAAGTATAAGTCGCAGATTTTTGAAATTTCTACCAGCTGTTAAGATTGGTATTTCATTTATGTCATATTTTTTTCAAAATATTATATTGATTTTTAAGCCACTTATAGGCATTTAAAATATTCGATTTTTTTACATTTTATTTTTATAATCGGTGATAAAAAAATTTGGCTTGTACAAAATACTTGAAAATTTAATAGAAGATTCCACAGAAGTAGTTCTTAAAGTCATTCAAAAATTATTAAAATCCATAGGCACAATTTTTTTTTATAAGCGTTTGAACAGCGAATATTGACAAAAAAATTACATGTAAAATATAATATAATGTATAATATTCTAGACTGACAAAGATATCGGTTTTTTTTAAAATGCTCTAACTCAAAAACGAAAAACTGCAACAACTTGAAATTTTCACCAAATCTTTATATTGACGTTTTCTATACATGGTTAAGTTTTCAAAGTATTTTGACATATTTTGACTTATTTATAGACAATTTTTCTATATTTTTCGTTTCAAAATAAAATATACTTATTACAATATTTATAAATAACAATGTATTATATTCTAGACTAATATATCATCTCCGTTCAGAATCGTTTTTCGTATAAAATGATACCTATCATTGAATTCAAATTTAACAAATCCATTATAATGACCTATCCTATGAAGAGTCGCACTCCACCCCCAAGTGTACAGCAGAGCGAGGCCCACCCGGTTTTTTTTTTATTTATGTATGTATTAATGTGATATGTATATTTATTTACATGTTCATATTTTATTTACATACCTTTGTATGGTATTTTTATTTATATATAATAACTAAAAACGAAAAATGGTTTCAAAATGTTTTTCAATAACTCCAAAAGCCTACATAATACGCGTAAACGGGCTCGAAAATCATACATAGTTTATCTTATTAGTTCGTGTATGTAAGTATCTAATATATTATAAAAGCTCAGATTGTATTTTTAAATTATTTATATTATCAGTACGCGGAAAACGAGATACCAAAAGTCGCCGCAACGGAACACTAATGACGGTGAGGTGATGAGTAGAGCAGGAGGTCTATAAACTGTGTAAACGTACGCGCATGCACATGTCATTGAACAACAAACTAATGAAGTATTCAATACGCCATTTGACAGCCAAAAAATGACTTTACGGGAATAGGGATAACTCGTTATCAATTAAATATTTTAAAAAAAAAATTTTGCCTATTGATTAAAGACAATATTCTACAGCCCGCATTGGACTCAGAATTTTTAATTTCAATTTTAAATAATGGGAAAAATTTGGTAAAAAAAAAGCATAAAATATACTTTTTTTAAAGACTAATTACAAATGTTGAGAATAAAATATTGAAAAACAGAGTTCAATGCGGGCTGTAGAATGTTCCCTTCTATTAATTATAAAAAAAAAAAAAAATTGGTTGATCCTTAAGGACAGGATCATTATTCCCGTAAAGCGTATTTTAGTGGGCTAAACGACATCGGCACCGGACGCCTTAACAAAATGCATGTTTCAGTTTTTTTTAGTTGTACGGAAAAAAAAAGTTACTATATTTTGTGTAGATAACGTATTCATTTTTTGTTTTCGAATGTGAATTTGATAGTACTTTCAAATTTTTTAATATTAATATTCATTGAATAATTAACATTGAAAATAATATCAATGATATTAATTTTGATACTCTTTATTTCAAGTATATATTATGAGTTATTAATACAACTATGCTACTATATTGATACAGTAAAGATAGAAAAAAAACATTAAATAAATATTTGTATGCCTACTTTATGCTACTTTTTAACGTACAGTTTAATTATTAATTCGAAAATCACAAGCCACATTTTGATCACTGAAATATTACGATACTTAATATAAAACCATTTTAATCATAATCAGTTGTGTAAATCCGTATCGAATAATTTTTTAAGTAATTTTTCAGTAATTGCTTGTAATTTAATTGATCTAAGGCAATCGGTGAACTCATGAGTAATTTTAATACTATAAAAAATATCCTTTGATTTATTGCTTAAAGTGTATACTTCCAAGTATAAAATTAATAAAAACAAAAAAAAAAATCCCGTACCAATTGATAGCGGAATATTGATGTAAAAACATTTAAACGTCAGGTAAATGTATAAAATGACTGAACTAATTCCACCCGAGAATATTGAGTCGCTATTCATACATATACTACACTGTCTACCCAGATGGTAAAAGACTTTTATATGTACATATATATACAGTCATTTCCAATAACATTAATTCGACTATAATAAACATTTTAAAATTCCTATCAGAAATATGTTTAATTGTTAGAAACGCATCAAAACATAAATGAAATCTAAAAAAATTTCAGGCGTACAGGTTACGCTACATACCCTTATGAATTTAAAAATGTATGATAATGGTGGATAATAAATGTTATTCAAAATGTTGATAATATATTCATATTATAGAATGTATACGAATATTATTCTTGTGCACGTCCAGATTAATTAATATAAAATAATTTGTAAGTGAAAAACGTAGACGTCTGAGTATTCACTGTGAACTGTAATAATGACAATAAACCGTGTTTGGTATTCGTGTGAAAAATCCTTATTGGGTTACGAAACGGTCAAATGGTTTAATCGCAATGTCGTGCGACATTAGGTTCTAAATGAAATGATATGTGTCTCAAACGATAAGATAGTTAATTATTTATGTATCAGCGGCACCATTGTTCGAGGATATTATAATAAATAACCGATATCGCGTACGCTAATTATTCGGCTATCGAAGCGAAATATATACGGTACGCATCCCGGTGCGTTTCAGTAGGGGCCGCAGCGTTGTGTCGATAGTAGCTTAAATACCGCCGGGTCGATGACAACGATGACGATGACGACGACGACGACGATGACGATGACTACGAGGGTTGCCGCGGTGTTCTTCGGTTTACTCGTGGCCGTCGCGTGTCACTCGGGATGTCCGCTAGCCAAGAGCGTCGCGTTTGCCAACGGCGCTGCAGGTAAACCGCGGGATTCGCGTGCGATCGTAATGCTGTTTCAACAGCAGCGCGATTTTCTTATGGATCGTTTTGACGGTTGCAGATCATCCGGGAGCGCGACACGTTCGCGATATCGACGGAGAAAACACCGGGCAAACAGAGACGACGGAGGCCGAAGGAAGCGCACGAGACGTGTCGGATCCGAACCCGTCAAAGATACCGTGAATAAAACATATTATTTATTGGCGTCGTGGCGTTAATCATGCGTTTTATTAATATATATAATATTTATATTTATATACGACCGTACTATCGTGAAAATAACCTCGTTGTCTGCATATAATACAGGTCGCTGATGGACTCATCGGATTCCGACCGAGGACTGTTGCAACCGCAAGACATCGATCTCGGCGACCAGTGTTTTCCCAAACCCAAGTGCAACCCCGACGCTCGGTTCAGATCAATCGACGGCGGCTGCAACAACTTACTATTCCCGGTGTGGGGGCAATCGAGCACGGCCAGCACGCGTATCGTCCAAGCGGACTACTCGGATGGTACGTGAAGACCGGAAACATTACAGATATTTAATAACGTTGGGCGCTACGCATTATACGATTGACGTTGTAAATAGGCAGAGACGAGCCGAGAAAAGCTGAATCCGGTCGTGACCTGCCGAATGCCAGGCACATACGAACAACTCTGTTCAAAGACATGAACCAACCGGCTCCTAAACATAATTTATACGTCATGCAGTTCGGTCAGATGATCGCGCACGACACGGAATTGACGATAACCAAAACTTCAAGTGAGTAATCGCAGTCGAACGACAAACCATCTAACAGGTGATTTTCAAACGATAACTTAAACGGGGTGAACGGTCTTATAGGATTACTGAACCCAGCGGTCGACAACACACTGCTCCAAGTGGTTCGTATGGTATACGCTTTTGGTTACACAAGTTATTTTATGATATTCAGTAGTGTCTAGTGCAGGGGTCGGCAAGTAATTTCTATTGGAGTCCTAAAGATTAAAATAGTATATCGAAGAGGTACAATGAAAAGATCTTTGTAAAATCTTTATATTTTATAAAACAGTATAAAAATTAAAAAAGAACCGGATGGACCTCGCTCTGCTGTACAGTTAGGGGTGGAGTGCACCTGGCTTATAGGATAGGTCATTATTATAATGGATTTGTGAAATTTGAATGCAATGATAGATATCATTGTATACGAATAACGATTCTGAACGGAGTTCATATGTTTGTCTAGGATATAATACATTGTTATTTATAAACATTGTAAAAAGCATATTTTATTTTGAAACGATAAATATTTTTTTCATTTAGGATGGGTTGGCAGTTGCATACAGCGATATAGTTTGTCAGTCTAGAACATTCTACATTTTATTATATTTTACATGTAATTTTATGTCAATATTCGATGTTCAAACGCTTATAAAAAAAAATTGTGCCTATGGATTTTAATAATTTTTGAATGACATTAAGAACTACTTCTGTGGAACCTTCGATTAAATTTTCATGTATTTTGTAGTAGCCAAATTTTTTTATCTCCAATTATAAAAATAAAATGTAAAAAAATCGAATATTTTAAATGCCTATAAGTGGCTTAAAAATAAATATAATATTTTGAAAAAAATATTGCATAAAAGAAATACCAATCTTAACAGCTGGTAGAAATTTCAAAAATCTGCGACTTATACTTTTTGAATTATAAAAAATATTTAAAATCGTCTGAGAATAAATCCCTATTTTATGCAATTTCGTAAATATTTAAATTTCAAACAGTCATACAATTTTTTCCTCTTAGTCCGGTAGAAATTTTTTTAAAGATTTTTTTAGAGTAGCTCATAGATAACCTAGTGTTAAAATTTTGAACCTTAAGTATGAGCAAAAAAAATTTTATGAATTTTTATCTACAAAATAACTTGCAAATTATCGTGATTGTTACACATTTTCTACAAATTTGAGCATTAAGGGCTTATAAAAAAAAATTGAGTTAACCGATCACCGATATTTTTTAGTTACGATAAGTTTAACTTATTATAAACCTGGTATAAAATTTTCAAGAGTTTTCGCTCAACCAATTAAATTTTATAGATGTTTAAAAACAAAAATTTAACAAAAATCGAAAATTTAAATTGTCTATAAATAAGTCAAATATGTCAAAATACTTTGAAATCTTAACCATGTATAGAAAACGTCAATATAAAGATTTGGTGAAAATTTCAAGTTGTTGCGGTTTTTCATTTTTGAGTTAGAGCATTTTAAAAAAAAACCAATATCTTTGTCAGTCTAGAATATTATACATTATATTATATTTTACATGTAATTTTTTGTCAATATTCGCTGTTCAAACGCTTATAAAAAAAAATTGTGCCTATGGATTTTAATAATTTTTGAATGACTTTAAGAACTACTTCTGTGGAATCTTCTATTAAATTTTCAAGTATTTTGTACGAGCCAAATTTTTTTTATCACCGATTATAAAAAAAAAAATGTAAAAAAATCGAATATTTTAAATGCCTATAAGTGGCTTAAAAATCAATATAATATTTTGAAAAAAATATGACATAAAGGAAATACCAATCTTAACAACTGGTAGAAATTTCAAAAATCTGCGACTTATACTTTTTGAATTATAAAAAATATTTAAAATCGTTTGAGAATAAATCGCTATTTTATGCAATTTCGTAAATATTTAAATTTCAAACAGTCATAAAATTTTTTCCTCTAATTCCGGTAGAAATTTTTTTAAAGATTTTTGTAGAGTAGCTTATAGATAACCTCGTGTTAAAATTTTGAACCTTAAGTATGAACAGAAAAAATTTTATGAATTTTTATCTACAAAATAACTTGCAAATTATCGTGATTTTTACATATTTCGTATAAATTGGAACTTTGAGCACTTATAAAAAAAATTTGTGACTTACGATTTTAGATTTTTTTTTATCAGTTAAGGAACAACTTATAAGAAACCTTGTATTAAATTTTCAAGATTTTCTGGGCAGCCAAAAAAATTTTATCGTTATTTAAAAAAAAAATACTTAAAAAAATTGAAAATTTCAATTGTCTATAAATAGCTTAATAAAAGTCAAAATACTTTGAAAATTTAATGGTGTATAGAGAATGCTAATCTAAACATTTTGTGAAAATTTCAAGTATTTACATCGATTAGTTTTTGAGTTATAGCAAAATAAAAAATTTGATTATGTTGAAAACTGGTTTTGCGTAAAAACTTCCGTTTTTCCCAAATTTTTTTATGGTTTTTCCCGTCGCATTTAAAAAATATTGGAAATTTTTAACTTTTGACCCCTCAAAGTACCAAATAGATTCACTTTTCTTTCAGAAAAGTTGCTACATAAGGCAATCGAAGCATTTTAACTGCCCCAAATCGTGTCGACAGACACAAAAAAAAAAAAAAAAAACAAAAAAAAAAAAACACACATCATTGTAAAATCAATACATTCTTCACTCCGTTCAGAATCTAAAAAAAAAACACACATCATTGTAAAATCAATACATTCTTCACTCCGTTCAGAATCTAATAAGGATTATTAATAAATAAATAAATTATATAATAAACTAGCTGATCCCGTGCACTTCGTTGCTCGTTAAATATACCAACTCTATATGACTCTAACTTTGTTCAACTCGTTATTTAATAATCGGTAGATGATGTTCTAGATTTATCTTAAGTTTTCTCTCCGGAATAAAAATTCTGATTCACAGCCAGTGTTGGGAAATATCTAGATAAATGTATCTAGATAAGTTATCTAGATAAAAATTATTTATATTTTATCTTATCTAGATAAATTTATACTCAGTTATCTTTATCTTCATCTAGATAAAAATCTTGTTATCTATGAGTACCAATCTAGATCATTTATTTAAATAGAATAAAAATAAATTTTGAAAATTTAAAATATTTTTATATTCTCTCTTTTACATTTTTATGTACATCTATATACCTATTACACAAATAATAACTGGCAAGATGACAATCTTCTTATGAAGTTTATATTAAAAAAAATAACTCTTTATATTATATGTTTATTTTCAAAATGTTTGAAATTTGTTAAAAAAAGACAGAAATGTATTGTTATTTTATTTTTCAAATCTAAGATTTTTTTATTATTAAGTTAGAGAATGATTTGGCATCTTCTTATGAATTTTATTTCAAAAAAAAATTATTTTATATTTTATGTTTATTAATGTTTGAAATGAGTTTAAAAAATGATATTTATTTTAAAATGTTTTTAATTATGAATTTTTTACCTAATATCTGTAGGCTGTAGTATCCTGAATATTTTCAAAATCAAACATGAAATTATCTCATATTTATCTAGATAAAAATGTACTTATTTTTATCTTTATCTAGATGAAATTTAGTATAACTATCTTTATCTGTATCTAGATAAGAATTAGTATAGTCATCTTTATCTTTATCTAGATAAATTATTAGTTATCTATTCCCAATACTGTTCACAGCAGTATATTATCAGGTAGGCAATCTACCTGCGGTAGATCGCGGACCTAGTGCTGTTTGTACGTACCTTAGTGTATGATTTAAATCTAATAAAGTATCAAAGTTATACCAAGTTTGACATAATACGGTGGATTAATATAATCAATTAATACATAATCCTAACCTAACCTTAACGTACTAAAACCGTAGTGTAGAATTTTATTATTGAGCATTTGCATTAGTATTTCGAACTATTTCTGTTGCTCCGGACGATGTCATTTGAAAACATGAATTGAATGTTCTAATTGACTTCAGGAACACGGTAGAATCTGGATCTGTACCGATAAGTAAACCGTTCAATGGTTCAGGTGGTGTTTCAATGTCAGGTAGTTGCATCTTTCCTGACGCACAACACATCCAGACTGGCTCATTTTTGAATTTGAGAGCATAGCAGTGCGGGCATTCCTTGTCCATAGCACAAATTACTACTTTTGAATGAGCATAATATTCAATATCGGGCTCATACTGGAATGCTAGACGCAGGAATGAATCAGATATAAATGTTCGATGTACCTGTTGGCGTAGTTGGTCATTTGCTCTGCGTGAGTCAACTACGAATCATTTGCACTATTGGATTGGCATTGTTCGTCTGTTATTTGCGCTCTTCTATTTCTCATGTTTGTAGCTGCATTTGTTCTACGACAAAAATTGGCATTATGGCGTCTTCTTGGCATTTTTAATGACACAAACAAATAGAAAATATTCAAAGTACTTATTTATGTTTTTTTTTTGGTTACCTTGCAACGTCGGGTAATTCATTATATTAACCACTAATAAATAAAAATTATTCTCAAATCTTATAACCCTCATAGCAACCATTTATAAACAAAAACATAAATTTCTATCGTAAATCTCAAAATTCCTGTTTGAGCACCTCCCGGGGGTGAAGTTACGTCCATATATAAACCCTATAAACCCGTTCCACGACATTCTCTATCAATTAAAAAATCAAGAAGAATCATTAAGAAAATCAAGATAATCGGCCCAGCCGTTCTCAACTGATGCAATTTCGAATTTTTTGTCTCCATTTTTATATATATAGATGTAATATTAAATAAAATAATAAATCTTTAAAAGAACCAGCTAGTATAATAAAATCTAGTATTTTGCTTTTACAGTAAATAAGTAATAACATAATCAAGTAAAATATATTGACAGAGTCCAAAGTTTTGCCTTCTGCGGTCTGGATCCGGACCGAGGTCCACCAGTTGCTGACCCCTACACTGATATCTACACTACATTCTACTCTATGTTTGAAAATAGTATTTTTTTTTCAAAACTTAATCGGCGACCACTGCTCGCAAGATATTACGATTATCCTCCAGCTTGTATGTACATAAAAAACATCATTTTGCTATGGTTTTATATTACTAACTATTCATTTTATTTTTGCTATCAATGAGTAATGTGATATTTTCTAAAATCTTTAACATGTAAATTGAATGTGCATACGCAAATGTAGTATTGGTTAATAGGTTTGTATTTAGAACACGGTACTAAGTAACTCTTGATTTTATGAATTCATTAGTATTTATTAAAAAAAATTGTTTAAATTTTTTGTATATACTATTAATGATTATTATTAAATTTGACAACTGTATTTTAAAACTTTGATACCAGAACCGATACGTATAACAAGTTTTCCCAGTTGTACTGAATAACAGTATTCCGATTAAAATGAATCTACCCGTTAAAAATTAAAAATACGTATTATAGGAATTTAAATATCATTCTAATTTTGACATTCTATAATAATTATCCCGCAAACCACGAGTTGTGATAATATCATCGAATTATGAGCCAATACATTATTATACAAATACATTATGTAACAAGCATATAAATAAATTTTGATAAATAACATTGATTTCTTATGTAAATAATATCAAATAGTTACTAAATTAGTGGTAGAATACATGAGTCCATGTTCGAAATCGTTGAAACCCGAACAAATTGTAGCCCTTTATTCTGATACCACCATAATATTACATTCAACAATAAGCTTGTAAAGTAGCTATAGATCTAAATGTATTACAAAAGGTGATGGAAAAGCATTAACATGCTGCAATCCAGACGGTTCTGCTCCAACAGTCCTGCCGAAAGGATGTCTTAAAATCATAACTCCTAAAGACGATCCAGATTCCAAAAATCGATGTTTATCCGCTCAGCGAGCAGCTGACACCGCGGACATTGGTTGTCAAATCAAACCAGTCAGGAAAGTATGTACCATTGCGTTTTTTACTATAAAATTCAATATTCTATAAACAACGCTTGTTTTTGACTGAATAATTTTTGTTTTTGTATCATCTATATTTTGTTACTCATACCAAATACAAATATTATTATGTACCCCCCATTAGAAAAACAACTACATAAGGATTTGAATTAAGTGTTTGTATTGGCTATTTTTAGCAAATCGGAGTCACCAGTTTTATTGACGCTTCTTTGCTATACGGTTCAGACGATAAGACAGCACGTTCTTTGCGAACTTTCACTAACGGCAGGCTTAGAAGTCAAGTAGGACAAGACGGAAAATCATACTTACCCAATGTGAAAAATTCAACTCAATCTTGTAACGTGGCTAAAGATAACACAGTTTGCTACGTTTCCGGTAATTATTACCATGTTATTATGAAAATTGTAAAACTAAGAATGCACTAAAGGATCTTACTATTTATTTTTTCCTTGTCCATGTATTATTGGTCATTAGTTAATATAAATGCCAAACCGTCGATAAAATATGTATTAAAAATGTATGTAGTACAAATTAATAATGAATTCATTCAGAAAATATAAAAAGACTTTAATTAATAACATCTTCTATGAGAGTTATTATTTTTTTAATTTTTTGAACAAATTGTATTTAGGCTAATCATTATGTTGAAAATTTCATCTGATGTATGCGTTAGAAAATTAACTAAAATACCTAATCTTTTTTTAATCAATTATTAAGCTTCTCATTTAACTTATTAGTAATAAGTTACTATTTTTATTTTTTTACTAATAAAAATAGGCGATTTAAGAGTTAACCAACATCCAGATATGGCAGTTCAAACAATTTCCATGCTGAGACTGCATAACACTTTGTGCAATGAATTTAAAAGAATAAATCCATCATGGAACGACGAGCGAATTTATCAAGAAGCCAGGAGATTACTCATTGCAATGTATCAGCATGTTACGTACAATGAATTCGTTCCGATACTAATAGGTAAATCTATGTTCAAAAATCAAAAAAAAATTTAAAATTTGATTTTCTACCTAATCTGAATATTTATTATTTATAAATTTATATTTTGAGGAGGAAAATGTGTCCATCGAAATTTTACGAAAACATATTATCTAATCTAAATTAAATAATCTAAACAAAATAATATTTTTTACATTATGGTGAGGTAAAAATTACAAAAAATGCTAAGTTTTCAATTAATTTAACCTGTTACATATATTTGAACAATAAATATAGTTCATAAATTTAATATGATTAATGAACATTACGAATTAAGCACATGATTTATAAAGCATAAATGTTTTAAAATTTCACAAACATAATTATTTTATAACATAAAACTATATAAGCAGTGTCGAATTGGTACTTAAAAAGTTGGGATGTAATTTTTTAGGACCTCCTAGAAATGTTATTCCACAAAATGATAAAAAAAGTGCTTATAAATAATACAAAATATTATAATTTTCTAATGGTGCCTTATTTAAAATACACAAACAATAAAGTTAACCGCATAGTTAATGTAATTATTTATAATACTATAATTATATAAATTATATAAATATTACTTTAAAAAATACAACTTAATATTTTTTTAATGATATACAAATTTTATACTACTTGATTATTTTATCATAAAAATTTTTTTGATTAGCTCAGGACCACCAGTTATTAAAACTATGAAAAATTAACTATACAAAATATCAATTACAAATACATTACAATATAATACTTTACAATACATTACAATTATTGTAATAATTTATAAAATTTTAAAAATGGAGGTGGTCCTCGACAAAGTTTTGGTTGAGAGTTCTGAATGTGTTTAGGGCCTAGAAGCCCTGATTTAGGTTGACTAACAGAGTTGTAGTAGTTATATAGACTGCATTTGTACTTTATGATCGATAACCTATATCATATATAAGAAATTATGGTATGTACGCAGAGTGCTTATAAAAAACTAAATTCAGGATTGTATTAATATAAGTTGATTTAATATTATACAATTAAATGTACTAACTATAATTTACAGGAAAAGATTATTCCAGAGCGAACAAGTTACTACCATTGAAAGAAGGATTTGATAACAATTATGATAAATTTTTAAACCCAACTACTATAACCAGTTTTACTGCTGCTGCCTTCAGATCTCTTCACAGTTACATACAAGGATTTATAGAGTAATATACATTTATATAAGGGTGATCCTTATTTTTTATTAATATTTTTTAAAGATTACACCCCTCCCCCTTAAACAGTTAAATTACCTAAAAAAATCATGCAAAAAAAAGTTTCAGACAAATTCTTCAATTTCAACCCGTCTCACTTAAGTTTTAAAACTATAAAAATAGAACACTTTCAATATTATTAAAATTTTAGATTCTAAACGTGAATGTAGATGGTACTTTGGCTAGTCAAAGATCCAACTTTTTCAACACTTTTTAAAAAAATCGAAAAATACAATAAAAAAATTAAGAAAAAACGGGAAATTTTACGCAAAATCAAGTTTTTACAAATTACATTTTTTTTAAATACTCTAACTCAAAAACCAAAAATCGCAACAACTTGAAATATTCACCAAATCTTTATATTGGCGTTCTCTATACATGGTTAAGTTTTCAAAGTATTTTGACATATTTTGATTTATTTATAGACAATTTAAATTTCCGATTTTTGTAAAAAAATTTTTTTAAACATCTATCAAATTTAATTGGCAGACCGAAAACTCTTGAAAATTTAATACAAGGTTTATAATAAGTTAAACTTATCGTAACTAAAAAATTTTGGAGATGTTGAAATTATTTAATTTATCAATTACATAAATCCATTGTTAATTTTAAAATTCGCAATCAAGTATCAACTTCAACGTCGTCAACATGAGTAATGACCAACATACATTATACGATATCACATATCTTCTTCTTCTTCTTCTTCTACTTCGCCTTCCTCCCAACTATTTGGGGTCGGCCACCCTTGTCCTACACCTCCACTTTACTCGGTCAATCACATCTCCTCTGCACACACCGACAGCCCTCATGTCATTCTCCAAAGTATATGTGATATACGATATCACATATATAAATATTAAAATTGTTGCTATATGTTAATATAAGGTATTATTATAATAACTACACGCATTATTTTTAAATAATTTAACTATGTCGCTGTATGCAACTGCCAACCCATCCTAATTGAAAAATATATTTATTGTTTCAAAATAAAATTTACTTTTTACAATATTTATAAATAACAATGTATTATATCCTAAACAAACATATTAACTCCGTTCAGAATCGTTATTCGTATACAATGATATCTATCATTGCATTCACATTTAACAAATCCATTGTAATAATGACCTATCCTATAAACGAGGTGCAATCCACCCCCAACTGTACAGCAGAGCGAGGCCCATCCGGTTCTTTTTTTTTTTTTGTTATTGAAATCTAGATCTACTAAAAAAAAAGTATTCGAATACATATTCTGAATTTTTTTTTAAGTATTCGGAATATGTAGTCAAAATACTTTTAAAAAGTATTTTATCCAAGAATGATAAAATGTGTGAAAATTCTAGACCAGTTGAGACACAGGGATAGGTGAATGGGATTGCTTCATTGGTCTTTTTTTTGATATGTTTTAAACATAACTCTAGAAAAAAAAATGTTAACACATATTATAGATAACTAAATTTTCTAAATTTATATATATATGAAAGTATAGTTATTAATAATAAAAAAAATTAACTTTTACATAAGACATAAAAAAGGAAAAAATTGATTTATTAATTTATTTGTCCTTAGAGAAAATTTTTCTTTTTACAGTTTGGTCAGTGAAGCTAGATTAGTTACCTCAAAAATGCGTCTAAGTGATTTTTATATAAGAACTGACATAGTGCAGAGAAAAGACAATTACGATAACTTCATGAGAGGAATGCTTACTCAACACGCACAGGGACAAGATCAATTCTTCACAGAAGAGGTAAGTTTTACTGTTTGTTATTACATAGGAAGTTACCGTAAAATCACGAAAAGTACGCGTGGTAAATATGCAATCTTAATAACAAAAAAAACACATAATATATAAATGACATATTATATCAATAATGAATGTAGGTATTTTTGGCATTTTGTCTAGGTCAGTGAATATTTATTTAGAATCCCGAACAAAACAATGGGTCTTGACTTGGTCTCCATTGATATAGAACGAGGTAGAGATTTTGGATTACCTTCTTATAATAAATTCAGGAAACTGTGTGGACTGAGAGAAGCTAAAACTTTTGATGATTTGACCGATCAAATAGATAAAAAAGTAAGTATGACACTATTCGTTTTATTTATAAATTTGTAACTTATTTATACGCACGCCAATTTACCGAACGATAATAATTCGAATAACAACTATTTATTTTAAGAATGTCGACGCTTTGGCCAAACTGTATGAAAACGTGAATGATGTAGATTATTACCCAGCTGGTCTCTTGGAAAACCCAAAACCTGGAGCTATATTAGGTCACACGTTCCAATGCATCATCGGAGAAATGTTTTTCAGATGGAAGTTTGGAGATAGATTTTATTATGAATTCGGCAACCAGACCGGTTCTTTTAGCTCAGGTGAAAGCATTTTCTGTTTTAATGTCCAATCACATTGATTACGATTAATTCAATTGTCTTAACTTTAACGATATTAAATACCTACTTAATATTATCGTTTTATTGTATTGGAGCAGATCAACTTAAGGAAATTAGAAAAACGACACTGGCTCTTATTTCATGTATGACATCAGATATTCAGACTGTACAACGAAACGCTTTTGATGTGCCTAGTAAAAGGTATTTAATGTTTAACTTATCACGACTCTCAGTATAAAATTTAAGCCAATTTACATTTAAACAAAATTATCATATACTGATGAATAATCAAAATATTTTAATTTAAATCGAATCACTTAGAAATATTAAATAATAATTTTTATTTTTTAATGTATAATTTAACAACTAAATAAATATTTTTAATTTAATTTCAAAATTTTATAATAATTGAAATAAGAACTTTAAAGAAACATAATATCTATAATATTGAATTTAAATAATAGTTTCAATTTTTTTTTTCAGTAATCTATTGGTACCTTGCAAGAGTATATCAAAGCTGAATTTGGATGCTTGGAAAGAAGAATAGTTAAAATCAAACAGTGTTTTCATATAATTATCATTAAATGCAAATTATATTGGTCTACCTCATTATATTAATTAATAAAACTGAAACAATTTCATTACACTGGTATAAACCATATTTGCTTATATTCTAAGAACTAATTAATTATTTTTAATACATTTAAGCTTGATACTGTTTTGATTTATACAATTACATAAAATTCATTATTAGATAAGTTTTGACATTATGTAGACAGTAAAATAAATAAAATCTATCTTGTTGAAGCAACTAAGGCTTTGTTAAAAAGAATTCAAGTGTGATAACATTTTATTTGCTACTCGGCATACTACTTTAACTACTATTCAAATCATTGTAAAGAAAAGTATAGAATTGTTAAGATTTTTTTATAAAATATGCCTATTGAATTTTTAGCATCATAATTGATTGAGTTTTGGTCACGGCAAAATAATGATCAATAAATGATCTGGCTAATATTAAATAATATATGTGCAAATATAATATCTAATTATGGGGCATTTAAAACACATGCATTGTTTAAATTTTCTACATGTAAAAAGTCGGATTTAAATTATAAAATAAGAAGGCTTTCTGGACTTTAAAGGTAACCAAAGAATGAACAATTTTGTCAGAAAAAATAAAGAAATATAAACTATAAGTTTTATTTATTTATTTATTTATTTTTTGATTATTTTTATAATATTTTAATGGGTCAATTATAGTATTGAACATGTATTCAAGAAACCAAATCGTATTGCCTCTCCGTTTACGATATTTAATTATAAAATATTTGATATCAAGTAAGTAAATGAAAATGCTTTTCAGAGGTTAATTGAAATTTATTTTATAATGATTTTGCTTCTATGAGGTCCTATCCGTTCCGGAATTCAGATACCAACATTTATTATATTATATTAAATTGTAATTATACTAGATTTAACAATGATTGTTTAATACGAGCATATTATCCTACATAATAATGGTTTCTAAATGTAGAATGTTATCTTAAAACCTCAAAAGCGTAAAGAATAATTCTTAGTAATTATTAATAATAATAATAATAATAATAATAATTATTATTATTACTATAATTCTTAGTAATTATTACTGAATTTTTAGTAATTATTACTGAATTTTTATATTTTTTGTAGAAATATACATAAAATATTTAAAATTAAAGTAACCATAACTATGAAAATTATCATGTTATACAACACCGACTTTGACTTTCTATTAAACTAAATAAAAAATGCCTGTAATTGTTGAGCTATAATAGTTGTAAATTATAGCTTTCATAATAAAAAAAAAAATTCAAAGCAATTAATAATTGTATTGAATTATACATATTTTTGATCTGTTTGCGATATTATTTAATCAAGTACAACTTTTGAAAAATTAAGGAAACTAAAGTACCAATGAGAATTTAATTTTTAAATATAGTATATAAGACGTATAACTTCTATGTAACAAATCTAAATGATCCTATTTACTCGTATATAGCCCATATTCAATGTAAGTAAAAATATATTTAGATTGAAAATGATTATTAGTACTGTAGAAAATATCAACCAAATGAGAATCTATGCAACCAAGTCCCGAAATATTCAGAAAAAAAATTAACTCAAAAATGTTTAAATATGTTCTTTCTAAAATATTTTAGCAATTCCATAAATAAACTTATGAAATATAAATTTTATATTTTATATTTTTACTTTTTACTTTTTATTTTTTTTTATTTTGCCTTTGTTAAAATTTTTACTTAAACGAGGGATGTTTAGTTCTACTACAACAGACATTAAAGTGCGTTTCATTTTTTTTCTTAGGTCTCATTGAATTTGATAATAAATAACATATCAATTATATGAATACCTGAAACACAAACATCCAATTCTTAAAAGTCACCTGACTCGATTGATAGTTGTGTTCGATATGACCTCTCACGGTATTACTATATACTATATATGAATGCCATATATTCGAACAAAGAGAGATTTTTAACATTTTTATGATCATATTGAATTAGATAATAAGTCCTAATAAATTACTCAAAATCTTTTTTCTCGTATAATTTATATATATTTATACACTTATATACAAAAAATAATGCCGTAGTCTCACTTTTGATAATGATTACTAGTATAAATATATTAACATAAAAATAGCACAGAATAATTTGTTGTATAAATCGTTTCGTTATCTATGATACAAACATCACGTATTCTAATGTGGTATGCGTAACATTAAAAATTTCGCGAACTTTTGAAAAAAAAAAAAAATCTTAAATATTGTATTTAAAAGATATAATTGGACTATGTGTAGAACATTGTAATAATTTTAAATTTTAATAAAACGTAATATTACTACATTCAATTTTAGTCCGATAAATATTGTATACAATTGTATAATTACAGATACAAACCAAGCATTTTTAAGTATAAAATAAAAATGTGTAACATGTTATTTATATTTTACTTCTAATCAGCCTCTCGATTTAAAATGTTCATAGAAGTATTTTAAAGTTTTTTTTTTTTTTTTTTTTATGTAATTGTTCACGGTCAACGTAAATGATAAAGAAATAAATTGTTTGCAAAATCACAAATATGATAATGGTAGACATTAATTGTTCTCCAATCAAATGTTTACTAATTGATTAACTTAAGCCATTCTATTGTGATTTATAAAAAAATTCGTAGCTCCCTCTAAATTGTTATATTTATGTTCGTTAAGTAATGTACCTACATAAATAGAACAAGTGTACGTGCGTGCGTGTGTTAGTTTATCTCTCGGCCCTTATAAAATAAATAAATTATGTGTGATATAAAATAACTTTAATTGTTATGTGTAAGTCGATGTGTTTATCGAACATTTCGACTCGTGTTGAGTTTAAAAAACTTTAAAGACCCGTGTTAATGACTGTTTGAAATTCAATATAATATTTTAATTTACCTTAAAAAAAAAAAAAATAAAACAATAAATGTCACGCGATAGTATTGTTCACACTAAATTATTTTTTTTTTTTTTTGTTGAGTAACTTAATTGAATTGAAACATTACGGAAACGTTATGAACACAAATTAAACGTTATCGATAAATAATTGCGGGTGAATAATTGCGGCCGCTGCGAGTCAAATACATTAAATGCTCGGACGCGTTTAAGTATTACACCTTACTTTGCGAATCGCATAGGACTTGTGCGATACATTTCGACATGGAGATGGTTTCGATTTTGTTGGTGATTTTAGTCCTCGGAGGATTGCATGCGGTTACCAGACAAGACGCAGGAATCGCTCGCGACGGAGGTAAAATGTATTTGGTTTGACGATTTCAACCCAGGCGTCGCGTGGTCACGGATAATTTTCAACAACACGCATAACGTTTTAGGTGTCGACATGTCATCAGGAGCGCGTTGTATGCACGCGGTGAACCCTCCGAAGAAAAACCACGAAGTGCACGCACCGTCAACGATAAACGACGGTGTGACCAACGACGGCGAGAGGGTGGATCCGAATCCGTCGAAAATACCGTGAGCCAATATGTGTCCTATACGGATTTTTCCTTTGAACACGTGCCCCCCCCCCCCCCGATCGCATTTGCATACGAAATGATTTTTTGCAGATCGCTGATGGGCCCGTCGAGTTCCATCGGGCTTCTACCGCCGGCGGCCATCGATCTCGCCGACCAATGTTTCCCCGTGCCTCTATGCGATTCCGCCGCCCGTTTCAGGACCATAGACGGCGGTTGCAATAATTTACGGTTTCCGGTCTGGGGACGAACCAACACGGCACACACGCGGATAATCCAAGCGCACTACTCGGACGGTAGTGTACAAATCGATGGTTCCGTTTCGTTTTTCCGGCACGTGTAACCGACTACGCGCGATTGTTTATAGGTAACGACCGGCCGAGGAGATCGACGTCGGGTGGCGAACTACCCAATTCCAGACACATACGAACGACCCTGTTCCGAGACTTGGACCGACCCTCGCGTAAACACAGTCTGTACGCGATGCAATTCGGTCAAATCATTGCTCATGACACGGAATTTGCATTGCCCAAACATTCAAGTGAGCTTTTGCATTAACACACATTGCATCAGCGTTAATATTAATGAAACACTTTAACACGATTTCTCGTTAATTAAAATCAATATTAATGACATTAATTTATTTAAAAAAAAAAATATTTCAAGCGTCATAAACAATAGTTTATATAAAAACGCCTTTGAAATACTTTGATTTGCTACAGTTTCAGTTTCAATTGCTATAGTCGTACGTGGTTGAAAATATAATTGATCATAAAATTGAAGTCTTCGTTGTAATTAGAATGATTGATTTAATTGTCAGTTTAGAATTTTTTATAGAAGATCTCGTTATTAAACAAACATAAGTGATTTTGTTATAAAACTTAACTATTATATTATTTCGTTGTAATTACAATTTTAAACGCTTTTACAAAAATGTATTGATCTACCTATTGTTATATATGTTACGTAATAATTACTTATTATTAATTATTATGTAACTCAGCGTTATCGTCGATAGTGTAGATTATTATTATTATTATTAGATATTATTGGTCATTAATTATAATTTTAGAAATAAAGTGTCTCGCAGTCTGATCCGCTCCTCACACACACGCAGTCTTGTTTTATATAAGTCCATCCACCACGTAATGTTCCGTATGTAAGAACAATCATAAAACCTATTATTCAAATCGTAATTTAGTATTTGCTGTTAAAACGGTCAACTAATTTTAAACTAAATAATCGATTCTTCTAAGTAGAATTTTCAAAATAAGTCATAATTTACCCAAAATAAACGATTATACATTCATGAGATATCATCTATGATTATTATTTTTTGCACAAATATTTTTACTATAACTCTTTGGTTTAATAAAATGTTCAAGATAATGAAGTAAAAAAAAAATTGTCCAATTTCGACTATATAAAATTGTATTAAAAATCTACAGAATTGAGTGTTCCGTTTGTATGCTCATATACTTTTCACCATATTTACCAATTTTTTGAATTAATTTATTATACAATTATTATGTAAAAGATAATGGTAGTAAGCTTGAATGTTGCCGCCCGGATGGTACTTCGTTAGAAATTCTACCGAAAAATTGTTTACCGATTAAAACACCGCAGGACGATCCTGGTTCAAAAAACCGATGTTTCACGGCTCCTCGATCGCTCGATACAGCAGATCGAGGTTGTAATATCAAACCGGTCAGACAAGTAAGATAATTAAATATAATAATATAATCATTTAAATTTATTTTACATGTCTTTATTTCAACAAGTATAGAATTCACTTAGAGTACTTTTAATTTGTGTAATAACGATTCGAGCATGAAAATATAAAATAATAATATGCCATTTATTTTTATACATATATGTGTGTGTGTGTGTTTTGTACGTTTTTAGATAATCGCAGTTACTAGTTTTCTTGATGCTTCGTTTATATATGGCTCGGACGACAACACGGCAAATTCATTACGAACATTTTTTGATGGTAAGCTTAGAAAGCAGGTGGGGCCTAATGGAAAATCATTCTTACCCAATACCAAAAAAGGAGCACGAACTTGCCCCGCGGCAAACGATAACGCAGTATGCTTCACATCCGGTAATTAATATGTAAATAAAAGTAATTACCTGTATATTAATGTTGTGTCATTTTATAATATTTAAGTTAAAAAAAAAAAAAAGTAGCTTACAATAATTTATACAAAATAATATAAAAACAGCTAAATAAAATATTAGCGAGTAAATTTAAATTTTCAAAATAAATATTAAATTGAATAAAAATTAATATTGAAAAACCTTATAAGTGTTTACTTATATAGGTGTACATACCCTGAAATAAAATATGTATAGTATTTATTACGAAAACATAATAATTTCTTTCGTTTCATCGAAATAGTTTCCTCTATACATTTAAATTGAATAAAATTAGTATGTCGGTTTATGCCAATACTTCTTTTTAGCTAGGTTTTGTTCAATTATACCTCGTATAACATATATATATATATAATTAGAGTCTTTACCAGAACTTTTTATAATTACAAATAATTTGTTTTAATCTAAATTATGGAATGCCTTTTTCAAATCTATGAAGCAATATGCAAGCTTTGGTGATAAACGCATAGCTTGTATATTATAAATTTTGGTATCGATATACAAGTGTTAACTTATACAAATATTATTTAATTTTACCTATCTCGAAAGTAATCGCGTAAAAGTTTGTATATGAACTCGTAATTGTCAATTTTGAATTTATAATATGAACACACCATCTTACTCCACATCGAAGTTATCAGACAAGATATTTAAAATGTTTATTGTATCTTCGAACAATTGTCTTATAGAATATTTGATAAATTATTATAATTTGTTTTGATTTATTTATACATTTTATTTATTTTTTTTCATTTATTAGAATAATTGGCTTTTCAATTTTATTTATGTTATATTTTTTTATTAAAGGTGATCCATTTAGAGTTAACATACACCCTGATCAAGTAGTTCAATCAATATCTTTATTGAGACTACATAACTTTTTGTGTGACGAGTTTAAAAAAATTAACCCTTCGTGGGACGATGAACGATTATACCAAGAAGCCAGGAGATTGCTTATCGGAATGTATCAGCACATTATATACAACGAATTCGTTCCATTACTTGTGGGTATGTACTATATAATAACCAAAGGAAGAAAAAATCCAGTTGAGATTTTCATTCATCTTTGAATATTAGATATTTTATCCAACGTAATTTCTCTTACACACAATAATAATGTATATATATAATTATTTGTTTTAAAATAATAATTACAGGAAAAGATTACGCAAGAGTAAATAATTTGTTACCATCAAGCAAAGGCTTTAACAATAATTATGATCAATTTCTAAACCCAACAACTATTTCTAGTTTTACCGCTGCTGCCTACAGATCACTCCACAGCTATATACCAGGATTTTTTGAGTAATAATAATCATAATCATATTAACGGCTATATATAATGTATACTGTATACTATTATAGTGGGAACTTAGTAGTAAACATCCTATGTACTGACTGGTACTGACTTCATCGTTTATTTTGCAGTTTGGTAAACGAAGCCAGAAAAGTTACGTCAAAAATACGTTTAAGTGACTTTTTTTTTAAAACCGACATAGTACAGCGAAAAGACAATTACGATAATTTCCTCAGAGGACTGCTCACTCAACATTCACAAGAACAAGATCAATTTTTCACCAAAGAGGTAAATATGTGTTTTTGAAGGTATTACCGAAAGATTATGAAAAAATTAAGCATGATTAAGGTCGGTTGCCACTTGTCCAGGCCAGGTCAGGCATTCACACTAATCCGGACCCCGTCGGTATTTACAATTTTATTTTATTGACAACTTACAGTTTTACTTCAGTCATCAGCCACGATCTATACAATAGCCACATGTTTATGGTATAAAATATATATAATAATATACATGATATATTGTTTAATTATAATAATTTAGGTAAATCATTATACTATTTTACTTGTAACTGTAAATATATACTTACCAGATTGATTAAATAATTTCCACCTAAGATCTTTTTAGAGAACATCACTGTACTTTGTATCACTCATATCATAAAGAACTTGGTGTCGATGCAACAACTCAGTGAGTTTTTTGGAATCCATTATCAAAGTTAATAATTATTTCAATTTAATTAAGGACTTAAGGACCGACAGCTTTCATGAAGTTTTAACTTTAAACTTCAAACGACGAGTGAATTAAATTACTAGGATCATTAATCACATTTGCCACAATGTGTCCGAACCGGCGCAAATGTACCCGGGAACCCGGATAGAGAATTGTTCCAAACAATATTTTTTCGACCAGGAACCGGCCCGGAAAAGTATAAACGGTCTCGTTTAAAAGTGTTAATAATATTTTTTCAAACCCGGACGAGCTCCGGCCCGGACCCGGCTCGGAATAGTGTGAATCAACCTCTAATCCAATATTAGGGATATGTGGATATACCTACTATCTCTGATATTAATTTAATCACATATCCATTTATTAGTATTCATATTTCTCTTAATTTGAAATATATGTATATTTAGAGATGTTAAAATACCGTATTTTATTTTGTTGTTGTATAATACCGTATAGTACCGGTATCATACTTGTATTATACCGTATAGAACCTTCCAGTAGCTCAAATCATTGGAAATTTAACAGAGGTTATAAACCTACTATTAAAACATTTACAAAACATTAAAACATTTACGGAGATATAATTATTGTTTAATTTAGGTCAGTGAGTTCCTATTCAGAATTCCGAATAAAACTGAAGGTCTTGACTTGGTCACATTGGACTTGGAACGTGGCAGAGATTTCGGAGAACCTCCTTATAACAAATTCAGACAACTGTGTGGATTGAAAGAAGCCATGTCCTTTAATGACTTGATGGATCAAATCAATAAAAAAGTAAATACAATGCGCTTGACATAACATATTTTATTTTAGATTCTGAACGGAGTGATAGAATCTATTGGTTTTACAATAATGTGTGTTTTTATTTTTATTTTTTGTGTCTGACGACACCATTTTTGGCAGTAAAAATGCTTCGATTTGCTTAAGTAGCAATTTTTCTGAAAGCAAAGTGAATGTAGATGGTACTTTGGCTAGTCTAAAATCCAACTTTTCAATACTTTTTAAAAAAATTGAAAAAAACGATAAAAAAATTACGAAAAAACGAGAAATTTTACGCAAAATCATGTTTTTACAAATTACATTTTTTTTAAATGCTTTAACTCAAAAACCAAAAATCGCAACAACTTGAAATTTTCACCAAATCTTTATATTGACGTTTTCTATACATGGTTAAGTTTTCAAAGTATTTTGACATATTTTGACTTATTTATAGACAATTTAAATTTTCGATTTTTGTATAATTTTTGTTTTTAAACATCTATAAAATTTAATTGGCAGACCGAATACTCTTGAAAATTTAATACAAGGTTTATAATAAGTTAAACTTATCGTAACTAAAAAATATCGGTGATCGGCTTACTCAAAATTTTTATAAGCCCTTAATGCGCAAATTTGAGTGTTGAATTTAATAAGTTATGTGAGTTGTTGAATGAGATGGAGATGTATTCTTGAAGATAAACTTTCTTCTGAAATGTAAGTAAGTGAAGCATTCGGGAAAAATATGTGAAATACTCAGTTGAACTCCGCAAGAGAGGCAAACTTGAAGGTCCTCATTATTCATTAATAAATTAAAGAATATTTGAGAACGGTCGAAGCGAAACCGGTTTATTGCTATGACTTTTTTTCTTGAGATATCCAAGGGATGAAGCCAAAGTGTTATATTTTTTTTAGATTCGTGGATTTTCATAAATTAGAGGTTCCACATCGATGGTCAATAATGAAGACATTTGATTTTAATCTATAATGAGCATTGTTTTTTGGTATTATTGGAGCTTGAGTGAAGATTGAAATTATATTAATTGACGTTAAAAAAATAAATATATAAGATTTTAAAATAGAAAACAAGGAAACTTTAAAATACTCTTTTCAGTTTTAATCACAATTATTTTGAAAGTCCAACAATCACAATTTTTAACTATTCTAAATATTAAATGAGCAAACATATTATTTTGATTTAAAGTTTATTTATATTTTTATATGATTATTGTATATGTTAAAATATTTGTAAAAATATATTAATGTTGATTGCGTTTTCAACCGGTTCTGAAGGGGTTATAAGAATTTTTAAAAAGAAACAAACAGAGCTATGATTAACAAAACTAAATTGGTTGCATTATAAATTTAACCAACCATACTATTACCTAACAAAACTAAAAAAAATATATTTTGAAGAATGTCGACGCCTTATCTAAACTGTATGAACACGTGAACGATATTGATTACTACGCAGCCGGTATCTTAGAAAAACCAAAACCCGGATCCATATTAGGACACACGTTCCAGTGTATTGTCGGAGAAATGTTTTTCAGATGGAAGTTTGGTGATCGATTTTTCTACGAATTCGGTGACCAGCCCGGTTCTTTTCGCCTAGGTAACACATTCTACATTTTATATATTCGTATCTAAAATAAGTATCAAGTAGCTTTAATAATGTGTACACATTTGCGAGCTACAATATGTTTAAATTAAGTTGTTTTATAAATTATAATTATATTCATAAAGATCAACTCAATGAAATACGAAAAACTACATTAGCACTCACTGTTTGCATGACATCAGATATTCAGTCCATACAGCGGAATGCATTTGATGTGCCTAGTGCTCAGTAAGTGCTTTTAAGAAAAATTTGATCAAATTTTAAATATACCTCGACTATACCGATACAAAAATAATAAATCAATTACTTAGTTATGAATCAATTTAATTACAATACGTAGATTGTTGTATGATGCAGTTTTGACATAATATATTGAAGTAAATTTTTAAAAAATTAAAAATATAATAAATGGTATACAGTAGAATCCGCTTATTTGGGACACCGCATTATGGGGACAACCGCTTAATGGGAACAAATTGTCATAGTCCCGAACGGATGTATAGCAATTCAACTTCGTTTATCCGGGACAAAAATAAAAGCGTTTAACAAGATATTTTGGCCTAAATTATCTACTTTCTTATCGAAACTGTAATATACTCCAATCTTTATGGCTCTATTATATTTTATATACGCACGTATATGTACAGGCAATGTACGTATATCTTACGTCAATTATGTCAATCATTTTTTTCCCATTATCAAAATAAGAGTCAACTAGCCTACGAACAAAATCGAAAACCTTTAGTTCACGTTCGTTCGTTGATGTGTATTAATGTATGTGCGTTTTTATTATTCCCAGTTTATGTTAGTACGTAATAATATTATGTCTCGTAAAAATTTAACATTGATTGAAAAAATTAATGTATCATAAATATCTATATGTAATAAAATAATAATCTAATTCATTTACGATATAATAATACTAAATTGTAAATATAATGTACAACTGCTAATAAAAATAATAATAATATTATGTAGTTTTTAAATAAAATATGAATTAAGTGTTTATGTATGTATGTATTTTTTAAATAAAGTTATTATGTATGGATATATGCACTTTTATAGTTTCGGTTTATTAGTTATTCGGTTAATCGTGACAGTCGGATAATGGGGACAAATTGGTCACGGCCCAATGTGTCCCAATTAATCGGATTCTACTGTATTTAAAATTCAATGTATTAATACTATAATTGTTTTTGGTTAATTCATTTATCATACCATCTTAATCTAGTTGTTATTATGAAGTAATTTTCATAAAAAATAATCTGACTAAGTTTATTTTTTTTCCAGAAATCCGTTGGTACCTTGCGACTCTTTACCGAAACTCAATTTAAATGCATGGAGAGAAGTATAATATGATTAACCGACGTTATTTTTGAAAGATACAGAACTACTTTTTTTTTAATTACATTTTTCGTATTAGAAATTTAAAAATTTGTGTTTAACATTTTTCGAATTTAAGAAAAATAGAAATTATTTGCTTTTGTAAAAATATACTTATAACTTATAACTTTTATTTATTGTTTCAATAAGTGATTTTTAATAAAATATATTATATTTACAATAATCATACAAAGGTTATTCTTTTTAATTATTTGTTCTTCAAAACATGAAAATCAATTTTTTTAAATGTTGATTTGTCGTATAAGTTCTTTTTTGATAATAGTAGCACCATCAAAATTGAACACTTTCTCGTCGATTACGTCGACAATAATCAATAATCTCTATAATTTCCTAATGTAAGTAAATTAAAATGACTTTTGTCTTTCATATAATTGAAAGTACAAAAATACAACTATACATTTATTATAATCAACAGTCAGGAACAATGAACCCATATGGAATAGCTATACAATTGGTACCGATAGAAGTCGTCGATCATTTTAGTACTACCTATAGAACGTTTACGTCTACGCTCGATGGGAAATACCGCAATACTAATCGTTAAGTCAAATGATAATTATGCTGATTATCTTATTAATTCATTAGTAGGTAAACGAATTAACTATATGTATCTTATTTGGTGTATATGCAAAGAAGTAAATAGGAGAAAAAATATAAAATATAAACTTAATCATAATATTTAGTTTTTTTTTTTAATTTTTATTTCTGTATTCAATTGTATAAATAGAGAACATTAAAATAATTTAAATATATATATATATATTTATAAACTTAAAATATCCATGCCTATTTCAGTTGTATGATAGTCCAAGAGTATTAGATATTACTGCAATATAAATGTTTTAGATGTATTGTAATAAATTTATACTTATCTCAAAATATAAGTATAATAACTTGTTTATTCGTAGTAAAAAAAAAAAATTACATGTAATAATAATGTTATTTAAATATAATCTACAACCGCAATTCCATAAGTAAGTATTTATGTACTCCGTGTAGTTAATTATAAGAAAAATCACAAACAAGAATAATAGGTCATTGTGTGCCAAACAAAAAAACCTGCGTCACGGATAACTGTATTAATTCCGATGAATCTTTACGTAATAAGGCATTAACGTAAACCAAAATGCAAAAACAGGATGCGATATCAAGTCGGCAATCTTCTTTGTCATCATTAAATAAAATGAAGAATTGCTCGTGCTCAATAACATCCGAAGGATTATCATGGTCCGCGCAGTCCTCGTAGTCCATACAGTCTTCAATATTCGTATCCACGTCTAATATTAAACATTTGACCGGGTAACATTGGTCGGAACACGACGGCGATCGACTACGCTTACGGGTGATTGTATAATTGGAATTTTCTTCATCGTAAATCGTCATCGAATTGGTTGTATTCGATTTCCGAGATACTCGTCCGACTACTCGACCCTGACAAAGCATATCAACGATCAGATATTTGATCGGACGATGCGGAGAGCATGACTGTGATCGGCAACGACTACGTTTTGATGCACCACCGATAGAATTTGCGGAACTTTTATAGAACGATGACCGCCGACGTTCGACCACCAAACTATCCGCTATCGGGTATTTTAAAGGACGACCTGGAAACCACGACTTTGATCGATAACGCTTCTGGGAGGATTTACGAGTTAATCTTGCATCAATAACATTCATGGCAGAAATCGGAATGTCCCGGTGTTCGACTACCCTGTCCTTGTTTTGTTCAATTATTCTATATTTCACCGGCCGGCACGGGGAAGAACAATACTGCGAACGACTACGCTTGAGTGCGCGGATCAAATTCTCACCGTCGGATTTGTGAGATCTCCAAATCCGCGTTGATCGTTCGTTTAGCCGGTTTTTACGGAACTCGTCTACAATCAAATATTTGACAGGTCGGTGGGGAGAGGATGATTGTGATCGATGACGACTACGTTTAGATGCACTGGTAGAATTCGCATGTTTAACGCATGCAGTAATTGAAGACCGCCAATGTCCAACAGCCGGATTTTCCATTCTCGAGTATTTAAAAGGACGGCCCGGAGAACACGACTGCAATCGACCACGCTTCTGGGCCGATGTATGGGTCAAACTTGCATTATTATAGTTCCCGAAAAAAATCGTAATATTCTGGTATCCAACTTCCTGACCCTTGCAGTGATATTCGACGATTCTATATTTGATCGGCCGGCATGGAGAGGAGCAGGATGATGACAGATTTCGTTTTCGCATCGTTCGTGCTGGTATGTCCTTAAAAAAATGTATTTAATGTACAAAAAAATATAACATTAATATTTAGAAAAGTAATTATTTCATTTATTTATTTATTTATTTAGAGACCTAAGCCCTAGGCCCAAGAATAATCATTATATGGTTATTAATAAACAGGTACATACTAATAATATGAGATGCTGGATATCAATCGAACAACGCCGAAATCGTCTTGAAACGAAGATGAAGCTTAATACAAATTCAGAAAAAGCTGATTGCAATTATGATTAGTGTATAATGTATTAATAGGAACAGGAAAAAACTGATGTTTAGCTAAACGCCAAATGTCAAAAATGGACTAACGATAAATTAAAAACACTATTTCGTTGTTACAACTACGTAACCTGCTCAACCTACCTAAAGTTACAAATATATATCAATAATTAAAACAAGTTTTTAATTTTGGCCATCAATCAAAATACATACAATAGTATTTTAAATGTATCTAATTACTCGGATATTAACTGAATTTAAAATTTTATACTTATTCCTTTTATATAGGGACTGATGAAAATCATGTTTCGTGTTCATCATTATTCGAAACTTAGTAAATTTATGTTATTTTTATACGGGTAATATTATGCCTAGTGCTGGAGTAAGAAATAATATTCTTTTAAAAACTAATTTCACTGCTTCCTTAAGATTTCGGATGAAATTATGTTTTTTAAAGTTACCATGTTATTATAATATTATTTAAATATAACCTACAACCGCAATTTCGCATATAAATATTTATGTACACTATGAAGTCATAAGATCTGTGATCGATCCTAGCACAGGGACGCAATTTCAATGAATAAACTAAGGGTGCTAAAGACTATCTTTTTCATGTCCCTTTATGATTTTGTATACCTAAAACCTGTACAACTCGATCATTACTAAAATATTTAGTAATATTTAAGTTGTTCACTTTGATTTTATATATTTATTGCACGTATAACCTGTACAAATGTAATAATGTAATATAAAAACTGGGTTTTGAGTGACTACTATTAAAATTTGATAATCGTCATATTGCACTTTTTATAGTGGGGCGATACTGACTGTAACTTTGAGACAAAACTTTAAATTTGAATTAATTTCTGATTAAAAACAAAAATAAATTTAAAATCTATTAGGGAATCAATAAAAGTATTAACAAAATAGTATACAGTAGCTTAAAAAAATATTCAACACTTAAAGAAGTGTTTGAATAACTTTAATTAATACTTGACTGCTAGTGCTAACTACATATTTTTAATGACTACCCGTCTTCGAATCTTTTTCCTAAATAAAATTGATTATCAGTAACAATTACGAAATGCAAATCTCCATGGACCAGATGTGGGCATATGCTCAGTAGACCTGTATTAATAATTACTGCTCTGCGACGATTTAGAATTATGCTCTATAATTATAGTGACCAGATATAAAAATTTAAAAAAAAGTAAATTTTAAAATTTAGCTCTTCCTCTGTCATAATTGCTTAACGCATAAACTATTCTACCCGTTTTACCTATGTCATAGGCATAGCCCATATACCATATTCCATAGGTTTTTAGATTCTGAACGGAGTGAAGAATGTATTGATTTTACAATGATGTGTGTTTTTTTTTTTTTTTTTGTGTCTGTCGACACGATTTGGGGCAGTTAAAATGCTTCGATTGCCTTATGTAGCAACTTTTCTGAAAGGAAAGTGAATCTATTTGGTACTTTGGGGGGTCAAAAGTAAAAAATTTCCAATATTTTTTAAATGCGACGGGAAAAACCATAAAAAAATTTGGGAAAAACGGGAGTTTTTACGCAAAACCAGTTTTCGACATAATCAAATTTTTTATTTTGCTATAACTCAAAAACTAATCGATGTAAATACTTGAAATTTTCACCAAATGTTAAGATTAGCGTTCTCTATACACCATTAGACTTTCAAAGTATTTTGACTTTTATTAGGCTATTTATAGACAATTGAAATTTTCAATTTTTTTAAGTATTTTTTTTTTTAAATAACGATAAAATTTTTTTGGCTGCCCAGAAAATCTTGAAAATTTAATCCAAGGTTTCTTATAAGTTGTTCCTTAATTGATAAAAAAAAATCTAAAATCGTAAGTCACAATTTTTTTTTATAAGTGCTCAAAGTTCCAATTTATACGAAATATGTAAAAATCACGATAATTTGCAAGTTATTTTGTAGATAAAAATTCATAAAATTTTTTCTGTTCATACTTAAGGTTCAAAATTTTAACACTAGGTTATCTATAAGCTACTCTTCAAAAATCTTTAAAAAAATTTCCACCTGAATTAGAGGAAAAAATTTTATGACTGTTTGAAATTTAAATATTTACGAAATTGCATAAAATAGCGATTTATTCTTAAACGATTTTAGATATTTTTTTATAATTCAAAAAGTATAAGTCGCAGATTTTAGAAATTTCTACCAGCTGTTAAGATTGGTATTTCCTTTATGTCATATTTTTTTCAAAATATTATATTGATTTTTAAGCCACTTATAGGCATTTAAAATATTAGACTTTTTTACATTTATTTTTATAATCGGTGATAAAAAAAATTTGGCTCGTACAAAATACTTGAAAATTTAATAGAAGATTCCACAGAAGTAGTTCTTAATGTCATTCAAAAATTATTAACATCCATAGGCCCAATTTTTTTTTATAAGCGTTTGAACAGCGAATATTGACATAAAATTACATGTAAAATATAATATAATGTAGAATGTTCTAGACTGACAAACTATATCGCTGTATTCAACTGCCAACCCAACCTAATTGAAAAATATATTTATCGTTTCAAAATAAAATATACTTTTTACAACGTTTATAAATAACAATGTATTATATCCTAGACAAACATATGAACTCCGTTCAGAATCGATATTCGTATACAATGATATCTACCATTGCATTCAAATTTAACAAATCCATTATAATAATGACCTATCCTATAAACGAGGTGCACTCCACCCCCAAGTGTACAGCAGAGCGAGGCCCATCCGGTTCTTTTTTTTTTATTTGATTACTTTTTTTTATTATTATTATCAACTATAAAAACCTATTATTTATAATATCAACTCATGTAGTGTGTGTCTTTATGATGAAAATATTTTAAATTTAAGTAATTTAATGTAAACAAACTAAATGATAAATTATTTTTTAAAGGTAAAAATACCAAGTGTAAAATTTAAACAAAAAAAAGAACCGGATGGGCCTCGCTCTGCTGTACACCTGGGTGTGAAGTGCAGCTCTTCATAGAATAGGTCATTAAAATGGATTTGTTAAATTTGAATTCAATGATAGGTATCATTGTCAGTGTTGGGAAATATCTAGATAAATATATCTAGATAAGTCATCTAGATAAAAATTATTTATATTTTATCTTATCTAGATAAATTTATACTCAGTTATCTTTATCTTCATCTAGATAAAAATCTTGTTATCTATGAGTACCAATCTAGATAATTTATTTAAATAAAATAAAAATAAAATTTTAAAATTTAAAATGTTTTTATATTTTTATTTTTACATTTTTCTGTACATCATATACCTATTACACAGATAATAACTGACAAAAAATTTAAAATTTCAATTGTCTATAAATAGCTTAATAAAAGTCAAAATACTTTGAAAATTTAATGGTGTATTTACATAAGTATTTACATCGATTAGTTTTTGAGTTATAGCAAAATAAAAAATTTGATTATGTTGAAAACTGGTTTTGCGTAAAAACTTCCGTTTTTCCCAAATTTTTTATGGTTTTTCCCGTCGCATTTAAAAAATATTGGAAATTTTTAACTTTTGACCCCTCAAAGTACCAAATAGATTCACTTTTCTTTCAGAAAAGTTGCTACATAAGGCAATCGAAGCATTTTAACTGCCCCAAATCGTGTCGACACAAAAAAAAAAAAAAAAAAACAAAAAAAAAAAAAAACAAAAAAAAAAAACACACATCATTGTAAAATCAATACATTCTTCACTCCGTTCAGAATCTAAAAAAAAACACACATCATTGTAAAATCAATACATTCTTCACTCCGTTCAGAATCTAATAAGGATTATTAATAAATAAATAAATTATATAATAAACTAGCTGATCCCGTGCACTTCGTTGCTCGTTAAATATACCAACTCTATATGACTCTAACTTTGTTCAACTCGTTATTTAATATTCGGTAGATGATGTTCTAGATTTATCTTAAGTTTTCTCTCCGGAATAAAAATTCTGATTCACAGCCAGTGTTGGGAAATATCTAGATAAATGTATCTAGATAAGTTATCTAGATAAAAATTATTTATATTTTATCTTATCTAGATAAATTTATACTCAGTTATCTTTATCTTCATCTAGATAAAAATCTTGTTATCTATGAGTACCAATCTAGATCATTTATTTAAATAGAATAAAAATAAATTTTGAAAATTTAAAATATTTTATATTCTCTCTTTTACATTTTTATGTACATCTATGTACCTATTACACAAATAATAACTGGCAAGATGACAATCTTCTTATGAAGTTTATATTAAAAAAAATAACTCTTTATATTATATGTTTATTTTCAAATGTTTGAAATTTGTTAAAAAAAGACAGAAATGTATTGTTATTTATTTTTCAAATCTAAGATTTTTTTATTATTAAGTTAGAGAATGATTTGGCATCTTCTTATGAAGTTTATTTCAAAAAAAAATTATTTTATATTTTATGTTTATTAATGTTTGAAATGAGTTTAAAAAATGATATTTATTTTAAAATGTTTTTAATTATGAATTTTTTACCTAATATCTGTAGGCTGTAGTATCCTGAATATTTTCAAAATCAAACATGAAATTATCTCATATTTATCTAGATAAAAATGTACTTATTTTTATCTTTATCTAGATGAAATTTAGTATAACTATCTTTATTATGTGCGTGAAGTTGGCACCCCGACTTTGTCCGATCGGCTCCAAACCGGTGTCATTTTTTTGCAACGAATTTGTAACAATTTGCAACGTTAATAAAAAAATTTGCAACACATTTTTTACGGTGGTACAGACAAACATAGCTTCGGGGTGCCAACTTCACGTAGCACCCCGACTTTGTCCGATCGGCTCCAAACCGGTGTCATTTTTTTGCAACGAATCTGCAACAATTTGCAACGTTAATAAAAAATTTGCAACACATTTTTTACGATGGTAGAGACGAATTCTTAAATAAAAGGTGATAGATTATCTGCGTATTATCTGCCAGGTTTATCCAACGATATTCCTAAATTAACTAAATATTTTCCGCTATAGACAAATGTAATGCAACTCCTTTTTAAATCTCCTTACAAAACTTCCACATCAGCATCACTTGAAAGTGATTTTTCCGAATTGAAAAATAAAATTCTTCGTTTCGATAAAAAACCAATGACTATTGATCGGTTTTTTGCTAAACATTTGCAAAACATTGATAGTAATACTAAACTATTTAGAAGTTCACAACTAAAGCAAATAGTAAAATGCAATTCAAAATCTGAGTTTAAAAAAAAGCTCCACAATCAGTCCACTATCATAAACACAGCAGAATTATATTTTAATACGTTTCTCCGTTAGTTTTAAAATATTAAAGAGTTACCTAGTAAGTACTTAGTAACCTATACAATGAATTTATACCTAATTTTTCTTTTTAAACATATTATTTATTACATATTCATAATACAATTAATTAGAATTATAATTAAAAATTAAAAATAGTAAATTAAAATACATTTTTATTCAACTTATATTAATTTTTTTCTTGATTTCAAAACTGCAAATTTATGTATTATGTCCGACCAATCAATCTGTTGTAAAATATCGCTTTCTATATTTAATATGGATAATGATGACATCTTTTCATCAACTAAAGCAGACCTTAGATAATTTTTTATTCTTTTTAATACAGAAAATGACCGTTCTCCACTTGCATTGGATGAAGCCATACAACAAAATATTCGCAATACTATTTCTACATTTGGAAATGTTGTCAAACGGGCAGAATTTGTGAGGCATTTTAAAAGACTTATAAAAGATTATTTATCTTCTTTTGAAAACAAATTAAGAATATTTTTAAATTGTACCAGTTCTTCTATGAATGTCTCGTTTAAATCTTCAGGATATATTTCACTAGGTTTTAGCTTTTTCACGTATTCCGTTAGTATCCAATGTATCTAATTTTAATATAAATCCAAAATTATTATTTATATCAGTGTAGGACAGTTTTCTTTCACGTAAATTCACAACTAGCCTGTCAATAATAACATAGAATACTTCACATTTCATTTTTTGTTCTCCTTCCAATAATTCATCGTTACTTTCAGTTTCATCAAAAAACTTCTTTCTCTTTTTTTGTCTCACGCCATCCCAGGAAAATTATTGTTTTAAACACATCGTTTTTGCTTGTTTTAAGTACACATCAAATCTTTCTCTAAAGTCTTCCACATATTTTTCTAAAGATTCGTACAGTGTAACAACTGTGGCTAAGTATATATCTATAGACTGTAAACTTATACTTGTTGCGTTAAATCTTTGAAGTATAGGTGTCCACATACAAATCATAAAACAAAAATTTAAACTCTCAATTTTATTTTAATTGAACGAGCTTCGTGTCTTGTATCTTTTTTTTTTGTCCTTCGTCATCACAAATAGTAGTTAAAGCACTGAGTACTTGTGCATAACCATTACACATTGCTTTACATACATCGTACCTGGATGACCAACGAGTTGAACATAGTTTTTTTATTTTGACACAACCTGGATTATTTTCGATAATATTAGTCAAAATATTCCATCTGAATGTTGAAACAGAAAATAAATTATAGATTGCTTGACATATGAAAAAAAATGTTGTGCCTTCTTGAGTTGTATCTGCAGCATTGGAACCAATTAAATTCAAAGAATGTGCTGAACATGGCACAAAAAAGGCTGTCGACGAATAGTTTTTAATTCGAGTCTGTAATCCGTTATAAACACCAGACATATTAGACGCATTATCGTATGATTGGCCTCTACAAAACTTCAAATCTATATTAAGTTCACAAAATTTTTTAAGTAATGCTTGCTCCATGTCCGATCCTTTATGTCCAACGGAGGGAATAAAACCAAGAAAACGTTCCACCGGTGAACCTTCATTTGAAATATACCTTACGGCGACTGTGAGTTGATCTTATGTTGTTACATCAGGAGTCGAGTCTACTATAAGTGAAAAATATTTCTCTCTTTAATTTCGGACACAATTTTATCTATTACAGTATCACTCATTAAAGATATAAACTCATCACATATATTGGAAGATAAGTATGACACGTTCCCCTTTCCTTTATTTCCATAATTAGCTATATGTGCAGACAAAAAAGGATCTAATTTAGCCACTAGTTCCAGGCAACCAAGATAGTTTCCGTTTGTTTTGAACCAAAGTTATGACTATTTCCTCTAAAAGCTAAGCCTCTAGATGCTAAAAAGGAAACAGTTTCAACGACTCTATATAAAACATTTTTCCAATAAGAAATTTGATTTTCAATATTTATTTTTAGTTCTAAGTCTATGACAACACGGTCTTTCTTGATTCTAGAAAACCAGATTCTAACTGATTCAGCATGAGTTTTACTAGTCTCATGTTCTTGTAGAGATTCATTACATTTTTTCCAGTTTATAAAACCTTCGTTTTTATTTCCGAAAACAGTTGGTTTAGGCGAGAAAAGCAAGCACTGGAAACAAAATAACGCGTTTTTTGAAGGAGAATATAAAACCCATTCTCTTAGTTTGTTTTCACCATTCTGAAGTTTTCTCATAAAATTATCAGGAGTTAGACGTCTACTTATATTACCAAACATTCGTTTTGTTTCTGCAAATGGTATAGTTGATAAATCTATCTTCGGAGGATTCGCAAGTAAGAAATCAATGGAATCTAAATTTAAGTTCCATTTTACTGGATCAGGTCCGGGAATTTGTGATTGGTCATTAAAATCATAAACAGTGATTTCTGCCTAAATAAAACGGAAACATTTTTGTTTTAAAACTGTACTATATGAGCCGTGACTCGTGAGACATAGATGTCAGATATTTGATTTAATAGATAGTCTTATAAAAGATATAGCAATAGAAGCTCTTAACATAATATTTTATGAGTGAAAAAATATTATAAATAAAATAATATAATATAATTATTTAAAAAAATCTGACTATCCGTATTTAGAAGTAAATTTTATTAAGTATATTTTTATATATATACCTGTAGACTATGTGGCTGCGTAATAATTTCCGTAACTTTCGTATCATCGGTTGTATTCAACGGTATTTCAATTTTAGATTGAGAATAATCCTCTATGGGAATCGATTCCGGCTATAACCAATGAAAATATTTAGATAAGTTCATATCTGATTTAAAAAAATAATTTATACAAAAATAAATACTTACACTTCTTACAATTCTAGTAGGGAAAAAATAATGAACTTTTGGAATTTTCTGAAGTAGTTCTTCGTTATTTTCTTTTTTTCTTTTGCAGCTTTTTGGTAAGCTTAATTTAATTTAATTCGCTTACCAGACATAGTATAATATAGTATTCAATAACATAAATTTAACAAACACAACACTGTTGTCTACCGAAATTAGAGGTGGGTCGGTCGCGACTGACCGAATCAAAATGAACGAATCATTCAAGTGACCGAATCGCGACCGAATGATGTACCAAAAAGTATTCGGTCATTCGGTCAAATCGGTCTTTTCGGTCAAATCGATCTTTAGGTCAAACGACTCGATTAACGATTTTTTATGAAACTTTTCTAGTACAATAATAATTAATAATCCAAGACCATGATAATTATCATGGTTTATGATAACAACCACTGCGTTTTACTACAAACAGTACAATTTAAAACATTTTCATAATAATAATCTCTGTCACTGCTTCATATTTCATAAGTAAATTGATTCACTTAATGATAAGAACGATATTGATGCAAGACCGAATTAACCGAATCATTTGACCGAATCACTTGACTGATTCGAATCATTCAAACGACCGAAAATTCCCACCTCTAGAAATAATTGATATGACCGGATCATTTGACCGAATCACTTGACTGATTCGATTCAAATGATTCGAATCATTCAAACGACCGAAAATTCCCACCTCTAACCGAAATTGCGTCGAGACTGTGGTCGTCGACAGACGACAGTCGATGATAAGATTACTAAAATGATCGTCTAATACGTATTTTTGCGATTATTATTAAATCATACAGCCCGCATTGCCCGCAACTGCAAACAGGCGACAGCTCTTCGATGTGATTGAATCACTCGCCGAAAATTAAAAGCTATAAATAACACAGACACACAACTATGATGAATTTAGTTATTATTGAATCGTTGATAGATAAAATTATTATTGGTATTAATATTTTAATATAATAATAATTATTTTAAAAATTTAATACGAAATTCGTAACGGAGAACGTACAATATTATAATATGATATATTTTCTAAAATCTGCCGCCCCTCAAATCACCTTAAAATTGCCGTCCCGGGGCAATTGCCCCCCCTTGCCCCCCGTTAAATGCGGCTCTGTCCACAATAAATAAACAATAAACAACTCATGCAATTTGACCAACCATGTGTTATTTACTTTCATAAATTATAATTTTTTAAACTGTTTGTTAAATAGACACATAGATACGCATACATTTCAGTGCGAATTAGCCTATCGGATCTAAAATGTTGTGGTCGAATAAAATATCACTTAATCGTCTACCAAAATTTAAAAATGACAAAATAAAAAAGTTTCATACAATTTTAAAAACGTGTTATGATATTATTATAGATGTCTTTTTCAAAATGAAAACTATTCAATAATGATCATATGGCTTCGGAATCTCAAATATAAATGGAGAGAAGAGCTCTTAATGTTTTAAAATATCCGTAAAAGCGTAAAATATTTAAATTTTTGTATGCAAATTAATTTTGAAAGAATGTGGGTTATTACAAAAAAAATCAAGAAAATCCCAAGTAAATCAGAATTTTTCGATGAAATTGATCACAAGTCTGTATAAACGTGAAATAAACGAATAGGTCAATAAGAAACAAAAATTGGTTACTTGGGGTGCTAACCATGTCCTTAGCCCCTCCCTTCTTCAAGTGTAATATCTCGGAAACGGGTACAACACAAACGACGGGATTAAAAGCACAAATAAGCAAAACGTAGCACAAACGACTGTAAAAATTTGAACTCGAAAGTCCGAGGTGGGGGAGGGGGGGCGAAATGTCCGGGTCCGCTACAACTACCTTTAAATTTTTTTGTATTGACACATAAAACTAATTTTTATTTCATTAATCTTTAAATATAATACTTTTATCAAAATATTCATTTTAAATGCAAAAGATGTAAATTATAATTTAGT
>JASXSY010000513.1:0-40240 GCA_034509805.1 Sipha maydis
TATCGAATAACACAAATATTATTAGTTTATTAAAGAATATCTACCTTTTTTCACTTTTAAAAATATATTAATTACATCATCGAAATTAATTTTATCTGATACATCATTTCCCACTGCAATGACCAGTAAATCACTCAGCCGTTAATTTCCCATTGTTAGCCGTAAATGGGTTTTAACTAATTTTAGAGAAGAAAAAAATCGTTCATTGGTAGTAGTAGTAACAAAGTCATAAGAGTATTTATAATTTTAAGAGTTTCTTGAAGAGAATTTGGAAGTTGATTTAAAATTTTGGAAATAGAACAAAGGTTATGAATTCCATCATCTCGGTTTTTATATAACTGCATGACTTATTAAATTTTTCGCGGATGGAAATTCACTTTGAAGATTTTCATAGTTAATTAATTTTAAAATGTCTATAATGGTTAATAAATGTAACTTAGTGGGGACTTTTTAAATTAAAATAAATTAAAAATGTATCATTGTGACAGTAATTTCTTAATAGGTACACGGTATAATATTTTCTGAAAATGTAAAAATAGTCATGTTTTTGCACTAATAAAATATAATAATGATTAAACACCAACAACCCGGCACCAGCCCATCGGACTGCTTTTAATATCAGACAGGGGTAAATTCCAACCTCTGATGGTGCCTCTGATTGCAACAGGTGATCTTTTTTCGCGAAGAGAAATATTTTATGGCACATTAAAATATTTCAATCGTCCCAACCCCTTTCCCGCCAGCCGAGCTTCAACTACGTTACTGCAAGTTTTGAAACGTCTAAGGAAAGCATTATTTCTCTTTCGTTTCGCTGACACGGACGAGACGTTATTTCATTGTCGATACGGTTGCAACTCTCGTGCCGTACGTCCTGACATCACACTCGACCGGGGTTGAAGGGCACGGTCTTCTTACCTACTGGTCGTGGGTATATCGCGTTCATTATTGTTTTTCACGACGGCGGCGGTTCGGCTGCGTCGTGGGAAGTGAATACTTTTTGTTGTACATGTCGTAGCGGCGAAATCCGCGTGTGGTCCGTGGGCACGTGCTCGATCAAATCTCTCACCGGAATAATCCGGTGAAGGAGGGAGGGGTGGAGGGAAGGAAGGAAACTTTGATTTGAAAATTACCCGAAAACGCAATAACTGGGGACACGTGCTCGAAGTATCGGAAAACTTTCAGGTCGGACGTCAACGCGGTTATTGTTTTTCTCAGTTTTAATAACGGTTCTTCGAGACTTGCACCTCCGCGAAAAGTTCAAGCCTTTGGTGTTCCCCTCACCGCTCACGTACACGTAGCGCTGTGAATTTTAAGCTGCATTACAACATGATCATGTACGCACGTCCCTCGAGAAACTAAATCGCGCTCACGCTGTTCTCAAGGCCGTGTGCCTAAATTTTTTTTCACTTTGAAATTATCGCAAGCACTGCAGTTATATTTAGTCGTTCTATACAGTCACGTTTATTTTTGATCGAATTACAAGATGTCTTGTCTAACTACTTGTTTCAGACCACAGCGATAAAGAGTAAAGTTAGCGTGACGGTAAATGCTCGAAAATTGCAGTATCTTAAGTGTTCGAAAAGTAAGTCACAAAGTGTTATAAGGTGTTCACGATGTGTCATTGCAATAATATATACTAAACACATGCACCGTTATTTGACATTGTGCTTCACACCGCACGGTTGTTTTAATTCCAGTATATAACACGGTGCGGGGTAGTTAGATATACGATAGCGTTTTCATGGTTATTAAATTATTGATTTTTGTTTTTTCATATAAAAACGAAATATGGCATGAAATCATATGAGTAGTAAACGTTATATTTTAAAAACCACATCGCATTGTACGTGGAATAATTTAAGTAAAATATTACGTACGCCGTGTCGAATGAACGCGGGATTACGTGTGTGTAAGAGAGGGAAAGAAAGATATGAGTACGCGATAGTAGGGTGGGAGAAGCCGGCTGAAGAGGATGAAGATCGATAAGTGGTGTTTATTTTTTCTGTATTTAAATTTTCACCGGCACGTATAATATAATAATATTCGATCTCTCGTCACGCGTGTGCACATCGGAAAAATCGAAAAATCCGAATAATTTATACTCACGTAGTCATATACGTATACATAGACGAATGTGCATAAATTCTTCACAGATACACACACACGCACACACACACATATTCCTATGTATAAGCTCAACACCGGCGGGTATTACTGTCATGTACAGCCCCGCTCCGCGCAAGCAGCTGCAGAGTTCTTTTGTAATTCGATCTGGGACGAATCTGTATAAAATGAAATAAGTATAATAATAATTTTATAATAATGCGTCGCGATAAACCGTGACCGTTTAACGTTGACGACTGCGTACGCTCACGACGGTGATAAACTTTATTAGGGATGAGTGACGGAGGGAGTAACAATTTGTGCGAACGTATGTGCATAGTGAATGCGTACCGTGTTCGCAATGCGCCCACCCGTGGCTTTCTCGCGACATCGGCGTCACGACGCACACGCAGCGTTATTACATCGCATTACAATATTTACCTCCGCGACGTCTGTGCGTTGTTGTGTTGTTACGGTACAAGTCGTAACTAACGTGTACGCAAGGACGTTTTTTGGAATTTTGAGCCCCAAGTAAGAAAACGCCCCCTTTTCAACTTAAATTTCTCTGGTAATAGATGAATTTGTAAAAAAAAAAAACACATGGTAGTGAAACCAATGCATTCCTCGCTACACCTATAATCTAAAAGATATACCATACATACTTGGTGTATGAAAAAAATACATTTATTGAATCACATATTATACAATTATAGTCGGTATATTTATTATTATTTATGCAAAAAACCACAATGTAATAGGTTAAGTGACATTAAAAAAAAAAAAATTCTCTTAATGTATAAAATGACTTAGGTATTGTATTACTTCAAAAGCTCTCCAAAATGTACCAACCGGAGCCCGAGCCCTCCTAAGGCCCCCCCTAAATTCGTTTCTGAGTGTACGTGTCACAAAGACTTATATGCGCGAACTTCGTCATCGCTCATTTGCGGGGCAGCGTATCGTCATTTTGATACACTGATATTGCAAGTAATGATGTATGCGGCGCCAATCTCACCGGATCACGTGGAATTTTCGCTTTAGGCGGGACGCACACCAACACGATATGATATAATTTATTGCATATAAATATATAATGCGATATGTGATGTGAAATTTACGATAACTATTGTATTGCGACTCACACTTATAATACGCAACTCTTACGATATTATGATATAGATAATAAAAATAAAACTATAGAAAACGTTTTAAGTACATTTTAGTGTTAATTTAGTATTGGTTCGCAATGGAGTCCAGCGATGATGATATAGTTGTCGCAGTGTTATATATGAAAAAAAAATAAAAATAAAAAATAGTTATTCGTTAATATTCGTGAAACGAACACCTTTGGTTTCGTAGGTTGTAGATTTTCAACTGAGTGAGCTGATGGGTCGCCTGTAAAATCCCGTAGCGACCAACGCGAGAAATTGTGACGAAATTCATACGTTGTTTTGTACTTTTTTCGCACTACGTCGATTCGTCTTCTGGATCACCGATTTTACCGTATACGACGTGTGATCGTGGCTACCGTAGGCGAACATACGCACGACATCAATGTAAATAGTTTTAATACCAAAAGTACTTAGAGTAATAAATACTTAATTAGAGTACTTATGTACAAAGTATAATTTATTATATTTTTGGATTGGTTTGACATAATTTAGTGGTTTGGCTTAATAAGACCAAAATAAGACTGTCATATTCTAGGTAAAAACTGAAATGACGCCACTGCTTGACGTAGGTGTATGGGTTATCACCGTTAGTCACCAATACTGGGTGGTTTAACGTCATCCCAAGAACGTGTCTAACTCATGAACTTATACGTTGAGACTACTAATTATTCGCAGTGATATGTGATTCAAGTTCGGATATATTATATAGTTACTTCATATGTTTTATCATTTACTCGGTAAAATGAATCAGAGGTAGATTTATAGCGGTGGTTTTAAAGCATTTTTTTATTTTTTCAACCAAGTTTGAAAACCATCAGGATAAGATGCACGCTACTTCGTTTGGTCGAGTTCGAGCCGACCGAAAATATGGTGGTGACACGTTGCTTTTGTGTCGTACCTGTGTTGAACATTTAGTGTTTATCGTCTTAAAACCGTTATCGTCGCGACGCCGTCTGATTCCATCATTTTTCCCAACCCCATCCGTACCCGCAAGTGTCGTCAACCAGTCGTGAAACAAGCTATTGCACACAACGGCGTTGTTGCGGCGGAACGGATCTCTGTTTGGCGTCCCCACCGAGATCGTATCTGGCCCAAAGGTTTAGGGATTTGAATTGTTAGAGAAATAATCGAACCTACGCGTCCATAAAACATCAAAGAGAATCGGAATAAGATGGATAGGCTTATAACATGACAACACTGTGTTGTTGTTCGAAATGCGATGAAACGAACCGTAGTGGCTGTACACAAGTAATCGTATTACGATATTGCGACATCCATTAAGAACAGCCGAGGTGCGGTACATAATATGTGTACATCAAATAGATATATCTGATTTATGCATTTACCGGAGTAACATTCCAAACCGGGAGGGATTTCAAACACCTCGCTCGACCGCGTTCGCGTCCAGACTGGCTGGTTGTTGGACGTATCCCGCAGTCGAATTACCATAGGACGTCGTGATCTGTTCCTGTAACGGACGTTTAACATTATAAACATGTGCACGTGTAAAATATGCGCTTCTGCGTTCGTTCCTTGTCGAATTCGTGTCAAATGTATTATCGTCTTCGGTGTTTTTCCAATATTTTTACCATAATACGTTCGTAGTTGGTACGTTTTTGCTATAGTCGCGGGTTATATTTTTATCGGGCCGTTCACGGTTATCTACTAAAAAATTCAATAAATATAAAAAAGGAGGCTAAAATGTCTTAAACGTAGTTTAAATCGTAATATTAATGTGTTATAGATTTACCATAGAAAAACATTATTATTTTATGACATTTTGATTATTGACCTATATCAGCCTACTAACTAATAACTGAAAATAATGAAATTTAGGTTATTGATCTATAGATTCAAGATTAAATTATACAATAACATGGATTGGGACGAGGTTTTGATGGAAAAAATTGTTTCTAAAATTAAAGCTTTTTCCTTGAAACTCATAATGAACGCTTGTTATTTGTTGTTTAATGTTGACTTGCGTTGAATGTTTATAACAATTATATTAACGCTATCACATCGTTAAAATAAACACATATAAGAGTAGTAGGTATTACATAAAGAATTTGTTTATGTATAGGTACAAGAAAAAGCTTTTCGTGGACCAGTGGGTAAATATGAGTAAGTGATAATCACTCAAATATTATATCACCATACATATCTACCACGGGTTTTAAAATAAAAATTCCTCTTTTCGAGTGACGAAATCTTGAAAAAAAAGTATATTAATTTACATAATATAGAAATTTTATTTTCAAAAATTAACTTTCCCGATTTTTGTTTTTATCAAACATTAACAAGAGATATCGGTCGTTAAAAATTCACAAACAAATATTTGTCGAGCCTACTTTAAACGATTAGGAATTTTTTGTGATAAATTAGCATAAAATAATTATAAACTCTGGGACATTAGGATATTTTTTTTATTTTACTTTTTGAATGAAAAAATAAAAAATAAAATAACTAACACTTAATGATCACAATAAAAACGACACTAAACCGTCTTCGGGATAGAAATTGTGATAATGAGCTGAACAGAAAAACAATAGCTTACACGCGCGAGTGCTTAACTTATTCACGAACCATTTGTTGTAAATTATTTATTTAATTACATTTTTTCCAAGTGCACCAGTAGTTTGTATTTTTCCCGTTTCGTGTTTACATGCTTGTTATGTTAATGCAGTTTCGGGGTTTAAAAAGTTAAATCGAATACGACGCCAGTTATATTACTACGTAGGTTTCTAGACGTCATCGGTGAGATAGCTTAATTCTATCTGATGACGGCAAAAACACTGAGATGAACGAGGGATGGGTCTTTGGATAGCTTTCGAAGGGATGCCGTTTATCGGTATCTTATCACGTCCACGAGGGCTCATTATGCACGTGCGAGTAGTGGTCTCAATAAATCAATGACAATTATTTTCTTCGCGATACAACGCTGTTATTGTGATTCGAAATCGTGGAACATATTTCCGTCGCAATAGACATTATTTGCGTGCATAATTTATAATTTTAAAAATAATATTATGTGGCACACGCTCGACGTAACCTTGGGAACAGTGCAGGGCTAGTTTTCGCCAACGTCCGGTTTGCTACACTTAGATCATTATTTTGGTAAGTGTATCGTATGTAACGCGACAATGTTTTCTCCGATTACAATCGCAAAGGGGAGATGAAAAACATATGCATTACATCGTCTCCGCGTCGGTCCCTTGAAATATATATTTGGGTAGTCATTATTTAAAGGGGAATTATTATTATTATCGATTATTTACGATCGAACTCTCCCAAAAAGATTCCATTACGCATAAACAATACTTATATTACATCATAGTTACTAGTTGCAGTGATGCACTCGGATAAAGTTACTTTGGGGTGCAGTTTTAAATGTTTCGAACGAAGTTTGATTGTATAATACTGCGTGTATCGTTGGCGTTTCCCAAAATGTTCCTCTGATAGACAGACGTAGGAAAGTATTGTAATATAGCATGTTCGTTAGTAAGTGAATTCAATAATGAAGTCAAAATTCCAGGTCCTCACATCGGCGTATGATTGTACCTGCTTTGCAATGACCCAAAGCTCGGTAACATTAGTGGTTTTAGCTCACTCAAAGTTTCATTAAGAATATAACACTTAAGTTTAATTCGCGACCCGTAACACACAAAATGTTTCTCATCTCGGGATTACAAAAATAATAAAGGAAAGAAGTACATAATCAATATGTAATACGAATCTTAATTTATACGTTTGTTTTTTTTTTTTTTTTTTATTTAAATTAATTCAACATAAATAATAATTTACTTGTCTGAAAAGCACTTAACCCAATTGAAGACGAAACATTTTAGAAGCAAATGTGTATAGTAAATCTTAGAAGACCGTAGTGTGCGCATGTAGTGAACGACATTCTGTCACACAGAAGGAATAGAAAGAAACGTAATATAATAATATGTCGAAATGTATAGATAAAATAACTGTAACATTAAATCAAATGATTTACACCATAAGTTCAATAATTATGTGATTAATTTACCATTACGATAATGAAATAATTTTTTTGAAAAAAAAAAATATTTCAAATTATTTTATTTACCAGATCAACTTGTCAAGGCTTATCTTGTACGCTCCGGCAGTTCTATATGATAAATTGCTGTTCGACCAAAGTATTATTATTGTTTTTGTATTTTTCACGAGGGTTAATACTGAAGATTAGTGATGAATTATATAGCTTAACAAAAAAATCAAATTGTAAGAAGATTTCAAGTTTTCATATTAAATTATATTGGATATATATATATATATGTGCAGTAATTGTAAAAAGTATTTGTATACTTTATGTTTTTAAATAGATACACATTTTTCTCAGTTATATTTTATTATTATCGATAAACTAGCATTTGCAAATTATTCCCTGGTGATTATTAAATATATTACAAAAAATAAAACTACAATAGTAATTATTTATAACTGTTATAATGATAATAATAATAAATATGACAACAATAAATACACGTAGGTCTAAGAGTTTTATCAAAATAAATAACTATAATTCATTACATATCCCTGTTAAGTTAAGTTAACTGTTAAGTACTTTGTAGGGTAATACAAATTTGCAAGATCTTGCGCTTTATTAGGAGCGCTAATTTTCGGATCCATTTTGGCTTCTTGTATGAGTATACGTTTTTATGGTTTGTAAGATTTTTCGACCGAGGAGGCCGTCGCTTTTTAATAAAATTGTAAGTAAATAGGCTTTTTCATCACTAAAATTTAAGTGTACGAATATTTATTATCATTGTTATTATTAATAAATTTTTTTTTTTTTAAATACGAGTATATTTAAAAATCATTAAGGAATAATATGCGAGTGTTGGTTTATCAATAAAAATATAATATTATTGAGAAAAGTGTATATTTATTTAAAAAAGTAGAGTGTAAGAATACCTTTTACACTTATAGTGTAAGGTGAAGTAAGGTATTTTTTATAACATAGGAAATTCGTGATATTATATGTTTGAACGTACTATTTATGTAATAGTACGTTATGTATGTTACTATGTAATTCCCTATTGATCCTTAAAATGACCGTGTTTTAAAGGATTTATGTAATTTTTCAAGCCAATCGTGTAACATGAAATTACATTATATATTCAACAAATAATATCACAAAATTGCCTATGCCACGAAATTACCTTACTTCAGCCTATATATGTCATGATACAATTGGTTATTTCTTCATGATTGAAAATTTCTTTAAAATACAAATATTTTTCATTCAAAATAAAAATAATATTTAAATTATTGCATTATATGATTGATTGGTATTGGATTGCTTGAACAATTAAACTTAAGAAAATAAATTCTAAACAAACAAACCAATATTTTATCTATCAAATATCAATTCTAAATATATGTTATAGGCTAACATTATAATGCCTGCAGATAATACTATTATACATTTTTCACTATTGATTAATTTTTTTTTTTTAATATTTAGTTAAATAATTATTATTTTTATCAAATTTTATGTTTTTTTATTATTATTATTATTATTTTTAAATTACTTTTTAATATATAACTTAATATTATACTATTCATCAAATAGTTTTAAAAATAACACGTAAATACTATATGTAGATATATGCAATCACTATGTATCAAGAACATTTTTAATTTCTAATTGTAATTTAATTCCATAATAATAAAGAATATTATATATAAATAATTCAAATACTACTTTTTTTTCCTAGGAAACATAATATTTTGTTTATTATGTTGATTTTAACAATTTTCAATGAGTTTAATGTAAATTATTATTGTACAAATAAAAATAAATAAATATCATCACATAATAGGTTCAAAGATTGTGCTCTTATTTAGACACAATTTTTTTTTTTTTTTGATCCATGTAGTAATTGCTCTAGTTTGAAATAATAAAATACCGGTCGGCCGAAGACGGTCTAACCGAATTCGGTTAGTATAAATATATATATATGGTACAGAAGTAGAAATTAGTATATGAGAATTAAGTATCGAAAAAAAACAAGCGCTCGATATTGATTTTGACCATTTCAATTAATTTCGTTTATCAAAAAACATTGCTTTCTAGATGATTTCCAATCGCAAACGTGTTTATTTTTAGCTACAATTCCGTACTCCGTGTGACCGGTCGCGAAATAAAGAAACGCTCGTAGGAGGCTTTTCTAACGGTCGGCGAGTTACGTGTTTCGGACGTCGTACGGAGACGGAATATGCTACGCCCACGACACCCTCCTCACTATTTTCGTTTATCGACACGCGTTGATGAGCTTTGTGTGTGTTTTTTTTTTTTTTACAGCTGCAATACAACACTGCACGCACGGCAACGACGGTCGGGAGCATTCGAACTAACGAGCAATATTCGACAGCAGATAAACAATACACCCTGTCGCGGTCGTGCGTATAACAAGGTCGCGAGGGTAACGTTCGCCGCACCGTTCGAAAACACTGTACGCGCGGTGACGCACTCACATCTACGCGCCCCGCCCCGGTCGGCAATCTCCACAGGGCACTTCCCCGGGGATCCGTTGCGACCCAAGTATCCGGCGTGACGAACAAATCCTTGTAAGTACGCCACCCCGCGTACGTGGCGGCAGAGTTTAGCGCCGTGAAAACGGCCGAACATTTGCGGTCGCGAAAAAACGTCGAGTTAGTTAGCACTCTGTCGCTGTTGTTACGATTGTTTCGTCTCGGTCACACGCGGTGCACCGACGGCGTCTTGACCTGCACTCGTCGGATTCAAAACACGTGTCCTCGACGTACGGTTCGTCGTATCGCCGTACCGAAATAAATAATTATCGGCGTGGTGTACACGTGGACGGAAGACGTCGCGACGTATTTGTTCGGGTTCAATGTTGTAATTTTTATGCGAAAACGCGAGTTGGGTCCCGAGATATTTGATCCCTTAAAAAAAAAACACGAGTTGGGTCCGCGGTATTGTTTTAAAATACTCGAATTGGGTCCGCGGTAATATATATATATTATTATATTATTTTAATAAGAAAGTAAGACGTATAATTTGACGTGATATAATATTTGGGCCGAGTTTGCAGCAACCACAAATAGTTGTGAAAGTTATCATGCAAAATTAAATGCTAGTATCAATGCAGCTCACCTTAACATTTTTGTTTTAATAGAAATGTTACTTGGAATTCAGAGTGAAATCTATGTATAACTTCGGAGCTCAGCCCAGTGGCGTATTTTGGGGGGGGGGTGTCTTCCATGTCTGGACACTCTCCGCCTTTAAAAGTCCTAATATATTGGACATTGGTGTTTCATTATAACCTACAACTTTTCTATTATACTATTTACATGAGTTTCAAATGTAAAACCTTTTATCAATTCCTAACATAGTAAATTATGTAAAATTATAGTAAAATACTGTTTGTGAAGTTTAATATATGATAGACACTCCCCGAGAAATCACCCAAAATACGCCACTGGCTCAGCCACACAGCCAATCAAAAAATCCCTTAGAAAAAGAAAATTTTTTAAGAGAAAAGATGCTTTCTTTTACTAGTGGAGAATTGACGCGGTTAAATTTTGTAAAAGAAGTGTCATTTAAATTTATTCCCTAGCTTATATTTATTTTAGTACAAATATTTATTACTTATTTTTTATTTTAATACAAATATTTTTTACTAAATAATATATAATATTTTTTATTTTCTAAAATTAATCTAATTACTTAATAATAATTTTAATTATTATTAAGTAATTAGATTAATTTTCCTGTCTCCTGGGTAACGCAAATAGGCTAGTCCCAACTCATGTACTTTATAAAATATACCGGGACCCAACTCGTGTACTCTATAAAATATACCAGGACCCAACTCGTGTATTACATAAAGTATACCGGGACCCAACTCATGCTGTTTTTGAAATCTGGGACCCAACTCGAGTTTGTCCATTTTTATTTCAAAAACACTTAGCGCCGTTCCGATCGGCTTAATCCGAAACGTTGTGTTTTAGAGCACGAATGATGGACATGTCTTACACGAGTTCGCCTGAATTGCTGCGGACCGTAAACTTTTCTATCCTTAGTTTCAATTCTCACACAGCACATCCTTTCTTTGTCCCTTTTTATTCCGTACCTGTTGTACGCCAAATCGTCCTCTCGCGCGTATGATGAATTTGATTAGCGAGTAGCGACCGTATTTTGAATTAAAATTGTACTTTTTTTTTTCACTCGTATACTCGCATTGTCCACATAATTACTTGAGCAACTTTTATCGTTAAGATTTTTTTTTTTTTTTTTTTTTTTTAATGTACAAGAAAATTGAATTAATGTTTTTTTTTTTTCAATACATTTTCTTCACAATTGTATTCATTTTTGTAATCATACCAGTCTCGTAATATGCAATGTTTAAATACACTGTTTGATGCGATTTTTGCTAGTGTGCGCTCCAAAAAAATAACAACTTACAATCGTTGTCCTCGCAGTATCGATATTTGAAATACTCCACGAAGCGAAGCGAGAAAAATAGAACGTATTGGTTATACAACGAAGTGTTGCTTTCGACAAAACTGTCAAGCGGTAGATCGGGATCACTGAACCTTTTTCTCGTGGTCACTTTTTGGCCGCGAATTGTACACAAGAATTCAGATAATATTTAGTTTATGTTTTGGTTCTCATTGCAGTTATTTTCGTGAACGAAGTTATTGATAACTGAAAAACCACGGAAATAACGTACCATTAACTATTGGTGCGAAAAATGTTTGAATTGCGAAATTCCTAAAACATTTGACATGGACAGCTAAGTTAGTATGTTATTATTAAAAATGATTCATTTTTTGAGCTACGTATTGGCTACTGAAGTTGGACCGACAATTTTGGACCGTTGTCGATCGTTCCTGTTTGTCTTAATACGATCCTCGGTGTTCCATCCTGGGACAACATATAATAATTTGGTTATCTTCTTTCACACATTCACTTTGGAGACTTGGGACAGACAGATGTTAATCCACTCCTGTTTCACTTAAGTTTCACAGAATTCTGGTGTTCACAGAACGTCGAATTGAACGTCTATTTCGGATTTCCTCGACTCGAGCTCGGATCAGTGGCGTATTTAACAGAGACCAAGTCTCCAAACGGTATGGCAGTGCGTAATCACGATTTTATAATCGAACTTTCGCCTTCATAGTTTCGTCTTCTGGAAATTATTTAATACGGCGCTAAAGGTTTGGAAGATCCTCCCCGTATATTACGACCGAAGAGGTGACTAATAGTGGAATGGATTTATGAAATGTGTACATAAATATATTGTATTATTATTGTGCACTATAATTTAATTTTTAATATCTGATTGATTTGGTGCATTGAATCGGATTACAGTTTTATATAACTCAAAATTACGATTTTTTTCTTTTTTTAATGAAAATTTTTAATGATGTAAATTATAAGAATTCTCTTGATAGAAATGACGTACTTCCATTTATAAAATAATACTATTTTATTCGAATTGAATTTACGTGATCGGTTATTATTCGCTCGCCAGAAACCAAAAATATGTATGTTGTCAGTGGTGTGATTTGGGCTAAATGTGTAATGTTACAGACGGTTTGTAGGGTAAACAAACTTACTAGGACTTACGCCACCCAAATATAATTATGGCAGTGCTGCAGTACATCAACACAAGTTTAAAAATTGGCTCTTAAAGCATAAATTAGTTTATTATTGATATTGCGGTTGGCCATAGTTTTTCAATTTTTAAATTAAATACATTTTTATTTTTTAAAATACGACCTAAAATATCATGTCTTGAAAAAAAAATAAAAATGTAATGATTAATAATTTAATGCATGTAATTTAAATGTCGTAAAAAGATATTCTTGTGAATCTGCGATATTTTCAGTGGTTGGATGTTCGATGCCGTGCGACCTCCTGTTTTTACCACTGTGTGTACCCTTGTAATATGCCATACAGTATGGCATATTACACCCTAGACAATTGTGTCGCCTGTCAACTGTGCGCTGATTTTAATGTATGCAACTCTTGTACTATAGAAATATATAGATAAAGAGTCAATATTTTTGATTGAATAATTTATGTGAAAGTGCGCGTTCCGAGAAGTTTCAGGAGAAACGTTGTAATATTTATGTATTACCGTGTAAACAATAATTATAAATTATTTCAATTGTACACCATATACGTATGAGCACATTTTCTAAACAAAGCGTCTTATTACGACAGCAGTAGCGGTGCATTGATATCAGAATAAATAAACCAATAGATAATAATTATTATAATTATAATTATTAGCAATCGTTGTCGTTGTTGTGTAGGAGAAACGGTATTAGCGCTGAAATAGTAATTTCCCGATGGAAATATCGAAACGTCTTGTCGTTGTCGGCTCGTTTAAAGCTTCAACGAATTCATACGTGCGCAAAAAACACATAGCAAATATAACATTTAACAGCGAAAGTCAGTGTAATAAATGTACCAAACAACAGTGCGCGTTTGTAATTACTTAAGAACCTTATTTGAGTATACGTGATTACATTTCACGTGCACGTTCGTCGAGCGACTTTTCCGAGTAATTTTTTAATTTCGTTTGCCATTCGGCTTATGTATGTAAATATGCGTATGCATTCAGTTAGCAAAACAAGCTTTTGCAAAGAAGATTGACGAACAAGAAACTTAAACGTTAAAACAAGGAAGATTGTATACCTGGAATATTTTGTCATATGATTGCGAAGATTGCGAAACGTGGACCATAAATTAGTGCGAAAAAGGAAGTTCAGAAGCGATGGAGATGTGGATCTGGAGAGAACAACACGGACGAGCTAGGCATAGAGGAAAAGTAACGGACACCATCTTGCAAGAAATAGGCGGAGAAAGAAGCGTCGTTACGACTAAGTATTATGAAAAGGAAAAAGGAATTCATTTTATAAGACACAATGATTTTGTCATAAACATCTTGGATGGGGATGATTATGGGCTAAAGAGCAAGAGGAAGACCCAGACAATTATATTTCAAAGACATCAATCAACGAATGGGTTTCACTTCATACCAACACCTGAATAATACAGCAATAAAGAATACATAATTTGGTTACAACAACAACGGTTTGCCATTAGAAACTGATGATGATGTATTCATTTATAATGTATTCGAACGTTCCGTCGGTCTCGCACGCTCGTGTCACGTATACAGCAAAATCGGGTTTGTTGGCTTACGGCAGTGTTATCACGTGTGTACGTACAGTAAATATAATAATTATAATAATAATAATAATAATAATAATAATAATAATAATAATAATAATACATTGTTGTTGCCGATAGGTTTATAGATTTTGTTTGAACCCCAACGGTTAATTAGTTGAATTAGTTAAACGTTGAATTAGGTATCAAAACGATAACACGAAAATAAAATTATGCATGAAGAAAAAAGAGCGGCAATGTGCCAGATCATCAAGACTCTAATAAGTAGTACACGTTAATAAGGGTTGAACGGTAAAAGAGCGATTGCAATCACGTACAAGTAAGATGTAAACGGTGAAAAAGGAATATGTGAAGTGCAGACGTTCCGCGGTGGCAAAGCGATTCTATTTTTGATGGAGTGGGGAGGGGAGGTAGAAGAAATTAACATAAACTAATAAAATACGATTTTTAAACCAAACGCTCGAAGCTTTAAGATTCGAAGGGCGTATTTTTATGATTATTAGTACTTTTTTGTTTTGTTTTATTGTTGCAAGGTTTCCGTTTCAGCAGTTTCAAATCAAATTATCTCCGGTAAACTTTTCGGATCGCTTTTTTTTTTCAATCATTTTGTATAACTCAATTATTAGTTTATTTAAACAGCTTTACTCGCTCTGGTATATAATAATGATAATAATATTTTATCTCTCTCGCGCGCATATGCATCGAGTCAACAGTTTACACAGACTTCAAGCTTGACTTTATGGAGGTGCTGTTTGTACATAATGATACTATTATAGGAAACTGTTTTCTTATCGTTGTACCAATTACATTTAAAACTCTGTACTTATCTAACTTTCTCCCCTTCTCCTATCTCTCATTCTCTTTTTAACTAAATTTTACATATACCTATAGTATATATTTACAAATTATGCACTGCTATTTATCGCTTAATTCATTTTATTAAAAAACAAAAAGTTTTGCTTTTTTCTCATTTTAGTCCCGCGTATCTCGTTATCGGGTTCGCAATTTTTTTTATGCGATTTCGATTTGCAATTGTATAACACTATTACTAGGTATTCAATTATCCTCACTTTATCATATTGTTAATAATAACAATAATAATAATTATTGTTTTAACTTTTACCTACATAGTGATAGTCTCTAGTATCTAGTACATGTTTAATAATAATATAATGCCTTTGAATTTGGTGAAATATATATATATACATACTAATGTTAAAGATAATAAATAAATACTATATACACCAAATTCAAAGGCATTGATTTAATCCTGGCCTTTAATTTTCCCCTTATCTTTTGCCTGAAAAAACAAACGATTCTTCATTTACAATTTCAAAAGCTGACGTAATTACCTGCCAGTTTTGCTCATTTTTATCGTTGAGTATTTGTTTCATCAGTTTCTCCTGATGAAAAAAAATAAGTATATATATTATATTAAATGACTTCTTTATAAAATTCACCCCGTCATCTCCGTTCGAGTTATATTATAATCTTCCGTCAGGCATACGCCCTTAATCTCTCATTTAATGATAATTCTCTCTTCTGTGTATTTGTCACAAACTGCTCTCAATTTATTCTCAACCATTTTCTTCGCCCCTGTGTTGCCTATTGAAATCCCTTTTTAAAATTCGCCTTTACGCAAAGCCGTTTTTTTTTCCTTTCGTATTTGAAAATACAAACAATTTTTTAATAACTACTGGTGTTTCGTATTTAATTGCGTTTTTCAAAGCATTTTGAGATTTTTCGATACAGTTTTTGGTTAGTTTTACTCGATTACATAATAATAATACATAATAATGTTTCCGTTATAATTTTGCATGAAGATAAATAATATTTAGATATTTTATGAGAATAATTACCAAATCGTGCAACTGCATGACGATCGAATAATTTAAATCTATAAAAATATAATTTTATTTCTATGACACACGATAGAAAAAGAATCTCAAGTACTTTTGCAACGTGTAAAAAATTTCTCTTTGAATATTTTTCAATTGTACAGTCTACACTTTACATGTCTCGCGCACATATTTACTTATCGTGAGCAGAAGAAAACTAGAAGTAGGACTAAAAAACTTTCTTGATGTCAATATTTGTGTTATGTCTGAAGTGAAAATTTTATTTATTTTTTATCACAAATAATAAATTGTGTAAACGTATAGATTTGCGGTGGACATATTTTAATACAAAATCAAACGACCCGTAATATAGTTATTCAATTTCTACAGATACCGATCGTACATGTTTAATGTTTATATTTCCATGTATCGTGTTTCTGCATAAATTTATTTCAACCACAAATGGAATATGAAAATCGCAAACTACCAAAAACTGAATATATTTGAGATTTATCTTCAAAACTAGTGTGTTCCGCAGATACAGTACTATAAATGTTTTGGTAATTATTTTTCTTTTAAATTTTTTTTAAGATTTCTTTACTGTAAATGTTTAAATATTCTTGAGCTCATACGGTGTGCAGAAAAAAATAAATATTTATTTCTATAGGTGCATAGGGTCTGAAAGGGTTTAAAACGATTTTCCCGTAAAAATATATCCATTGCAATACAAAATAAAATTTATTTAACCATTATTTTAGAGAGACGTTAAATTAGGTTAAAATGTATATTTGATTAAAACAGACTACATTGACTATTTGTCAAAAACATTATTAGCCCGCATCGCGGGTTTGTTTATATAAACACGCTAATTCGACTGTATTCGTTTTACGTGCACATTGAACGCTAAAATCATTTATACATTATGTACCGTATAAATAACTGTGTGTAAATACGTGTCACAGGAATATCGTCATTCGGCAAACTATGATGACGCGAAAAAATCATTTCAAAGACGTTTAAAAACGATAATGACTGTCGCGAACCGTTAAATATAAAATATAAAAACGTACATAAAAACTTTCTATTGCAGTTGCAGTATTGTAAACAATATAATTTTGCTTTGGCTCGGGGTTGAATATAATTAATATATATATATATATATATATATATATATATATATAATAATATAATATAATTAATAAGTTTTTGTTTATACAACATTTATATTGTCATTTGTTGTGTACAGGGAAAAAAAATCGAGTTTGACTGTTTTGTTGTTACGAGCACATGGTTCGGTTATCGAATATCTACGATTTACAGACGATACCGATAGTTACACATAAATCGTGACCATATCGTTCGCACGGAAAACAATAACGTGGTTAGAAAACGCGCTACTACTTAAGTGTGACAATGAACTTTTATTCACCGGCGAGTTCGACTGCAACTTACCGAAATATTGTTGTTAAATTATTAAAGTTATTCCGGCTAGAAACAATGTGCACACCGTTTTAACCACTACAAATTCACAGTATAATATAATCTATTCATTGTGTGTACAGAAGTCCGAGCTGAACTCAATATTGTAAACTTCACTGAAAACTTTTGACAAAATAATACTACGGGATAGGTGTAAGACTAGATGTCTGGGCGAGATATTTTGTGTATGTCGCACAACCCTGAAATAATTTCGGTGGTGCGCTGTTCCCACGTGCAATATCTTGTGTAATATTCTAAACAACAAAACATTCGGTATAAAATATTTCTCTTCCGTTCGTTTAAAGGATCGAAATTCATATTTATATATGTAAATAAACTGCGGGGAGAAATATAATCTATGTATATATAAAAATTTCTCCGTAAAAACATACATGTTCCATGCGGTGGAGTTCGAATTATAAGAAACTAAAAATGACACAATATGAAATAAAATTCAACAAAAGTCGAGAACGCGAACGAGCGAATGAGGAAAAAAAGGAAGTAAAATTAATAACTGTGATTACGAGACTTGATGAAATATTTGAGAGCGTATATTTAGTTAGCGACGACTGCGGGGTGTGTATGAAGAATAGGATGTCGTATAATATTTTTCTAACCGTCTTTGAATATTTGGAACTTATACATATTAACGTTGCCTACCGTCAGCTTATTTTTGTTCAAAACGACCGGGGAAGAGCATATTTTAAATTAGTACGGACAATTTGTCTTTGTGAACGTAACAATAACATTTTCGTCTAAAAATGCATCGTACCACCGTGGTTCCAGTCGGATAATGTTAGGCCAAAACTATTTAGAACATTAAAAATATAAAACGTCTCGGGGGTATCGGGCTGACAACTTTTTACCGAGATTCATTTCTGTCACATTAATTGCAATTAAATGCGAAAAAGAAAAAAAATTAATAACAGCACCCCCCTAGAATCGTTTATAATACCTGCATATTTTTCATTTACCTTGAGACGCGTTCAATAAGTAACAAATAATTAAATCCCGACGACACGGACTAATGGTGTTTATTATATATTATTACAAACAAGTCTGTTGCGGTACTGGTTTTAATGTAAAATGTGTATAACGTACTATGTACGTACACAAAATATACCAGCAAAAATATTTTAATTATTAAACTTTTTTCAACTGAATCTATACCACTCGAACGTGCGTCTTAGGTGATCGTCGTTAGGCGGGGTGTTAATATTTTTAAGTTAAAGAGATAAAAGTGTGTTTGATGGGCTGCCACCGGACAGAGTATCTGTTTAAATTTATAACCAACGCTATCCCATCGGACTCGAATCATTAATTAATATTAATCACCGACACAACGATGTTGAACCAAATAATAGCTCACCGGAACACTCCACGCGTAGTAGCCAACTAGTCAAAAACACGATAGAAATATAATATTGAGTTAAAACGCCGATATCAAATTAAATCACGCAATAACCATTTCTCATTCCTTTAAAAAGATAATATATAAAGACATCTCTTATCTGCTCGAAGAAATTGAAAGCACATTCGCAAGTTTTTCCTTCCGATTAGAAGAAAACCCAATGACAAATTCGAAAAGTTACCGCACCATGTGGCAGACCGAGAATTAACAATTATATACATATACATATGAGCCTCTATTTAACAAACTTCTATTTGACAAAACTTTACGCATTGCATTTTTTTATGGAGCCGTGCAATTTTCAATAAAAAACGTTTTGATTCAGCAAATTAGTCTAATATATTATTTCTGCAGTATTTTTTAAATTATTGTAATTTGTAGAGTTCACACTCGTAATGACCATTGATAAAAAACGTTAATGATACCTGCGATGTGAGCACACATCATCATTTACCTATACACTAAGTTATTAACAAGCCATTATAAACATTATTTATTATTTTAATTTACTATCATACACATTATTATATTTGCACATGTTTCGTAACGTAAAAACGAGCACATAAGTGCGCAAAATTGTATTTATTTTTCATGAAATTTCTATTTAACGAACACTTTTTTATAGAACCGTCAAATTCGTTAAAAAAAAAAGGATCAATTATAAGAGCAACATTTATATTAGATTCGATCCATTCTACACATCGGGAGTTTAAACATAAACATTTTTCAAAACTTTATTTGCGTAGCAGACGGATTCATTGACGTTTGGAAATGCGAATGTTGGCAAAAAGAGCAAATGAGATGTGAAATAAACAAATATTACTTCTGTTTTTCTGCATCAGTCCTGTCCAATATTTGTGAGATCCCATTCCCGCTTTCCCCAAAGTCACAATGTTGACGAATTTCGCTGTACATATATATATTCTCTACGGTTGGATTAATTTTCGGTTTTATACAGACGATAATGGCCGGATGTCCGGCGTGACCCCATTGTGTTGGTAGTAAATGGATTTTGTCCTTCAGCCGATATAGGAGCGTCTGTATGCGCTATCTTTTGTTTCGAATAATAATATAGAATCGGCTCGATCGTTTGAATCAACACGGCGACGCTTTTTGTCGATACGAAAACGACATTAATATAATATTGTACTTGCGAGGACTACAGCGAATATATCGTTTTAAGGAAACATTCTACGATATTAAAATGAGATAGAAGTTGGAACTATAATTACCGTCACGCCTTGAGAGTGAACAGAAATTAATGTACATGGACGTCCGATAACCGATTGAGAAATAATATCGTTTCGATGTGCGACGATTATCATTCGATCGCTTTAAAGTATTTTCGAGATAAATTTCAATGGGACAATCAAAAACTTGGTTGTTGGATTTGTCACAAAAATTTTTTTAAATTTGATCCTGAGCATCATTTTTTTTTTTTTTTGAGAAAAACTAAAAAATGGGGGGGACAAATAATACTACTTTTAGCGAAACTCTCTTTAAAGGGTTTCATACGCGCATTATATAGAAGATTATAGCGAGATGATCCTTTAACCAAAGGCGATCTTCTTAAATGATTAACTTACCCACTTAAGATTACAATGGTTTACCATTAGGTTGGGCTCTTATTATTTGAATTGCGTTTTCTTTGTACACACCAACAGGCCGTTATTTGTTAATCTATAAAATGTGATATTCTCGAATAATGCACATAATTAAACAGTCAAGCAATATAACGATTTCGGTTGTATTTGATTTTAAAGACTAAAGTTTTAAAGTATAAATCCTAAGACATCGCTTAACTTGTTATATTTATTCATTGTTACAAGTATTTGTACATAGGAACATTGCAGAAGTTAAATAAGATAAACGTTTTACGTATTTAAATCATCTGCATAATTATATTAAAGTATATAATAAATACATGATATTTACAGTTGTTTAAAAAATAATATATACCTCGGCAATAATTTAATTAATCTAATTAATTGGAAAAGAACCTTTTTATTTGTAAAAAAAAAAAAAAAATTGGAAACGAGTTTTATGGTATAACAATTCTTATTTGATCACGTTAAATAGTTCTTTTTTCATCAATCTTGGATATTCCATTTGCGAAATTGTATTTCAACCAATTTAAACATTTTAATGATGAAAACTTAAATATGTATATTTACATATATACGTTATCCTAAAATGTTGTCTCAGTAATTTGTTTTATATTTTATAATAATACAGTTAATAATGGTATAAAATAATGTAATTTTATGTTCAAAAATGCGTTGATTAAAAATCGTTTTCGAAATCAAATTGCAATTAATTAACTACGAAGTTTAAAGTATGGTTTTTTTGTTATGGAATTGTTCATTTTTTACATTTTTGAACTTCTATAAAAATGTTTATTCGGTTTCGAACTTGTGTAGTATTAATTTTAGTTGTGAAGGCATAATCAAGATTTGTGAATATGAAATTTCATTTTTTCCCAGTTTTAATTTTTAATATTACATTTTTTCCATAATTTATTTCCGTTGTTGTGGTCATAATTTGATTATTTAAAACGTCGTGTAATAAATACACAACAATACACAATATTGTTATTATATTTTGTCCAGCTTCATTTAACAACAGCTTTTATCGTATAATTATAATAGTATAATAGTAGTTAATAATAGTAGTATAATATAATAGTAGTATAATAGTAGTTATAAAAAATGTAATCAGCCATTCATGATTATATACATGCACAGCGCTGTGATTGTTAAAGTGGATTGCTGTTAAAATTTAATTTTTTTAATAAGCATTCTGATGATATTATGTAACAAACCGCACGACTATACTAAATAATTACTCCATCATAATTTTAATCAGATTATTCTTTCGTTTTTTCATCACAACGGTTCGACACTGTACGCCTACATTACATAAACGTATGTATATGAATTCCGTTATACCGTTCGACATTATTTGTCATGGCACACTAGCCACTCGTCTTTGTGCGGTATCTTGCAGAAGCGGCCGATTTGTTTCTATATTTTACCGACAAATAATTTAAATTTGTTTCCATTTCGTCCGTTTTTGACTAGGATCGAGGTTTCTTCTCACATTTATTTCACTAACGCAGGCACCTCGCACAACATCGATCAACTTTAAATCTAACATCATCAGTCTGCGTTGCTTTTTAACACTACTGCGCAACCGGCCACATCCAGCGGTCTTTACATTATTTTAACACACTTTTTACAACAACAAGAATAATCAATCTTTGTCGCGTTTCTCTCGCAACTTAGTAAGTTATCATCCGCTTGGTTTGTCCTTGTTCTATTATTATTATTTTTTTTTTTCATGTGAACATATTCAAAACGGGTTAGAACGCGGTACAAGAGTTGGGAGTACGATTTGGAGGATTCAAAAACTTCATACTCACACTCACCTCACATTCACCTCATAGTCACTATTACACTCGCATTCTCACTCGTACTCATATTCTGCCGTCGAGCCTAATTTTTTTTCATTTTTATTTTCCACGGTGCGATCGTTCACTGTCTATATTATACCCTTTCCATTTTAAATTTCTTCGCACTGCCATGCGAAATATATAGGTGAATAAAAAAGCTTTACTATTGTTTTTTTTTTTTTTAATTTTGCTTCACACCGTCCTGAGATATATATATATATATATATATGTTACGGTTCAAGTGGATAAATGGTTATTGTAAACATTGACCATCAAAGTTTACAATATTCGAGTTATTCAAGCCATGTAGATAACTACTATTCACTTAAACTAGACATTGTATACAATGGCCGGCACTGAAAGTGAACAAAATACATATAGTAATATCTTATATAACTTTATTTTTAACAAAAAAGGAAAATATTTTATTTATATTATTTATCATTTATTTTTACAAGTATTACCATTTTAACATTTAGAGTTGCATATAATTCCAGAAGCCTTATATTTGCATCTACTTGTTTTACATTTTTTACCATAAGTGCAGCGGTCATAGCTTTAATTATTGATTATCTACTAATGAAACTACTGAAAAAAGTTATCATAACTCGTTGGAAGCAGTCTCTAAAAGAAATTATGAAATATAACACTCTAAAATACCTGAAATATTTATATTGCCCACACCAGTTCTAGCATTTTATGTAATGATTAGGCATTGTATTACAAAGACTGATTTGTCCACCTGGACCGTAACATATACACGAATAAAATAGCTTTGTATAAAAAATATATAATAATCTCCGTTTTAATCGAACCACGCGTGGTAAGTCTCCATTATTACCTACTTCTACTCTAACCCATTAGAAATATTGGACGAATCTGATATACTTAATGAATACATATGTTATAGGTTTTTAAGGACTACTTATTTTAACTATATAATGACGATCGGGTTACCTAAATAAATACCTATAATACGATAGAAAAAATGAATATAATATATCTTACAAAACTCGATATCAATTTTAAAATAACATTGTCACCTATGTACACTAATGTTTATAACGATTCCAGTTTTAATCGATATTATAATTGAACTATTTGCAATACACATTTAATACCCAATAAAGGAATAATATTCACATGTATGTTACATGCACCCTGTCAATCGTTGTTAGTATTTTTCGGAATGTATTATGGTAACTTATATTAACTAATATCATAAACAACAATATTGAAAGGTTTTAATTCGCACACTGTGTATGACCTACACTGATCAACTAATAAAGTTTTAATTTAGAGAGACTTCTAACCGATACAGTCATCAATCATTCAATGTTTTTCTAGGCCTATACTTCACTACATCATAATTACTCGCTTTCTGTCTTAAATTATTTAAAGTGATTGTTATTTTATAAAGTTAATTTTTCATCGAGTGTTATAGTTATATATAATTTTATTATATTAAAATACGAGTATAATAAAATATTTTTGTACTTCTAATGAGGGTGGTAAATTTCCAAAATTATCATAATATTTTCCTTTTTTGTTTTCGATTTTTTTATACGCTACCCAATAGGGTTTTGTATTATTTACCGTATCCAATTTCATAATCCCAGATTCTAAGTATTTAGGACAAACTGTTAACATATCATTGGTATATAGGCTGATGAATCAAGGTATTTTCATCAAACGAACATAATTTATAACTTCATAATCATATAGCGTCTAATTGGTAACGTAAATATTAGTTTTTTTTATGTATTTTTTCGGTTTTCTTTTTCAATCCTCCCCTCCTTCACTTTTATACGGTGTTTCAATTTTAATACGAGTTACTTTTATACAGTGCGAGATACAATCCCTTCCCCAGATTTGATGTTGTGTTTTTATTAAATTCATTAGTCGTTTTAACAACGTTAGCAACATTGCCAATTAGAGCTCATAATGCTGATAAAGAGGCGAAAATCGGAATGAGCAGTAGCACGTTACCTTTTTTTGGTATCGATATTATTCTTGAAACTTTTGAATTTTTAGTTTTAAATGCTTTTCGTGCAAATGCTATACATTTTTTACTCAATTTCAACACATTTTTTTCACCGATATTTTCCTTAATAGCATTATTTTTCTTTTTGCTTTAATCGCCGCCTTAAAGTCACTACCGTTGTCAACTTAACGTTTTGTTTTCATAGTGCTAGTCACTCCCCAAGTCACTGTTTTTTCTTTTAAACTAGAATTTTGGATCTGAATTATTCCTAGACTCGCTGCTCTAGTATATTATCAGTCTCGTTAGGAACTGTTAAAGAATTACTAAGCTTGAATACGATATCGTGCTCTCTACAAGCAGAGTCCAAAGGGTTGATTCTTTTGTCTTTACGAACTAAACGTTTTTCAAATTTATACTAGGTCCGCAATATTGGTAACCTACAAAGAAAAATATATTTATAATTTAAAATAATTTGTATAATAACAAAACCTTACCAGACACGTGAAGCGTAATTGGCAGTTTGTTTATAAGCGTGTAGATAAGCCCATTACCTTTAATCTTGTTATTTTTTCGACCAAGTAATATTGTGTACTATGGACATTCTCATTGTTTCAAAGATATGTTTGTCAATATGAAGTTTATAAGTATAGAACAAAAAATAATACTAACAGTTGAAAATGTGGTTCCACCTACATAGTATGTGAGACTTTAAAAACGTCAAAAGCTTGAAGCTTTGAATATTCAAAAATATTGGAATAAAAATGTTTGGTGGTATATTATCAAGCATTGATGGAATACAATTATTTGCGTTCTAAAAAAGTTTCTGAAAAAGTTATTGAACTTGAAGAAGCTTTACCAAACTCTGTATTTATTTTCGATAATATTACTTCGGAAAACCAAAAGATCGCTTGAATTTACTTTCCCATAGGTAGACTTAATATAATAGATGTCTGTTACCTGGCTCTGAGTTATTCAATAGTACCCAAACAACTTTTACGTGATAAGTTATCACTGATAACACTAATTATATTATTGAAACAAGATGACACTAATTTAAAGCATGCATAGGTACAATAAGAATTGCTGTGGTGATATACTATATTCAGAGTTCAAAGACTTTTGTACACCGTGTTGGAGCAAGAGAAGATTCGATTTTCATCGTAATAAACAACGATAGTATAACGGACGGTATCGGCACGGGTTCGATGCACTAGTCATATAAACTATTGTTCTTATAAAAATGCGTCATTAGTAAATATGACTGCTACTGGTGAGGTGCTCGAAGAAGTGATTAAAGCTAAAGAAAATATTAAACATAAGTATATTGCATTAAAACATGGGAAAGCCGATTCACTAGTATTATAAGCGTTTAGTCCTATTATCGACCAGCCAAACAAAATAAGACATAAACTGTGAACATTACAAGTTGCACTTACACAAGACAAAGATATTCAAGATAACGATTGTAAATTTTTCTCATGATTTTAAAATAAGCGACTGGTTTCAATCTTACGATGTAAACAATACAAAAAAAGTGTTCAGTTAGGAAAAAAAGAAATTAAATTCATCGAAAATTCGACGATTGTTGAAGATATAGTAAATCCGCTAACACAAAGACTTGGTAATTGAATATTTTCAAAATCACCGAAATCGTACACCAAAAACGATTTAAAAACATATAAAATTATAATATTTCAAACTTCAGCCAATTTAACAGTAGATTGAACAAAAATTAAAAGAGTTAGAAATAAATAGGTACGAAGATTTATTAGATATAACTATAAACCTGTTTCCATCTGGTAATAGCTATCGGTTTAACTACAAAAATATAATTTAGTATACTGGAATGATCCCAAATTCGATCAAATGCGGTTACTTTTAACTTCTAAAGCTGTAGGCAATACAGGCGTTCCCAACGAAATACTTTCGAAGAATTGCGTGAATCGGGCTTAATAAAACTTATACCAAATGTTTAAACACGATATCACGATCGAACTACACAAATCTGCTAGAAAACATTTTGCTAGGCGAATAGTTAATATAGTATATGGCAAAGACTATCTACGGCAAGTCGACTTGGTCGAAATTATACCGTATTCGAAAAAAAATTAAAGATTTCAAGTAAATTTTGTACATTATTGACTGTTTTATAAAGTCTGTTTGAGCAATAACATCAAACATTAATATCAAAAACTGCTAAAGAAGTTTCAAGTGTAATGTCTAAAACACTGATCAAACGCTCGCCAAAACTATTGCAGATCGAAAACGGTAAAAAGTTTTACAATTCAACACTTAATGCCTTGATGTCTACTTATAATATACACAAATATTGAACGTTTTTATCATGAAAGCATGTATGGTAGAACGTTTCAGACGAACATTAAAGAAAAAATGTACAAAGAGTTTACGGGACGAGTTTCTCATGAATGGATTTATATTTTACTATCATTCATTAACGAATATAATATTTTAAAGTATAGGACTATAAGTATGAATTCAGTTCAAATCGACGCGGATTGACAGCTAGTGATAAGAAAATATCGCAAAGTTATTGTTGACAAAATTAAACGTTGGTGATAACGTTCGTATTAGTACATATAAATAAGGCGTATTTACAAAAGGCTAGTTGTTATTTGGTCCACAACAATATTTAAAATCGATTAAATAAAAAATACGTTACCGACTACATTTCAATTTCAGATATAAGGTTATACGGGATAACCGATTTCCGTCTGTATTTATTCAGAAGAAATATTGAAAACTAATTATCCAAATAAATACTGTTACTGCATAATATTTTAATATTCTTATGTTTGATCGTGTTAATTAAATAGCTGGTTAAATATAAGCGATATTAGAAAATAATTTTAGTCGACCTACAGACACGGTCGTGTTTGGTGTTCCCCGTACTGTGATTGAAATATTGCAAGTTATTTTCGTATAACATTTAACAAATGATCAAAATGTATCTATAACGATGTCGTTGGCTATCATAGACATTCAATGCGATCTTGGAGCTAACCATAAATATTATATTTAAGAAATGTCTACAGTAGACTTGGTAACATGGTCGATCTAGCACTGGATTTTTAAATTTTCAAAATTTAAAATAAAATTCGAAAAACTAATATTTGGTTGGAACGTCATCATCTTCCCATAGACTTCGGTAATTCCGAGTATGAAGAACTCGGAAAAATATTGAATTCGTTGAAGTTTGCCCACATTTACCTCAAAGACAAACAGAAAAAACAATTTCTAATGGAGAATATGGCACGTTTCTCTCAATTAGATGTATTTTTCGTAGTGGATATGAAAACAGAATGACTGATGACTGTTTCGATCGGGAGTCTCTCGAAATTAAAACTTCATTAGTAGAATATAAATTATTTGATTGGAAAACAAGAGGGTTCAGTGTGCGAATTAGGACCTTTCAACATTGTTGTTTATGATATTAGTTCTGAAAAATTCTATCAACGATTGACAGAGTGCATGTAACATACATGTGAATATTATTCCTTTATTGGGTATTAAATGTGTATTGCAAATGGTTCAATTATAGTATCGATTAAAACTGAAATCGTTATAAACATTGGTGTACATAGGTGACAATGTAATTTAAAAATTGATAGAAAGCGAGTTTCGTAAAATATATTATATATATTTTTTTTCTATCATATTTTATTTTATGTAGGTAAACCAATCGTTATCATATAGTAAAAATCGGTGGCGTTTTATCCAGTACTCCATAGAAACCTATAAAATATGGTTTCATTAAGTATAATGGATTTGTCTAATATTTCTAATGAGTTAGAGTAGAAGTGGATAACGATAAAGACTTATCACATCCTTGAATCATTGAATATCATATTTTTTGTACAAAGCTATTTTATTGTATATATATTTCGCATTGCAGTGCGAAGAAAAATAAATCGGAACGGGTATAATATATAATATAGGTAGGTAACGTGAGGCAGGAAAAAAAAATAACGACAATAACAGGCGGATCATCCATGATGACGAAGTGTGAGTGTGAGGTTTTGAATCCTTCAAATCATATTTCTAGTGTTCATCAAACTATTCCACGCGCGTATAATGATTTATATGCGTATGCATTCGAGTTGCATTACTGTCGCGCGAAACCTCGTGTGTGCTAAAGATTATGGAAGGAAAAGGACACGTCCTAAGGACGTTCGATTGTCATCGTTACGTTATGTATTCTCTTGTAGGACGCTATTTACTCATATACAGTTCGTTCGTTCGTAACCGTAGCATAATTGAATCATGCGTATACGTGGGAATCGTATGTCATCGCTCGACGGTTTCGCAACGTGCGGATACGCGTTGCGATTTACCGATGAACGGATGAATGCACCGGTGTCAGTAAAAACTATAAACATTTACACGCGCTCGCCTAATTACAGCACAACGTTTTAGAATCATCTCACATAATGTTAGAAATGGTAAACATGTGCTGCTAAAACGTGCACTGCGATTTCGGGATGAACGTAAACATCGGTCGTTTTGACGACAATCAATGCACATTTTTCCAACCGAAAGTGTATCGATCGCAATACTACATAAATGTACATTTTTTAACATCTCTACCGCGCACGAGCCGAAGACCGTCAGTTAAACAGCAATTGAAACGTATGGTGTTTTTGTTGTTCCCGTCAAGGTACCACGGTAGCTGACGAACACCAGTGCTGGTTCACGAGAACCCATTCATAAAATGTCTTTCGAACCTCGCCGTTTCCCGTTTCACCGTCGGAGAAATTCTGTTCGTTTCCCCAGTCGACGACCGACGTCGCGGGCCCGCATCGCGCACTGCAACGGATAAACAGATTTAGCCAACGGTTGTTCCGACCGATCGGACCGCGGTCGGTCGAGGGGTCGCGCGTTCGATTCAAGCCCGCGTAGAGCCTCACCCACGCCTATCGCGGGCAGGTTCGCGCGGAAATTCGCATTACGTGAATTGCATCCGAAACGGATCGATCGTCGAGCCCGCGGGAGAGTTGTTTGACGTTCAGACTCGGCGCCGGTCTCCCCGCGGCCGCTCAGACTCGCGCGACCGGCGCCCGATCGTGTAAAGGCTGTGGTGCGTCCAGCACGTTTGAAACGTTTTCCACACGATAGTTGGCGAACTATGTGGCGACATAGTGTAACGGTAATCCGTGTAGTCGAGCAACGGATGTTTTTGTGCCCAGCGCTGGCGTTTGGAACGATCCCTGTTGAAAGTCGGTATTTTTGACCCGCGTCAAAGTAGTATCCAACGTCGGAAGCAAGTTCCAACTAGCATTTGGTATACGGCTACGCGATGTGACATATCTGTCGTCATGTGTCCAGTCTCCAATCGGTATCGTGACCATTTGAAGTGTTTTGATTTTTTTTTTTTCTTAGTAATTACTAGGTTTTACTTTATTCAGCAACTTATAAGTATTTTTTTTGTTTGATTTTAGTATTTTGCAATTAATATCGAAAAATTGTACAATGTAAGAGCACATTAGTTATAGGGTTTTAAAAAATGTCGATTTTAATTATATACCCATATTCATAGTATAATTGTTTTTTTTACTTCTTTCTTTTTATACTACATTTTAAGTTAAATTAAGTTTTTAAGCGTGTATAAATTAACACATAGATACACATTGGAGGGAAGTATGCATCTTATGTTCCAACATGATACTGGATCTAACATTGGTTACAATGTGTAGCTGCATACGAGAGTCAAATATTGGTTCAATGTTCAGCCAACGTTTACACTTCAAAGTTTGAACCTAAGTTAAGAAAATCATGTAACACTGTCGTAACTGGGTTCCGGTGCTGTTCCCGGGATCGTATCATGCGCAGCAGACAGCAATAGTTCAATGATCCAAAGCGTCTCATCATTGGATTTTCGACTTCGAAAGCTATTGTTATTCTTCTCCACAAACATTTTCTCGCGCACGCATAGATAATGACATTATTTAAGGGGGGGGGGCAATTAATGCGTTTGCCATAGTCTAGAGTTTGGGGCTATTCCAAAGTGGGCAGGCACATCGTCAAAACATAAATACGACTTTTATAAAGCCATTGACATGTTGTAAATCGGAAAAAATGAGACGTGTATACTATACGGATAATTATATACAAAGTACAAATCATTATATTTTTGGACTGGCTTTAAGTCCCTTTCCCTCCCCCTCTTATCCATCGGCACTTTGGTGAAATGAACCACCGAGTCAGCAATTCAATAAGAGCCTACCGACTTTCCTATTCTAGAAAAATTGAAATTAAACCGCTGTCTATATATAGACAGCGGTTTAATTTCAATTTTTCTATAGATGCTTCACTAATGTGTATCGTTTGACCATCGTTCGATTCGGTGATGATACTTGATTTTCGAGTTTTGGCTTCGAAGAAAAAGAGCAGGAACAAAATTAATTATTTTAATTATTTTTAGATGTACACCGAAACCAAAATCGAACCAGTAATATGTACTTTTAGAGCTGCACATAGGACGTGCCTATTATTTTGACGCCGTCCTGTTAAATATTGGCGTCCACATACAGTTTCTACAAAAGTTTGAGTTCACATTACCGGAACCGAAATCAATCACTATTAAACCGTTTACTATTTCACTGTTCCGTATGGTTCCTGAAGGATACCGCCGTCATCGTCACCGGTGGATTATAAATAATGTACGGAACGAGCACTATTATTGCGTATCTCCCGTAGCCATAGGTTGCACAGGGAATAGCGCTAAACATTATAGGGCATAAATCATAGATCATGACAGGCGAACAAGAGTTTTTGGCTCAAACGTTTTTCTATAGGAATCGAGTAGATCAATTTCCTTGTAAGAAAAAATGAAAAAAAAAAAAATAAGACCAGATGTGTGTGTGCTTGTCACACTACACACGCACTTGTACATTTATATATGGCATATAGTATATGTTTGATCATATATACTATATATATGATATTATGTACAACCATGTTTCATATACATATTTGAACATTATTCATGTATTTCTAGGCAATAAATAATACATATTCTAAATACGGTATTTAGTTTTGTACTCATATGCATGACCATATATGAGATAAGGCGTCGATATTTGTACCACCCAATCTCTACATGTGATAATCTACGTAGGTAATAATTATAAGTGTATATATAACTATAGTTTCATCCCAAGAAGCACAGCACTTTCATAATTTTCATTTAGGTAAGGATTGAAAATCTGAAATGGGTACGTTACCTAGATTAGGTATGATTTAGTGACAATTAAGGCATGGATGTTTTTATATTTACAACTTATTTTTCACTGCACCAATTTATCTATTGCTAATTAAATTTTAAATTCTTCACGAGTCAGTTATATAATTAGAATATTAACATTTTACGTGCAATTTTTTGTAATTTTCGAATTTTTTTTTTTTATTTAATTTTTTTGACTTGACTCAATTTTAAACTATTTTAACTATTTTACATAAAATTTCCATAAAATTATCAAATGGCTTTAAATCTGAAATTTATGATTTGTATATGATGTGTATATTGTTTAGATTAATAATTGTGCATTTGACATTAGTATGTTATAGTATTATTAGATATAGTTACGATAGAATGAATATTTTTTAAATCATTTCGGTCATCTCCTTGTGGGATTATTGGATTTGCCATATTTACACTTTGTTTAGATAAGATTATTTTTAACATGTTTAAGATATGCTAAATATATATAGACCAATATGTAATTTTAATCGCAATTTTCAGTATTTTTTAGTTTAATACTAAAATCAATTTCACTACTTTTTGATGACTATAACACAGGACTGATTTGAAAACCGACGGGTTTTAAACTGACGTAGGTAGTATGTAACATTGCGGAACACATTAAATAATAGAGGTGCCTGCAACCACAACGAATAAGTCTTATGACAAATTTTACCGTTGCCGTATAACCGTACGAAGCTTTCATACGCACACACGTTCCAATTCGAATATAATTATTTATTTTCGAATTCACCGTAAAATATCGATCATTAAGATGATAGCCTAAAATAGGTCTATCAGTCAGTTATTGGATCAACGAAAATCAGACGTCCCTGAACTTGGCCCACCCATTCACCAATTAGTTTACAAAATCTATACCAACAGTTGGTAAATTGATTTTCAGAATTAGCAAATTATCCAATTTTTTTTTTAAATCAATGTATGCTCGGGTGGACCAAGTTTATGTAGTCCATCCACTTTGCGATATCACCAAGAAATGTTAGCCAAACATTGGCAAATAGTAAGCAAATTATAGCAAATTGATTTTCAAAATTCGCAAATCATTGCATCCTACCTAAAAAGACCTTAATTTTTTTTAAATTTTTTTTTAATTAATTTTTTATTTTTAATATAATCTTTAATTTATTTAATTTATTGTACATCTTATGTATGCATGTTATTTATATTAAAAATACTCAAAGATTAATCTTGAAGGTACAATTTATGTAATTTTACTAGTTTTATAAAAATTGTATGCAGTTCGAACGTAGAACATAAAGACACGTACAAGTAGATACAATTGGGATCATGAGTGTCCACGGATGTAAGTATTGGAAAACTGAAAAATAAGTATAAAAATGTCTAGTGATAATAAAAATAAGATGAGCAAGAATTTGGGAAATTTTTAAAAAAAAAAAAAAAAAAGAACCGGATGGGCCTCGCTCTGCTGTACAGTTAGGGGTGGAGTGCACCTCGCTTATAGGATAGGTCATAATTATAATGGATTTGTTAAATTTGAATGCAATGATAGATATCATTGTATACGAATAACGATTCTGAACGGAGTTCATATGTTAGTCTAGAATATAATACAATGTTATTTATAAATATTATATAAGTATATTTTATTTTTAAACGAAAAATTTAGAAAAACCGAAAATTTAAATTGTCTATAAATAAGTCAAAATATGTCAAAATACTTTGAAATTTTAACCATCTATAGAAAACGTCAATATAAAGATTTAATGATAATTTCAAGTTGTTGCGGTTTTTCGTTTTTGAGTTAGGGCATTTTGAAAAAACCGATATCATTTGTCAGTCTAGAACATTCTACATTATATTATATTTTACATGTAATTTTATGTCAATATTCGATGTTCAAACGCTTATAAAAAAAAATTGTGCCTATGGATTTTAATAATTTTTGAATGACATTAAGAACTACTTCTGTGGAATCTTCGATTAAATTTTCAAGTATTTTGTAGAAGCCAAATTTTTTTTATCACCGATTATAAAAAAAAAATGTAAAAAAATCGAATATTTTAAATGCCTATAAGTGGCTTAAAAATCAATATAATATTTTGAAAAAAATATGACATAAAGGAAATACCAATCTTAATAGCTGGTAGAAATTTCAAAAATCTGCGCCTTATACTTTTTGAATTATAAAAAATATTTAAAATCGTTTGAGAATAAATCGCTATTTTATGCAATTTCGTAAATATTTAAATTTCAAACAGTCATACAATTTTTTCCTCTTAGTCCGGTAGAAATTTTTTTAAAGATTTTTGAAGAGTAGCTCATAGATAACCTAGTGTTAAAATTTTGAACCTTAAGTATGAACAAAAAAAATTATATGAATTTTTATCTACAAAATAACTTGCAAATTATCGTGATTTTTACATATTTCGTATAAATTGTAACTTTGAGCACTTATAAAAAAAAATTGTGACTTACGATTTTAGATTTTTTTTTATCAGTTAAGGAACAACTTATAAGAAACCTTGTATTAAATTTTCAAGATTTTCTAGGCAGCCAAAAAAATTTTATCGTTATTTAAAAAAAAAATACTTAAAAATATTGAAAATTTCAATTGTCTATAAATAGCTTAATAAAAGTCAAAATACTTTGAAAATTTAATGGTGTATAGAGAACGCTTATCTAAACATTTGGTGAAAATTTCAAGTATTTACATCGATTAGTTTTTGAGTTATAGCAAAATAAAAAATTTGATTATGTCAAAAACTGGTTTTGCGTAAAAACTCCCGTTTTTCCCAAATTTTTTTATGGTTTTTCCCGTCGCATTTAAAAAATATTGGAAATTTTTAACTTTTGACCCCCCAAAGTACCAAATAGATTCACTTTCCTTTCAGAAAAGTTGCTTCATAAGGCAATCGAAGCATTTTTACTGCCCCAAAACGTGTCGACAGACACAAAAAAAAAAAAAAAAAAAAAAAAAACACACATCATTGTAAAATCAATACATTCTTCACTCCGTTCAGAATCTAAAATGTAAAGATGACTTTTGATAAAAGAAATTCAAAGGATATGTTTCATCTTCTCAAATATGGCAAAATAATTTCATTCAAGTTACATTATAGTTCCTTATTTGAACATTATTATATTATTTTATTATTTTATTTTATAGCATTAAAAACCATATTTTTTTTTATAACTTTTTGCATAAAATTTCAAGATGATAACGTAAAATGAATATAAAGTGGGCTACTTGAAATTTAATCATTCGTATAAAAAATATTTTTAGGTAGTACACAATGATTTTTAGATTCTGAACGGAGTGAAGAATGTATTGATTTTACAATGATGTGTGTTTTTTTTTTTTTTTTTTTTTTTTTTTTTTGTGTCTGTCGACACGTTTTGGGGCAGTAAAAATGCTTCGATTGCCTTATGTAGCAACTTTTCTGAAAGGAAAGTGAATCTATTTGGTACTTTGGGGGGTCAAAAGTTAAAAATTTCCAATATTTTTTAAATACGACGGGAAAAACCATAAAAAAATTTGGGAAAAACGGGAGTTTTTACGCAAAACCAGTTTTTGACATAATCAAATTTTTTATTTTGCTATAACTCAAAAACTAATCGATGTAAATACTTGAAATTTTCACCAAATGTTTAGATAAGCGTTCTCTATACACCATTAAATTTTCAAAGTATTTTGACTTTTATTAAGCTATTTATAGACAATTGAAATTTTCAATATTTTTAAGTATTTTTTTTTTAAATAACGATAAAATTTTTTTGGCTGCCTAGAAAATCTTGAAAATTTAATACAAGGTTTCTTATAAGTTGTTCCTTAACTGATAAAAAAAAATCTAAAATCGTAAGTCACAATTTTTTTTTATAAGTGCTCAAAGTTACAATTTATACGAAATATGTAAAAATCACGATAATTTGCAAGTTTTTTTGTAGTTAAAAATTCATAAAATTTTTTCTGTTCATACTTAAGGTTCAAAATTTTAACACGAGGTTATGTATAAGCTACTCTTCAAAAATCTTTAAAAAAATTTCTACCGGAATTAGAGGAAAAAATTTTATGACTGTTTGAAATTTAAATATTTACGAAATTGCATAAAATAGCGATTTATTCTCAAACGATTTTAAATATTTTTTATAATTCAAAAAGTATAAGTCGCAGATTTTTGAAATTTCTACCAGTTGTTAAAATTGGTATTTCCTTTATGTCATATTTTTTTCAAAATATTATATTGATTTTTAAGCCACTTATAGGCATTTAAAATATTCGATTTTTTTACATTTTTTTTTTATAATCGGTGATAAAAAAAATTTGGCTCGTACAAAATACTTGAAAATTTAATAGAAGATTCCATAGAAGTAATTCTTAAAGTCATTCAAAAATTATTAAAATCCATAGGCACAATTTTTTTTTATAAGCGTTTGAACAGCGAATATTGACAAAAAATTACATGTAAAATATAATATATTGTATAATATTCTAGACTGACAAAGATATCGGTTTTTTTTAAAATGCTCTAACTCAAAAATCAAAAATCGCAACAACTTGAAATTTTCACCAAATCTTTATATTGACGTTCTCTATACATGGTTAAGATTTCAAAGTATTTTGACATATTTTGACTTATTTATAGACAATTTAAATTTTCGATTTTTGTTAAATTTTTGTTTTTAAACATCTATAAAATTTAATTGATTGAGCGAAAACTCTTGAAAATTTTATACTAGGTTTATAATAAGTTAAACTTATCGTAACTAAAAAATATCGGTGATCGGTTAACTCAATTTTTTTTTATAAGCCCTTAATTCTCAAATTTGTATAAAATGTGTAAAAATCACGATAATTTGCAAGTTATTTTGTAGATAAAAATTCATAAAATTTTTTTTGTTCATACTTAAGGTTCAAAATTTTAACACTAGGTTATCTATGAGCTACTCTTCAAAAATCTTTAAAAAAATTTCTACCGGACTAAGAGGAAAAAATTGTATGACTGTTTGAAATTTAAATATTTACGAAATTGCATAAAATAGCGATTTATTCTCAAACGATTTTAAATATTTTTTATAATTCAAAAAGTATAAGTCGCAGATTTTTGAAATTTCTACCAGCTGTTAAGATTGGTACTTCCTTTATGTCATATTTTTTTCAAAATATTATATTGATTTTTAAGCCACTTATAGGCATTTAAAATATTCGATTTTTTTACATTTTTTTTTTATAATCGGTGATAAAAAAAATTTGGCTCGTACAAAATACTTGAAAATTTAATAGAAGATTCCACAGAAGTAATTCTTAAAGTCATTCAAAAATTATTAAAATCCATAGGCACAATTTTTTTTTATAAGCGTTTGAACAGCGAATATTGACATAAAATTACATGTAAAATATAATATAATGTAGAATGTTCTAGACTGACAAATGATATCGGTTTTTCAAAATGCCCTAACTCAAAAACGAAAAACCGCAACAACTTGAAATTATCATTAAATCTTTATATTGACGTTTTCTATAGATGGTTAAAATTTCAAAGTATTTTGACATATTTTGACTTATTTATAGACAATTTAAATTTTCGGTTTTTCTAAATTTTTCGTTTAAAAATAAAATATACTTATATAATATTTATAAATAACATTGTATTATATTCTAGACTAACATATGAACTCCGTTCAGAATCGTTATTCGTATACAATGATATCTATCATTGCATTCAAATTTAACAAATCCATTATAATAATGACCTATCCTATAAGCGAGGTGCACTCCACCCCTAACTGTACAGCAGAGCGAGGCCCATCCGGTTCTTTTTAATTTTGAAAATCAATTATCTATCATTTGCTAACGGTTTGCTAACTTATGACATGAATTTAAAAGTAATACCGTACAGTGAGTATAAGATTGGCTACCTGAACTTGGCCCACCTAAATATAAATTGATTGTTAAAAATTGGAAAATTTGTTAATTCTGGAAATCAATTTGCTATCATTTGCTAACAATTTGCTAACTGTTGGTATAGATTTTGTAAACTAATTTGCAAGTGGGTGGGCCAAGTTTAGGGACATGATAATCAGTCTTCGAAGAAAGTTCGATTCTGCAATGTATCATACTGATAATATCGACTGTATATAATTAGATAGTTACTTATCCAGTACGGTAAATGGAGAAAATTAAATTGTAATAGCGTATTGGTGATGTACGTTTTACACAAATTATTTTTTGATCGATCGCCAAACAGGTACAAGCCGCGTTACTCGCAAAGTATTTTAAGATTAGCCTACTGTTGTGGCATGAGTACCTTACTTTCGTCCCGTTTACGCGATGGTGTGCGATGCAGACTTCCGAAATATTATAAATATCGATCCGCCATATCATTGTACCTTTACTCAGGTTTAAACAATTCCTAAATCAAACGAATTGTAATGCGCGTTTTACACGCGTTGCAAAGGGACATACTTTTATAACCATTTGTCGAACAATATTTTTATTCTATATTTTTTTTTATTCGTCCTTATTATTATTATTACTATTATTTTTTTTTTTTTTGACGAATCGCTCATGTTTATTTCATGCCGATCATAAAGAATAACGTACGTAAACTATATACGAATACCTATACAGTTGTCACGGTAGATAAGCGGATAAGTGGGTATAACTTGTGCTACAGTACGATACCACTAACCATACCGAAAATTCGGTGAGCGTCGGCCCGGTACATAACACGTATTTACTCTCGGCCTGCGTGTCACGACGAATCCCTCGAGGCATCTTTTCGTTACGCGCGCATCACTGCCGCTGTAATCGACCAGGACCGTAGCAGAACAGTTCACCGACTGAAATGATATTATTACAGAGAAATACGTGGAGTTTTTACGGTCTCGTTGGATGGCCGCAGTATATTATGACGGTGGTGCCGTGCCAATATCGCCGATTTTTATTCAAATACGTCCAGTGTGATTCTCAGTAAACGATATATACTCGTATATAGGTACGTGTTTCTAAAACGAGTTTATAATACAATATCCTTATTACGAGTTGCCACCGATTTTAGAATTCTTCGGTTTGAGTGTCGGAACCTATACGTAGTGGGCACCGTATGTGTGTATTTTGAATAATAATATTCCTATGAACTTAAATATTTTATTGTTTTTATCTAATCGCTTATTATGAAAAATATTTTGATTTTTATAAGCAATCATAAATCGATTTTCTTTATGTTGATTTGTATAATTTTATTAAGATTACGCAGTTCAATTAGAGCTAAATTCATTGACGTTTTTTCTTAGAAAGAGTTAAGAGGCATATAAAAAAAAATATCGCATCGCATAAAAAAAATGAAGATTAAAAGTACTTTATTAAATTAAAATGTTTAAGCAAACATCACTACAAGGAATAACATTTTTAAATTGATAAAAATTAAAATTATATTTAAATAATTTTTAAATATTTTTTGTAAATCAAAAAAAAAAATAAAAAATATATACTCCAGCATATATACAGAAGATTATATTATTTTAATATTTACAAACAAAATAGTATATAATTTTCCACTCCATAGTTTAGTTTTAATTAATCACTACTATATATATAAGAGGATATCATTATAAACTAGAAATTAAGGTACAATTTTGCAAAACATATAAATTATAAAATACATGCTTGAGCGTTAAGGGAATATATCTGAACACAAAAACACATAATTTTGCATATTTGCTCGAGTTTAAAGAGAATTTTAAAGCGAACTTCTCAAACTATCGAAGTATAAACACATGAATCCAGTCTCTGCGTTTTGTTAATTTTTTATTTATTCCTGATTGATGGAAGTGAAAGTTGAAGCTTCTATGGAAAATGGCATCTTAATTAAAAATGTAAATACGTAAATGATAGAATTATAAATGTATTTTTTACTTTTTTTAGTGAGATTACTTCATGTATTGGTATAATATATATAATTAATTTTGTTATAAAGATGTACAGTGGGAATCGAATCGAAACATGTGTAACGTTTGTTGCGTTTGAGATGTGTATGTTATTGAGCAGTTGTTTAGTATGTACGTACCTGGGTATCGAATAAACAAGATGAAAAGTCACTGAAGATAAGTCCTATATATATATATATATATATATATATATGTGCGTGTGTAAGCATTGATTTATAAATAAATGATAAATCGTCTCATTAAAATGAGAAACAAACGATTCCGCGGGGCAAAGATCGATGTATGTTGTAATGAACATCTTATTTTTTTTATATTCAATTGTTACTCCACTGCGTTTCGGAATAAAATTATTTATTTGAATTTATGAAAATCAAAAATCTTAAGTCTTAATACTCGTATGTTTTATCTAAAACTTTTT